>VYZM01002665.1:40068-76500 GCA_013398915.1 Dromas ardeola | reverse complement strand
CTTCCTACATTAGCAGTATTTTGAAGGATTATGTTTCTTGAGTTTTTGGGCAACTTTATGATGAGAAACAAGATGAAGTCTTAGCTTGGATCACAAAGCAGTAGTTTATCAACTCCAAACACCTGGTGATCATTAGTTAATCAGAACTGAGTGTTTTAAACAGGTATACCGGTGTTCAACTTCTTTCCACATCAAGTTTAAATAGTGCAAGTCTCCCCACATCCCTGGTTTTACTAATGATTTATTCATTGTAACAGGAGTGTAATACTCTAAGATATCTATCCCTTGTTCTTGTGGTAGGAACTTGCTATGTTTTAGAGACCACAGACTTTAAGCTACACACGTACACTTGAAAAAAATATATATTTATGAAAAAGTACCTGTAATGGGGTGTATGGAGAATATGCTTTCCTTGTCACTGAAGATGCTATATTTTATGTTTTCTCCTGTAAATTTGTGTTCATAAGCTTCTACAGTTAGAAGTGATGTACCTACGGAAGCAATAAGGCACTTTCATCATGTCCACTTTAGAAGGTTTTATTCTAATTTTATATTACTGTGATTAATAGCAGATGCACAGCCAAACTCCTATATACTAGGCCAGGTGCTTATCCATGAATTAAAATAGTAGACAGTAAAAACAACTCCTCCATGACTTTCACTGCATTACAACTTCATAGGCGAGGAACTGTTTATACCTCCTTGCCCAGTAAATTACTCACCTGATCACAACGTCATCACCTGCCTCAAAAAATTTTAACTTTTCCTAATTGCAAACTCCCATGTACCAATAGAATTACCTCTTACCTGAAGTCATATGTACTCCTTTTATTCCAGTTATACTGTCTTTGGTCATTTAAATCTCACCTTTTCATTAATTCTTTTAAGGAAAATAGTCCTTTTTTTGTGCATCATAGGGGATGCATGTTACCCCTGAATCATCATAAAGAGTTTATTTTTCCTTCATTTATCTGAATTCAATTTGGATTTTTGAACAATATTTGAGATGAAATATTCTTAAAAATTTTAATTAGCCACCTTCTGACAGAGAGAATGAAAAGATGAAACTACATGCATGGCTATGTGTCAATTCAAGCAGAATCCAAATTCAATGAAAAGAGCAATGATTTAATACAGAATACGGGAGACATGAAATAAATATCCTGTTTGAAACAGGATTAAAGGAAGAATGTGAAACAGAATACATTATCCTGCTCAGAATCATCATGTTTAACAAAAATGTAGCAAGTTTAAAATGCATTATCAATATTTCCAAAAGAATATTCTTCTCAAGTGAGTTGTGAAATTGTTTAGTATATATGGTAATTGATTTTCATGGATTTTAATTATGTAATTTAATTGTAATTGATTCCATGCAACTGTGATGGAATGAGGTTACTGTGCAACCTGAACTCTTCCAAAGATCTTTACAGACAACTAGCTATTTTATTACATTACAAAGGGCATTCTGTTCATGCTTAGTGTCCTGGATGTTGGAGGAAAGGACTTTATCTTTAGTGTAAAAATGAGAGGAAATGTTCCTCTTCAAACTATCTGCTACCTTTTTTATTTTAGCATTGTTACTTATTAATTTTTAAAACCAGGAAATTTTGGTTTAAGTGGTTTTTCATTTGCTCCTAAAATCTGACTGTCAAAAGCCAAAATATACTGATTTTGACAGATATATTTTTCTGTACTAGTCAATACATTTACTAGATAAGTTCTGGAAGTAAGATCCAACCGTACAATAGGTAAAGACTGATACGAATGCTACACTGTTTTTTTTAAGAACTAAAATAGGGGGCTGTAGGTTGAATTTTCATTGCTGGGCAACTTTGATCTACTACAGAAGCCTGCAAGGGCAATCATTCATAGCATCTTCAGAGCAGAGTTAAAGATAAGAAAAAAATTCAAGATCCAAAGAATATCACTATTTGTCTTCTAATGCTGTCAGCAGACTTTTTGTTTGTTTGTTTGCACGTTTAAGAAGAAAAACGACCAAAAGTAAAGGAAGCAGCAGTACTTCTACCTGAATCCCTCTTTTTCAGGGGTTAGGTCAATGAATTTTTGCTCTGGGTCCTCAAATCCTAATCCTTTAAGTTTCATACTTTCATATTTTCATGGATTGTTTTCAAAATTGTTTACAACTTCTTTTTGGCAGAAAACAAATTTTTTGTTTCTGATATCTTTCACAGAAAATGATTCCTTCAAACAATACATTTTTACAGTTCATTGTCAAAAAAATAAGACCAAACTCAGATCTATTGTGACACCAACAGGCCCTATACAGGTAAATAGCAAAAGACAAGTATCCATCCACTGGAGCCTGCAATTTCAAGTACATGTGATTCAAACACTGCTTCAAGCAAAGGTCATAACATGCAACACATAAACTGGAGAAAAGGTAGCTTTCTGGTTGCAAAGCATACAGAAACGGCATGATGAGGATGAGATCAGCACTGAAGGTAGTCAGGAAGGAGAGAGAACAGAATCATAGCAGAAAGCAGTCAGATTGGCTTGAAACGCTATACAATCGATTTATGGGTTAGTTAAGAATATTAAAGAAAGTGAAGAGTGATTTAAAATGTTTGTGTTTAGGGTTTTGTTTCAGTACATTCATTCAGACAACCTGATTGCATTTGGAAATATCTCAAATGCTTTAAATAGCCAACATATCAACGTTTACATTATGCCTACTGACTTGAAACTGAAGTATGGCAGCATGGAAAGTTTTTGCCTAACTGGCCAAATAGACTCAAAAATTTTTGTTGTACTCTGTGTTTGAACATAACATATACACCAGAAATGAGCTACTGTATAATCCATATCGTTGTTTATCTTCTCTATTCTGTATGCATTATAGTAGTCTCTTTTTCCCTCCTTTGTCATCTAACCCTGGTTCATCCTTGCCATTATTTCTTGAGATCTCTTAATTGCTAATGAAAGAAAAAGCTAACTGAGCATAAAGAGTAAGAGATGACTTACAGAATAAGAGGTGACATAATTTATATCTATTAGTAAAAAAAAAAAAAGAGAAGAAGTCAACAAGTTTACTGGTGAATCTGTCTCCAGTGAAGTGCTATGCAAACAACCATTCAAGTGAAATCTTGGTGAATAATAACAGTTTCTTACCCTCCCGAGACTGCAGTGACTTGATTATTTATTGACTGGCTTCTAAGTGCCTGTTGTAATCCAGTTTATAATATTTAAAGACATTAAATATTTAATATTAAACAAAAAGTAGAAGAATGGGGGTTTCTGAAGGTCATTAAACCTGGAGGTCAAACACTTAAAGAAAATCTGACCACAAGAACCAATTCCTGAGGCACTCACCCAATTGACAAGTTTAGACTAAATTAAAACTAAGGACCCTTGGCTTTGGCTTTCATCGTTTATACTATTCAGATTTTTTTATTCTTTTAAAAATAAACTTAGAGTTTTCCCACTCTATTAGTTAAGGTAGAAATGAAATTAGGAGGAAAAGCCACATTTATTAATACCAGTTCTACAAATAATCAGTATGTAATATAAATCTCCCCTTGACTGAACACACTGGTACCATTCATACTTGTAAGAGTCCCAAGATCACATATACCCTGTAAGCTAACTTCTATGAGAGTTTTAATTATAATCATGTTTTTTTCCCACTGAAATGTAAAATATTTGATATTTACTTATGCTTATATAAATAAGTAAATACTACAAACAGAGCCAAAACAGTATTAGTACTTGGTAAAATCTCTCATACTCTTAAAAGAATTTGATCTTAGCAAATAGACTTCTATTAAATATACAAACTAAAATTTTGGGATGAAACGCTCCTATTTACCCTGAAGCTTTGCTAAATTTCCTTTAATCAAAACCACTTAAATCGAATCTTATTTATATTTTCTATAGATTGAATGGGAGAACAATCTGACTATGGCATTCTGTTACCTCAGTTCCTTGGGGCATTTCCATGATTTCAGGCTGGATTGTCTAGCCTGACCTGTGAATATATCTACATTTAGGAAAATTTAGGATCAGATTAGCTTGCCTGCTGCTCTAAAGCTCTGAATTTTATTTTCTTTCTTTAAAGCGATACTTGTTTCCTAACAAAATCTATCTTCCCACTTATTTTTTCTTACCTAGAAAGAAATTTTAATGCAGGATTAATGCAGGTTAAGCCCATCCCTCCTGAAAAGACTGAAACCCCAGGGCCTTGACCTTACTGCCCCGGAAAGGCTGACAAACGTTTTCTCATGACATTTTCTGAAAATACAAGACTGCTGCAGCAAGGAAGAGACAAAATTTGAGAGCCCAGGGCTCACCCCTGGAAACACCCTGATCTCTCTCCTTTCTGGACACCTAGGATGGAGGGCCCCCATACATCACCATAACTGACTCTCAATGGGTAGATCAATGAAAAGACAGAAAACAAGAGATTAACACACATTGCAGTGACATCCGAACTGTATCTTCTGGAAGCAGCAATTCCTCCAGGGCAGACTCTCCTTTGCAAAGTGACACACAATTAATTGCTGTACAGTGCTGAGTAGTAAAACAGGGTTTGGAGGCCTTGGGGTATCTATGACTCATTCACAGAAAAATTCAATTTTAGGGTGTCCAAAACGACTTGTAAATCCTGGTCAAATTCAAGGCATATAAAGTATTTTTTAAATGTCAGGACAAATGTGTTTAGGATTTTTTTTTTTCATTTGTAATAGAAGCAATAAATGAAGCACTCGTTTTAAAAAAAAAATCTAAAGAACATCTTATCCCATAGGTTCTGTAGGTAGAGTTCTCAGGATGAAGTGAAAGGGAAATGCTCCTCTGCCCAAGGAGACCTGAATCTACACCTTTCATATTTCAGGAGAGTGTTTTAACCACCAGGCTACAGCATGCTCCACTCTTTCCTGTTGGAAACCTTCCACTTTTTCCAAAATCCCACATGTTTTTTGACAGTGAGAGCACTAGAAGGATGCTCTAACCCAGGGGTTTCATCACTCATCACAGCTTTTAAAAAATAGCCTGAAACAAAAATATTTCATCTATGGTTTAAAAAAAAGAGTCACTTAATTAAAAAAAAAATTTTACCTTATTGCCTATTTTCAATCCGTTAACTGAAACATCAGTAATAGTCACAGCATTATCTTTATCTTAAAATACACTGCTGAAAATTTGGCTTGTAGTTCCAAACAGGCACAGAGGAAGGAATGGCTGAGTAATCACAGCAGTAATTACGGCAACAGCCATCTTCACCCTTCTCTATTCTGTTCGTAATTATCCAAGAATATTGGTTGTTTTTCCAAAATTATTAACACATTTATTTTTTACCAATTCTTAATCAAATATATAGGCTGTTACTCAAGATCCAAGAACTCACTAGTCTCACAATACCCTTAGGATATAAAGGAATATTGCTTTCATTTTACTGAGGGAAATTTGTACTATAAAGGGGATAAACGACTTGTTCAAGGTGAACCTCATGAGGCACTGTTTGAACCAAGAATATAGTTCAGGTCAGATCTCTAAATATGTCTGGTCAATTGTACAGTGGGACTTGTGGGCAGAAAAACGGGAAAGGCAATCCCTTCTGTCCCTCATTAGGATGAGCCCATCCCCTGAAGCAGGAAAAGGTACTTACTATATCTAATTGGCAGGAGGCATAACTACTAATATTCTCTGAATGATAAAAAGTAGAGCAGTAATTGTCCTCATTATATGGAACAAAAATAAATAAATCTGCAAGCACTTTGTGACCGAAGCTGGTTTGTCCACAGGTGGCGTTCAATAGCGCAGGCTCTACCTGGAGATACACTGTAGAAGCTTGTCTGAGTGACAGTGTACCACAGCCTCTGAACTTCTCTCCTGTTCACCCCACCCTACCCCCCATTCTCCTTCTGGAAGGTCAAAAACTTCAGTAAGGTTTTAGAATATCTCTGAAAGCTACTACAGTTCACGAAGGGTTTTGCAAAAACAAGAAACGTCATGTTGCAACTGGTACACACCACTCATCTCATACGACCTTATGTGCATTGACAAGTGAAATGATGAGTAAACACTATCCACTCATCATTAAAGTCATTTTGCTAAAAGAGCGGACCGATTGATGCTCAGGGCTTCCCAGGTTGAGGGATGGAAACACACCAACTTTGACAAGGGAGCTTTCTGTTTAATGTGAGCACCACTGTTGTACAAGGGCAGCAAACTCAAGAGCCAGACAATGCCTCCAACTTACAAACCATGCTTCTTTTTCATGCTGGTGCACTGGAAAAGGGCAGATGGGTATTTGCTGCATCCAAATTACCATTTCCCTGCTACTGCATAGGAAAAAAGTTTCCCTATACTATCCATTACAATTACCATTCCAAAAGGAAGGGAGATTGGCAACTGCAAGAACACAAATTGGGATTTGATGCCCACCTGCTGCACTGTTCTCAGGCACGCTTGCTTCATACAGGCTATGGCTGAATGAAATCTCCTCCTCTTCTTCTTCTGTAAAGATAACGACCATAGCTGTGGCTGTTCGAGGTGAGATACCTTGATCTGAAGCCGTCACTAGCAGCTGGGTACTGAAGTCCTTGGAAGCCAAGGGCTCCTGAAGAATGATGTCACCTGTCTTTGCGTCGATCTGAAATACAGTTTCCGCTATCATCAATCTAAAAACAACAGCTCCATTTGATCCCAGATCCATGTCCTCCGCTCTCACAGTGGCTACTGTCTCATTCACATGGGTTTCAGAAGGGAAAAATACCCTGATAGGATTCTGCAAAAAAACGGGATCATTGTCATTGACATCGTCAACGTGCACCATAACACTGACAGTGGTACTTCTTGGCAAATGGGTGCTACAGTCACTTGCCACAGCCCTAAATGTATACTGGGATTTGGTCTCCCGGTCCAGTGCCTTTGTAGTAACTATAGACCCCGTTACACTGTCAATAGCAAATGCTCCGAAGGTGTCATCAATGAGGGAGTACATAACTTCACCATTTGGGCCATCATCTTTGTCAGAAGCAAAGAGGTCCAGGATGGCTGAGCCTTCTTCTAGGTCTTCTCTCACAGAGATTTGATACTGGGTCTTTGCAAGCATCGGGTTGTGGTCATTTTCATCCAAGACCGTCAGATGCAGCTGTGCAGTGGAGCTTCTCGAGGGACTGCCTAGGTCACGGCACTCAATTACAAGAGTGAAATTGCTGATGTCTTCTCTGTCTAAGCTACGAGTGACCAGAAGTTTTCCTGAAGTGTTATTTAATGTGAAGTACTCGCCAACGTTTCCACCTTTCAAACACATAAAAAATAAAATTATCACAAACAATTGCTTTTGAATAAAGAATCCCTTGTGAATACTGCTATGTTAATTGCAATAACATGATCCAATAGCTCATACAACTGGTGTGCTCGTGTGTCTTTCACATATTTTATTCCTCTTATACGAATTAAAACCTGCATTTCATTTAAATCAGTGTGTGGCAATGACAGTAAATACAGAATGTCATATCAATTTACAAAGTGGCTATTTTGCCAGATGCATGTCTTTTTTCCAAAGCAGCACACCTTATAAAATCTCCTGCAACTATGCTGCT
Organism: Dromas ardeola; assembly: GCA_013398915.1. NCBI lineage: Eukaryota > Metazoa > Chordata > Aves > Charadriiformes > Dromadidae > Dromas > Dromas ardeola. The sequence continues at coordinate 68,932 of VYZM01002665.1, read as the reverse complement.
GCATAAAGTGACCTCTTCCCAACCTTAGTTACAAATTCCAGAAACCTATAAAGCATTGCTGACAATTGTAATTACTTGCTTCTTGTTCTGTTCTACAAACCTGTCTCTTGGAAGTGAATAGTTGTGCAAGGTCTTGATTTGGAGGGCATGGGAAGGGGAAGGTAAATATGAAGCAGCTGACAGAAAAGTCAGCTTTTTTAGTAACAGTGAATGGCATACATACTTTATAACATGTAGAAAGACCAAAGGTAATTAAATTAAAGATCATAAAAGATCATGAAATTAAAACCAAGATAACAAAGGAATTCATAACTGTTTCTTCAAAGAAAAATTTGTTGGCTGTTACCACAGTAGCTATCTGCCTACGTTTGAGCTATTGCTGAGAGCCACAAACCAAAGTAAGCACAGCAAACTTGTATTCATGCAAAGATATTACAGGAGGCTTTGAACAGCTGTGAAGCTTACATTGGCATAGTGAACACAGGGAGAGTTTGGCAATATGAAAACCAAGTATGACATTACTAATTGCTGGGTGAAAGAAGCTCTCATGAAATGAAATTAAATAAATAAAATTAGATTAATTCTTGTACTTATTTGCAAGGGTATATTTACATTCAGAACTTCTAGAACTATAACAAAGGGACAAAATTATGCCTTCGTGATTAATGCCTCCTTCCAGCATTTGTAGTTTTTTGTTTTTCTTTTCTGTACTATTTCAAATCCAGAAAGCAGACTGAAAGTATGCCTGGAAAGTCCTTATTAATGCTGACAACGGGGTGAAAGATCTTTTTTTTTTTTGCCCCACATGAAAGAAGTATGTGGACAAGACAGGAGCAAGGGAGGCCTGGTAAATTCAAGACTAGTCTAAAACGTGGACACTCCTATTTATATACTTCCTGATTTATACTAACAAAAATGATGGAGTGTAACTTACCAATTATTTTGTATCTTAGAGCTCCATTATCTCCAGCATCCATATCTACAGCCTGGGCCATGTAAACGACAGAAGGCTGTTGGTTCTCTGGAATATGGATCTCAGAGGTGTGAAGAAGAAACACGGGGGAGTGATCGTTTTCGTCCAGTACTGTGCAGATAACTGTCACCGTGCTCGACAGCGATGGGGTTCCACTGTCTCGAACCAAAACTAAGATTAATAAAAAGAAAGTGACTTTTTATAGAGTGGTTGTGGGTGTAACAATAGATGTTCCTTAATAGCAGAATAGGAGAGTTATTTGTGCTATGTAAAAAGCATACGCTCTTGTGTACCTGAAAATCTTACCACTTCCATCTTATTCAGATGGCATGAAAAAAAAAGGTAACACTGATAGCAACACCACACCCATTCTCACTTCACGTTTTACAGGCACTCATAGATATTTCACACTGTTACCTTTAATACTGAAAAACTCCTGGGTTTCCCTGTCCAGTGACGCAGTTGTTACAAGTTCTCCACTGTCTGGGTTCATCTTGAATTTCTCATAACCAGTTCCTGGTAAGATTTCATATCGAAGCAAGGAATTCAGTCCTTAAAAGCAGAGTGGAAATCTTCGTAAAACACAGCCACTCTCCTTACATTCAGGTCTACAGATTTGTCTCTTTCTTCTCCCCCTCCCCGGGAAATGGGTTATGTATGAAATTATTATTTTTAATGCAGTGAGCAACTGCTTCTTCATTAGCATAAAAGATCCAAATCTAAAATTTGGATCTTCAAAATCCTTCTCCAGATGAGGCTTTGTGCCTAGGTTTTCCAGCCACTCAAAGTGACCCCAGCAACATTTCTAGGCACTCAGAGCATGTCTCCAAACAAGCTGACATATCAACATGGTACAAGAAAGCATTAACTTAGACCGTGGAATCCACGTGTTTGTCTTCTGATCTCCCCAAGGTAGTGAATTTCTCAACAGGATGTCAGGCAGAGTATTGGGCTGCTCTGGTTCTCCACTTAACTTCACTCAGAGCCAATGGAGGTATCTCTATACAGCACCATACTGAATAGTATAAACATTCAGAAAAAACACCCACTTCTTGGCATGTCCACCATTTCTAAATATTCATAATAATAAACAGGCAGATGCCTAAGCCCTGTCAGGGCTCACAGGGTAGCCATCTCCTAGTTGTCTTCAACAGAAAAGACAATTTGGTGGGCATTCCCACAGCACATCTCAGGCCTTTTAGACTGCTCCCTCTTGTAGACAGTCTCTGAAATGATACTGCTTGGTTTTATAAAGTGTGCAGGATTTCCAGAAGGGAAGTTTAAAGAGTTTCCTTCCCTCCAAGTTTTTCTGAATGCCAGTTCCATTCAGTTCCTAATCAGACCTGCCATTTGTATATAGTAGAGGGATATTAACCTTCCTGTCTTTCTCTAGAAAATAGGCTAAAACTGTACAGGCTTTTAAAAACCTTTCTTTCAAAGTTGCCCGCCTGAGTTGAACAAGAAATGTGACTCCACGTTCTTACCTATTATGGTTATAAAATAATTTCTTTCATATTTCTTCTAGTTTCAACACCCTCCTGAGGAAAGTGTAATGTCATCTCCATCACACTTACATTATTAACTTTAATGAGTTTAATCCTACATTATACTTGAAGGGCTTTTTCCTTTCAAATTTTTGTAAGTTTCATTCAATCATTCTGTGTTTTTCCTACCAACAATCAGTCTTTTTAGTAGGTTAGGGACAGTTGGTGCACCTGGAAAACTACAGCACCCCTAGTCATACGAAAACCGCTATTCAGAGTCAAACACTGCCTGCCTGTTCTCATCTGCTGCAGTCAAAACCAGGACAATCTGCACTGGAGCTGATGGAGAAACACCAGTGTGAGAGAAGAAACAGAGCCTACAGTTTTTTAACATCCATGACTTCCTTTGTTTGCCTTTGAATAGCTTCGCTAAATAGTTGACAACACTACTGAAATTTGATTAAGAGAATTATTACTGTAAATAAATTTGCTCCTAAAGTCAAGGGAGGGACATATTCACACAATACACAGCAGAAGGAAAATGAGTTACAGAAATCCTTTCAGCTTTCCAGAAGAAAGGAGAAAAATCACAGCAGTAAGGACAGTCAAGGAGAATGTCTTGAAAGTTTAAGGTTACCAACACACATTATCTGATCTGCCCGTATTAGATACCATTCAACTACATTAAAAAAGATATTCATAGCTCTGCCTGCATTTATGTATCCTTAATCACCAATGCTACAGATGAAAAAAAAGACACATGACATTGCAGGGCTGATATTAACTATTAGCCTTTGGTCTCCTGCAACGGAACTGCTTCAGCCCAGTGCCTTCACTGGCAGATTTCACAATGGACATTATTTACAGACAGTGCTGAAAAAACATACAGGTGTCATCCAAGTTGACTATTCACATACTGTTAAAATGAAAACTTTTAATCCTTAGAGGGCACAGATATGTGACACCTTCATTACACTTATTTATCCAGCACCTACTGCTTCCTTTCTCATATCCATCTGCTAGGAGCATACATGTAGGAGAAAGGTAGGAGGCAGTAGGAGAAAGCTGCACACCCTGCCCAAGAGAAGAGTGTGATGATTCTACACATTCACATACCATGGCACAGCAGCTGACACATTTGCACTTGATCCAACCTGTTGATTAATTATTCAGTAATGATAGTCACATTTTGGGGGCGGCCAGGGAAAAGACTTAGCCCCTTTTCCTGTGCCCCCGCCACAGCACAGGCAGCCCCTGTGCTCCCACAGCTTCTTGGAAGCAGCAGACGTGGCATTACACTGTGGATATGCCTAGTGCCAACACCGGTGAAGAAGCAATGGGAACAAATGTCTCCCCTGCCCAAATCTAGGCTTAAGTCTCATCTTTATAATACTAATGTTGTTAAAATCATGATAATCCATGAATATGAGCAAGACAGTGAATGGCAGTTAGCCCTGACTCATAACTAAGTCAGCGGTCCCTATTAACCTTCCGAGATTTTTCTCCTAAGGCTCCAGACATAACTACTGAACCACAAAGGTGCACATCTGCTTAAAAGCAGACCTTGACAAATGTTAGTTCAGTTCATTCAGAGCTTCTGCAAAGACGTATCTCAAGACAAACCCCTGACCTACCTTAAATATGCTGTGGGTATTTTTCCCATGTGTTGTATGCTTTCTCACATCCATGTGATAAGATATCCACATGGATATCCACGTGAAAGAAAATCATTACAAGCAAAAATTTTAGTAGTGTTTTCCAAATAATAAATAAATAAATAAAAATCTTTTGAACTGGAAGCAAGCTTAAAGCTTTGGTCAAACACAAAGAAGGTGATGGCTGCTTGCTCTCCCTCTTCCCTTCACAGGGAATGAAGTAGAAAGACAAATAAAACAAAAGCTTGATGATGGGTGATATTGTCAGTAAAAATGATTCCTCCCTGTGGTCAGTCAGGGAACATATGAAGTAAAAAAAAAAATAAAAATCTGTGATGGGAGGAAAGTCCTCCGCTGAGACTATGCAAATATTACTGGGATGCGAACTGCAATTTAAAGAGCAAATAAAAATAAAGAAAAAAATGTGATGTAGAAAATAAAGAACAACATGAAAGGAGCTGTCTTATTCAAAAATTCTGTTCCAAAAATGTAAGAACAACAGCATTGTATTTATATGACTCCTATATAAATCCTATTTTCTTACATTATGAGCATCACTTCAATATTTGTTTGGAACAATACTGTTACACGCACATGACATGAGGCCAAATCAGGCAAATGTGAGAAAAAGACCCAACAGAAGGACTGTGGTTACTGAAAAATGTACTTTTTAAAAAAAAAAGGCAGGAAGGAACCATTAGCCACAACAGTGCTCCAGCCCAAAGTGTCTGCACAGGCAGGCGCACACTGTGCCACCCAATACACTTGGAATGCCCTTCCTCTCCACCCTGCCAAGCCACCCCACTCCCTCCTCCTAACGGCTCCCAGAATTTCCCTTCTTCTGTATTTCCCACAAGATGTGCATTAAATAAATATAAGGGATGGAGAAAGGAGGGAGAGGAATTCAAGCAAATTCCCACTTCTTTTCTCTATTATCTTGTAGATTCTTACTTCAAATACTGTCTTTTCTTTTTTATTGTGTGATCCACAAAATAAAGAAAATACTTGGATGAGCGAAGTACAGAGGTAGACTGTAATGCTGCTCATCTGTCATGAAGATTTTCATAAACAGGGCTACCCACCCAGTCCTAACTTCTAAATACTTTACAAGCTTGTGGGGAAATGTGTCTTCTATATAGGACCTCTATTGAGCTCACATCAGCTTTTTGTAATCAGTATGTGCTCTACATTAAAACGGCAAATCTTACCAAATACAGAAAATTATTTTGCTAAGAAGATCTATTGTTTTATCGATTTTTTGGATAGCACCACTTTAAACAATTCTAAAGATGTGCAGAAAATGCACACAAAGTAAAAAGAAAGTAATTCACAAAGCTGAGACAAACTTTGGGCCAATTGCAGCAGTATTATAATATTTAATTCTCTTTCCAGATTTTATTTTTACCACAGACTCTGTGTAACTGCTCCATGTTACACCAACTGTATGCACCGTGCGTGGTCTCTCCAGCACGCAGACTACCTGTAACATCATACACATTTCAAAAGAGCAGGTAGTTGAACTGGAGGGAATTTTTTTGTTGCTTGGCAAAGACTGTCTCACGTTTAGCCCTTACCTGTGATTCAAAGCGCATAATGAACCACCCCTTCTTACTCATCCATTCTGCGTATGTTTGAAAAACAATGCATTAACATTCTTATGTACGTAAAATCCTATTTGTAATCCAGAGCAGATTCCACGATCCCTTAACAGCTCAACTAGCTAGAAAATCTTAGATGACAGTGCCCCTCTCTGGTCAGAACAGATTAGTGCATATTTGCCGGTTCTGTTACAAAACCAGGACCCTTGTCTAGTGAATTGTTTTACAACTATTCAAAACACTTTGATTTAGAGCAAAAAAAGTTCAAATATTAACTTTAATTGAGTTGAACATTGTTAGCTGATTTAGAGCCAGAGCACACTGGCTATCTTCACCTGAAAGCTTCAGTACACTGAGCTACTCTGCATCGTGCAAGTGCACATTTTACATTTAATACACCAATCACAGCTGAAGCTACCCCAGTGTGCAAGTCAGAATACCTCCAAGTCTTGAATAACGATTGAGAGTCTGAACCAAAAGCCATGTTTTGAAACTCAAAACTCATGCATGACCTTGGGAAAAGCACAATAGCTGTACATGCAAGCACAGCAGGCAGCAACATTTCATCAGTCTACTATGGTCCACAATGAACTTAATAGCAAAAAGGACAGAAATTACCTGCATCTCTGTCCACAGCTTCCACCTTTAGGACAAACTCCCCTGGATCTTGGTTTTCACGAACTGCAGTCTCGTAAAATTGCTTCAGAAATATTGGGGTTTCATCATTCACATCAAGAACAACGATGGTTAGAACCTGCGTGGCAGAGAGAGCTGGGCTGCCGTCATCAAGAGCCGTGACTGTCAAGTTGTAGCAGCTCTGAATCTCACGGTCCAGAAGCTGGGCTGTAGTTAAGAGTCCTATTATAAAGAAAGAAGGTATTAAAAAAGTATTCTTGTCCAGGTTAGGATCCTAGTTGTTCCAGCACTCACAGCTTCAATGTAGTATCACCACGCGTGCTGTGCCACTGTTGCAAGGCTTCCAGACTTCAGAGTCAGTCATTATCTGTGATTCCCTTTAGAGTGCTAATTGGCCCAGAAATACTCATTTTGACATCAAGGGAAACTGGGATTCATGGAATATTCAAGTGAAGTTCAGAGATTCCTTTTTATTTATATTTGGATTTAACTTGTTAACTTTATTTAACTTAAATATTTGTCTTCTTTTGCACATAAGTTATGCAATTAGGAGCTCTACATGTCAGCTGTATCACATAATGGATTCAAAATCAGAATAAGAACCAGATAATATTGCAACTATTAGGGTGAGATTTGCATTTGTGTGTAGATGGTGTAAGAGTTACAGAACTCATTCAGGAACCAGAGAATTTCAGAGGGCTGAAGAATGAAATTCATCAGCACTTTGAGCCTCCACTGAACATGCTCCACCCACAGTGTGATGATGCACATTCCTTGATCTTGACTTTGCCTTTCCTTATGTGTACGTATAGCAACATACCTGTGTGCACATGCTTTAAGTATGCATCATGCAAAAATCAGAATGCAGTATTTCACTGCACACGCTTTTTTCCCCAAACTCCTTAATGCGCTATTGAAAGGTGCTCCAGTACATCTACACAACACAGGAATAGTGTCATGCAGAAATTTTTTGAGCTGAGTCTCACTGAGCTTGCTTACTGCACGTAGTACTGCCGTGCTCACGTGGTGCTCTGCCCAAGGTAATCACCCCTGAGGACAATAAGTCACCTGGGTAGAGTACCATAGTAATCTGGTATTTCAGAGTTGCATTGTATGCACTCCCGAATATTACCGCGAGAAGCACAATACAAGAAACTCCAGAGAACAGAAGTTACAGTACCTGTAATTTTATCCAATACAAATGCTTTGTTTTCATTGCCTGAGAGAATGTGATATGTAACTTCTCCACTTCTTCCTTCATCAGGATCCTTTGCAATTATGCGGTGCACAAGGAAACCCACCTCCACATCCTCCATGACATAGGAAAGAGGCGAAGACATGAAACTGGGACTGTTGTCATTGATATCTAGAATAACAATTTTCACAGCCAGGGAATCAAGCCTGCGATCAGTCAGATTTATTGCCTGGTCTGCCGCAGACACTGTAAGGATCACAGAGCGAGTAATCTCCCTGTCTAGTGGAAAAGCTGTGGTCAAGGTGCCATACAAAGGGTGAATAAGAAATGGATTTTCACCCATGTTACTCATTTCTAGGGAATACCGTATTTTGCTGTTCAGAAAACTGCCATCTCCATCTTTTGCATTGAATGTGTAAACCAGAGTGCCAACAGGTACATTTTCCTCTATGCCAATCACTACAAAGTCATCTTGAAAATATGGAGAATGATCATTCTGATCTTCTACATCAATACTTAGGAAGACAGTGTTATTCTGTGGAGGATTATTATTATAATCCTTTACAATAACTTGCAAAAGGAAGTGCGAAGCTGTTTCATAGTCGAGTTCCTTGGAAAGAAAAAGGTCTCCTGTCAAGCTATCTATTTCAAAATGTACATCATCGTCGTCTTTAGCGATGCTGAAATGCCATTTCCTGTTAGTTGTTAGATGATTTTCAGGCCACTTCAGAAAATTCAACACTTGTGTAGGTTTACAGTTTTCAGGTATGACAAAGTGTTTGAAATCTTGAGAGAAGACAGATCTCCCGTTGGGAAGTGGGATTACCTGCAACAAAAGCATAAAGACTGAAATATTTTCCCATTGTTATTATGAATAGTGTAATGAAAATTGTTTCCCTTAATTGAAAGTTTAATCATTTATTGTGACTATATTTATCCTAAGTATGCCTCAAAGCCAGAAAAGAAACCCAACATGGACCATAAGAGTTCAAATAGTCCTTGGCCAGTCATTCCGTAACTTTATCTTTCATTCCCACTTTAAAAAAAGGGACAAGACTGTCTCTCACCCTCTGAATCACAGGGGTCCAAAGACAGATGACTTGAAAACTGCTATCGCTGCCCCTACTACTCTGAAGCACTTCAACTGTCTTTCTACATAGGGCAGCACCACAGGGACAGATGTGACAAAGAAAGCACTGTATGTTATGCTGTTTACCAAACACATACAGATAGCCAGGTTTTTTTGAGGGTTGTTTATGTCATTACAGGGTTTCATTCATTAGGGATTGCTGCAGTGTTCCAAGTTAGTGCTTTAAAATGAAAGAATCTCTTTAACTGTGGGAACTGCATTTGCCTTGTCTTGACTGAAGCTTTTTTTTCCAAGCAATCCAAAATTAACCATCTTTTGGGTGACATGAAAATAGCAGTCTCAGTGACATTCAGCCTCTGATAAAAGAGCGCACAGGCAGCCTGGACAAAGCAGCCCCACTGTGGCTCGATGAACAGCAGGTGGCTGGCTGTGGAAAGAGCACACGCTGGATTTCACACTCCCATGCAGAGCAGCCCTGTATAAACCAGCACAAAGGAATAAGCTATCCTTATACTGGGTTACAGAGACAGAATTTAGAAAATAAGAGTATCATAGTGGAGAAAAGAATTATCTACTCTCTCCCCCACTTTCAGTCTTCTCCTGATACTTGCTTTTCGTTCTGCCTACCTGGGTATTTCCCTTCTCTTTTCCAGTGTTCATAATGACCTCCTACTAAAGCACAAACATCATCTATTTGCAAGACAACCCAGAATGCTGTTGTGTATTCTTAATAAGTCAAAATGAATCTGCTCTCTCATTTCCTCCCTCAACAGAAAAACAGCTAGAGAAAATTACCATGAGACAAAGTGCTTATAATTTTGAACTTCTTCCTTTCTTCAGCTTATTTCCCTAGCTTCTCCCAAAATTGGTTTTTTCAAAGAAACTAAGTATCTAACATAATTTCTATCCGAACAACATAAACAAGTACCTGGATGTAAACAGCAGCACATCCTTGAAGTGAAGGCATTCCCTGGTCCCTGGCTGTGACCATCATTCTGTAGTCTGGTCTCTCAGCATGTGACAGAGACCGGGTCGTTCTTAACTCCCCACTGACAGCATCAATCTGGAAGTATCCTATATCCTCTTCTGTAGGGAAAAAAATGGGTATGAGTTATTCCAGATCTCTTCAGCTTTCCTACATAGTACTGAACATTCTAATTAGCAGTAAGAAAGAGCAGGACCCAGAGGGAAGGGAACCTGCCGCACTCATTTGGATCTCTCTGGCTCATTTGGTTCACTTCTGCCTTCATTGAGTTCATAGGTATTATAAACCACTTACTCTGGATTTATAAAGCTACAGAGAGAAACGCTATTGAGTACTAAAGCAACTGCACAATTTTGTACCAAAGTTACTCACACCAATGCTGTGTCCATCAGGAGAGCAGCAGACAGCCCAGGATTGGTACTACTTCCAACATAAGTTGGTAGGCAGGGCCAGAGAAAGAATTAAGTTTTAGTCTCTGAACTGGCACGAAGGATCCAGTAAGTGATGCTGGATACACAGCTGGCTCATGTCCCTCACAGACTATGGGTCAGCAAAGAGCCCTATCTACCCCTAAGACACCGCAGATGCAGTGATGCCGGCTGCCTCGCTTGTGCTCTGAACCAGGAGCTAACTGGGGGTAGCTAAAATCTTACAGTAGATAGTTGCAGAGCAACATGTGAGTATTGGAAATTATGCATATATCCTTCATCAAGGACTGGCCATGTGCTAATAACAAGCAAGTTCTAATTAAAATTACTACTTGCAGCTACATCATACTACATTTATTCTAGAATTGCAAAGAAAAATTCTACCACAGAAGAGTAAATAGCTCTTTGTGACTCAGAATCACAGAACCATTTAGGTTGGAAAAGACCCTTAACATCATCGACTCCAACTGTAAACCTAGCACTGCCAAGTCTACCACTAAACCACGTTCCTAAGTGTCACATCTACATGTCTTTTAAGTACCTCCAGGGATGGTGACTCAACCGCTTGCCTGGGCAGCCTGTTCCGATGCTCGATAACCCTTTCAGTGAAGAAATTTTTCCTAATATCCAATCTAAACCTCCCCTGGCGCAACTTGAGGCCATTTCCTCTCGTCCTGTCACTTGTTACCTGGGAAAAGAGACCGACACTCACTTCCCCCTTTTTCAGGGAATGCAATATAAATTACTCTCCAATTTTTAGTAAAGTGGGAAATTATCTCCAGATACTTCCTTATGTTACCAGAAACTGAGAAAATCTAATTTGTCATAATTACTTCTCTCTTAAAATACTATGACAACAACTTCTTGCTACGTGAATTTTTAATAAGGTGTGCTAGTGAGTTAAATAAAGTCATGCAGCGTAACAGCTGCTATTCTAATAAGCAACTGTGGTAAAAATAAATTTAGTGCAGATGTAGTACACAAAACACCCATAAAGAACTGTATTTCCATAGGCATCTAAGTGAGCATGAAGCTGTTTATGTTCTCCAAATCCGCACATGCAAATTAGTTAGCTGCACATATAGATGTTCATTTTTGTGTCCAATCACCTCACCTGCAACTGTAAAATATTTGCACTTGTAGAATTTGAAAAAACACTGAGAAGGATTGTGAAAACCCTGGTTTTTAACTATCAACAAATAAGAGTTTTTTCCAATATTGTTCTGCTATTTTTGACTGACTAGGTTTCTAATGTTCCATGAGTCCCTTCTGGGTTGACTCTTGCAGTCTGGAACGTAATGAGGAAATTGCCAACAAAAGGAAACAATATGTAGAGACAATTATATTGAATGAGACAGTCCTGCATTCTGCATTTTTCATGATAGTTTCAAAATATTAATGCTGCTATATTAGTGTTTTAATAAATAGCTTTTGGTTACTTTCCTGGTTTAGGTCCCAACAGTAAGTCTACATTCACAGATATGCTATTTTGTTCCATATAATGCTTCATGATACAAAATCCCAGCTAAGCAAAAGGCAAAGGAGATATGAAAAACAGAACACATAATGTGAGTTGCATGCATATATTTTTTTACATTTTGCTAAAACTGACATTTAAAATAACTGATAGGGAGAACTAACAAAAAAAGAAAACACTAAATAGAAGTGCATGAAAACTATTCCCTTCATTTTTCTACCAAAATGGAGCTACAGTTACCAAACTGAACAAAAAAAAAAAAATTAAAAAAATAATGAGAACAAAAACATTGCAAGTACATAATTGCAACCTGAGCATGAGGCTGTGAGGATTCACTGTTGCTCCAGCAGTGATGAGGATACTCAGTACCTCTTAGCATAAAGATCAATACCTGTATTTCTGTTTCAAGTAAAACAGAAAAACAGCCTAGCTATTTATGTTCTTCTAGAACACAGAACATAGATAGCTAAGCTAAAGGGATGGTCAAAATCTACATATTTGAATAAAATAAAAGAGAGCTGGTCAGAAAAAAATTACCATTAGCATTATTTACTAGAGACTACAATTACACTAAAATCCAAATATTGCATGAAGTGGTCAGTTTTGCACCCATTTTGGTGGCAATAAAAGTAACAGAAAAGTCTGATAACGTTGGAAAGAGATATTGTATAAAATAGAATCCCTTGGGACTTCCATTTTGAAAGTGTTTCTTATTTTCATCTTTTTTATCGGGCACTGCACTATAAAGACAGTCAAAACTGAAACATCTTATTTCTATTTTTCTGGTATTTTTATCAGTCTATTTTTAATTTATTCATGGACAATTTCAAAGCACAGCCATTTGATTCCAGATCAGAAAAAACTTCAAGGAAAAAAAACCTTATGAAATGGATTTCCCTTCATCTACAGACAGGCTAATCAAACTTTTATACTACATTTTGTAGCTAAAGCAATTTCTTCAATTTCTAAATTTCAAAAGCCTACCTAAAGACAGATCTTGCTTTTCAACTGATTTAATAGATAACATGTACTAAGAGAAGAGATAGACCACTTTTGAATACTTTTGCCCAAGGTTACCAAGGGCAAGTGCACGTGAGTGATAGCTCGCTCACTTTTTAAATACACTCCAAATCCTCCTCCTCATTCTTTTGGAAGTTCAAAAAAAGGAATAAGGGAAAAGACGGTTTTTAGTTTTACACTCAAAGAACATGTCCATTGTTGCTCTAAATCTCCCTACACTTCCAGAAACATTTGCTCAGTTTTCATCTCCGTAAGTCACCTGAATTAGGCAACTGCCGCTTATATCATACATCCTAAAGACACCCTTTTTTGTATGAAGAGAAAAGGAAGAAACTATATGAGAAATGGATAAGAAAGGAGGAAATTGAGAAGAGCAGATGAAGCATGGAACGGAAAAAAATTAGATCTCTCGATAATGAGACTTCAATGGTCCCAGTCTCTTCTTGTGCTTGCAACTCTACCCTAACCTGCCAATAAACAGCTAAACTTTTTCCCTTAAATTTTCCACCTCTGCATTGTCCAATCTGTTGGCTAGGCTTCCATTTACATGAGGTTCTCCAAAGCCCAGGCACTTTCTCAACCCTGTGGTCTCAAACATAATCACAGAAACTACAGTTTTAGACAAAAAAAGTGCTAATGCATCTGCAGAATTGGTCCAAATATAATTGTAAAAGCCTCTACTTTGCCAGCGCTGGTCTTAACACACAAAGTAATAGTTTATGATGCTCTATAAATACAGACTAATTATTATTATAAATGCTATACTATAACCTACTGACAGTCATAAAGAAGGCCAGGCACTTTGCAATTGCCAGCGTCACTAAGGAATAGTACACATAGCTGGAATTCACCCCCCTCTGAATTAGGTTACTCTTTGAGTGACAACACAAAAGTGGAGGTATGGCCATATGATCATGCATTTCCATACACACGAATGTTTAAGGATGATGTGTTTTGATTTTCTGGGAAGAGGGAGGGGCATTTTGAAGGAAACACTTCTCCTCTGAAGGCTAAAATTCATCTGTTGTGTAAACCTCATAGCTCTTTTACAGATTTTTCCTTACGTAATTTATTGGCATTTGTTATTAACCTTCCTGCATAGCTTAATCTATTGCTGCTATCTCGGCATTTCTTTAAGGTCTCAAGAACATTAAAAATTACCCAGTGACTGTTACAAGCTTAACAGCTGACACTGACACTCATAGCTCTTAATCTTGTGTCAGTCCCTCAGCTGCTGAAAAGAGAACTGGTCTGCATGCAGTCCTCCAATTAACCTGATGTCTTTGTGTTTAACAAATACAGCTGTAAATCAGATCATATTTCTTCTTCATATTTTAGTACTGAACAATGTCCCAGAACTAGAAAATACTATTTTAAATATAAACCAGAAAAGAGCTTCACCATGAAACTGAAGACCAGATGTTAAAGGCTGTGAGCCAACTAACAACAACAACAAAAATTAGTATCAGAGAAGCTCAGCTGTTTCTGGATTTGTTTATTGGAAAAAATATCTAGTTCCAAGGCTGGGAGGGCTCTTTTATTGTTTTTTTTGCTGCTGTTTTTATCCTTTTGTTCTTTCTAGAGACAGCATTTACAAGACCAGTTATATTTTGTGTTGCTAGTCATTTTTATAATTTGAACTCCTACTTACTCCCCTCTGGGGCTCTACAGTGAAGCCAGTAAGAAAATTCAATGTGCTGTTTGAAGGAAGGGGATATAGTTAGAAATACAGACAGGCAGAGACCTCTGAAGAACACTTCCTGTGTTGCCAGGCCATCACCCTTCAAACAAAGGGTTGGATACTATTCATTCCCTTTTTCTTAAGGGAATAATTTTGTGCAAAATATGATTGTTCACAATGTAGAAGTCCATAATTCTCTCCAATTCCCACTGGAAGAGGCAGTCACTTGTATCCAAATTAGGGGAATAAATAGTATGGCCATAAACTGACCCTACAGTCTTTTATTATCTATATGTATTTCAACTGCAAAATTTTCAATAGAGTTGTTAAATGTCTCAGTTTTTTAAGCATCTCTTGGTGGAAGAGAGCAGAGTTAGTTCTCTGGCCCTTGTGGATTTGGATCTTAAAGTCCTTCCATTACTCCACAGAAGTCAAAGGGTACATAAAGACACAGTATAGCGTAAGCCACCAGAATCTTTTGGTAATTTCAGCCTTGGCAAGAGGAATCTACAGATTCCCTTGCTAAAGGGGAACTCCCCTTTAAGAGTGAGAAGTAATGTAGCTTTGCAGTATTTTGTTCTTTACTCTGCAGTGACAAATAATCGCAATGAGTTTAAACCAAACAAATCCACATTTGAGCTCTGCCTACACAGAAAAGAACACCTGAGGAAATGCACTGAGTCGATGGAAATATTGGAAATGTTTTCTTGCTCTGATGAAATAGTATAGTCTATATGCAAATTACCATGGACTACAAATACCAAGCTTAAAAGGTATTGATTACATTAAGCTGGTAGAATACAGCAGGTATCAAAATAAAAAAAAAAACAAAACAGTTCTGTTCTTGGCTCCTCTTGCTGTTTAGAACCAATAGCGAAGCAAAGCAGGAGGAACAGACGTGTTTTCCTCACTGGTTACAGATGGAGTTCTCTCTTGTATAAACGCGTAGCAAGCCGTAAGCAGCAAAAACAGAGATCACATCTATGTCTCTTACCAATATTAATGCCCTAATCCCACACATGTTCTAATTTAGGACTACTCTGTTATTGATTTCACTGAAAACAAAACTGCATCCTGCAGCTCACCTGAGAAGTGAACTACTACATGTAGGAATTATGGGGAAAACTAAAGAGAAATGTTTTTAAGCAGCCATACTATATCAGGCTAACACAGTGCTAAATAAAGGGTGAAACATGAACTAAAACCCACAAGCCTCATTGTTTGCTCAGATTATCTGCTGATCCTTCTGATCCCTGTCTCAGACTGTCATGAACCGTTCTTTTAGCAGGAAAATTTTCAATTGGTCATGGGAAAAGGGAGATCATCTTTCCTTTAAGATGTTAACACTGTCCTAATCTTTTCTGAGTGCTGTTTCAACACTCTCTGGCCAGCCACACAGGCAACCAAACCCCTGGGAAGATGGGGCAGAGGGGGACGGGAGGAAAGGTATCTGCTTGCACCTCCTTAGATACTTCATAAGATGTATGACAGTTCTGATTCCTATTTACACAGGCACCTTTATTCTAACAGAGACAAAATACACATAAAGCCCTGTATGTATACATGGCACCTCTAAAACTCTAGCTATTTCAATGTATCTTTTTTTATGAATAACACTTTAAATTCTTACCTGATTCTATTGAATATAATACAACACCGTTGTTTCCAGAATCAAAGTCTTTTGCAAAGACAGTGGTAATAAGTGTTCCTGATGGCTGCCCTTCCAAAACCTGTCATCAAGGAGTTCATAAATAATTTGCAAATATACATGGAAAACAGCAAGTTTTACAATAAATTCCTTGCCATAACACAAGAGTTTAGCTGTTGCTCTATTTTCCATTTCAGTAATATTTACAGTCAGTGCAAAGAGCATTTCAGGAAATGGTTAAATGCTACAGTTCTATCAGTCCTCTGTTACAGTCTGCAGATATTGCTAATTCAAAAATCTTTAGTACAGCAGACTCAAGAGGTCTCACAGAAATTAAAAGAGATTCTACTGCATCCGTAGATAAAATTATACATGCATATCCTTTATATCTAGCAGTATACAAGGCAGAGAAGTGTAATCACGTGATAAACCCTGAAATTCGCAAATATACCCGAGTCCCATTTAAGAAGGGGTTACGTTTCGCTTTCGGGGCCGTACTGTCACTGTTTGACAGCAGGGGGGTTTGGGCTGCTGCCGCAGGGTGGTGCTCGGCGCCAGGCAGCGCATCCCCCGGCAGCACCCACCTTGAGGCGCAGCTCCCGCCCGGGCGCTGCCTGCGGGAAGAGGGGCTCGTTGTCGTTCAGGTCCCTCACCGCGATGTACACGGCTGCCGTGGCGTTAAGCCGCGGTGACCCGTGGTCGGTCACTAGCACGGTCAGCTGGTGGTGAGCTTGTTTTTCACGGTCCAGTGCAACCCAGTTTATGATTTCACCTGATGGACAAAGAAAATGAAGGAGAAAGGGAGTTTGATATTTACTATATGCTAGCACTCATATTACTACATGCAATTATACGTTTAATGTGAAATAATGATACATATCTTCTGATACACCTTACTGCTGACATTAAACCTCAGCTTTCCAAGCTCCATTCCATAGAAACGTTCTGTCAATCACAGCTTGCACTTGAGCTTTTGTACCATATTACATCATTTACTGTACACTGGATGCCCCGGAGCCAAGGTATAAAACAGTATGAACCAAGGCACTGACCTTTTCTTCACCACACTTCAGGACAGATAATATATGAGCACAGGTTCTTAACTGCTGACAAATGGCCTTTATTATACCCCTGGGTTAGGAAATTCTCAATGCAACGCCTGTACATTAGTCAGGAACCCTGATGACTCCTATAGATTCTGGTTAAGCCAGTGAATAAATCTGACCCGATCTTCTCGCCATCTGCTCAACCATACTCAATATAGCTGTAGATTTGCGGTTGACCAAAGTCCTTCACACAGATGACCACATACTATTTTCAGATCTTCTTGGTTCACTCAGAGTACTCTGTTTGCCTTTAAGCTTCCATAAACATACTCAACAGGAACCTGCTTTGAAACGATGATTTTATTTTGAGTTTTATACACAGAAATTCTGGGAGACCATATTCACTGCCCATGAGGACAGGACATCTGGGAACAGGAATTTTAAACAGCAGATCTTTGCTCGCTATATATCATTTTGCTAAACTGGATTATTTACAGTGCCTGTGCTCCTTACATGGTTCCCTTCCTCTGGGCTCTCCACGCTGTGGTCTGTGGTGCTATACTGTGTGGACGTAGTACCTATTACTCAAGGCATTTGGGATTCACTGCAGAGTACACCCTGTGCCATGAAAAATTTTTCTCAGCCAATTTGATCTCTGTGGTGCCATGGTACAACATGAACCCAATTTTGATGTAACTTACAGAAGTTTTCACAAATATTTTAAATCACTTCACAGCTATTTATGGCTGATCTGTACTTTTCAACTGTACTTGATCACAGGCAATTAAGTTCCCCATATGAACTACTGAAGTTATAACTTCAAATTCCTCCTTTTTATTTGTTACAGTCAAACACTGAAACTTACAACCAAGCGACCAGAATGAAGTCATGGGAAAAAAAATAAAGCAAACCCTATGGGTTAGTTCATTCTTCGTGAGCATTTATTAGATTTATTTCATTCCCCAAATTGTGAAGCTCTGAGTTAGAATATCCCCATGTCAACCCAAGAGATTCAGAACAATTCCTGAAAGCTTTACACTTTACTTCCACTCCCTTAGGGAAGGCTGCTTTCCAAAAGCAATATTAGGCAGATTAGAAATCATAAAATGCTACCTGTGTTGGAATTAATCTTGAAATACTTTCCATCAGACAAGAGGAAATAGGAAAGTTGTCCATTTCTTCCTGAGTCTTTGTCAACTGCTGTAATTGTGCCAACCACACCTCTAGGAATTGGATTTTCTTCCATTTCAAAGAAGTAGCTCTCACGCATAAACATGGGAGAATTATCATTTTCATCCAGGACATTAACTATTACCGATGTACTTGCATTTTGCCTGAGGTTTTCATGCTCAGACGTGCTGACCAGGACTCTAAAACTTAGTATCTGTGCACATTCGTAGTTCAAACGTTTACGAAGATAAATCCAGCCAGTATCAGAGATGATTCCAAACGCAACAGAATCTGTGCTAGGCTCTAAGGAATACGTCTGCTTGGAGGTAACGCTGTGTGGATCAAGTGAGTGCGCTTGAACCTGAAGGATTCGGGCACCTGGAGAGGTAGCTTCACTGATTTCTACTTGATACACCAAGTTTTGGAAAACCAAAGTAGGGCCCATCTTCTCCTCTTTGATAACCACCGTTAACATCAGTGAAGAAGTCAGCGGAGGAATTCCACTGTCTTCAGCTGCTATGTGTAGAGTATATTCCTGCTGCTTATCCGCAAACACTGCCCTGGTGAGATTTACCACTCCAAGGCTTGGATCAATGCTGAATGCATTTGACTGCTTGCTTGCAATACTATATTTGATTGCCCCATTTAGGCCGCTGTCTTTGTCTTCTGCATGAGCAATGTAGACAGCAGTGCCAGGAGGCTGGGTATGTGAAATAGTTACCCTATCCGAGTGGGCAAGAAATACCGGAGGGTTGTCATTAATATCTATTACAGATATGTTGACCTGGGTGCTACTGTAGACAGGGGAGTTACCCAGCTGTGACTGAACGGTGAGCACCACAGCAGACTGAGTTTCATGGTCAAGTTGGGTTTTGGTACGGATGATACCAAACTGAGGGTCAATAGAGAATCTTCCATGTGGATCACCAGAGGAAATTCTGTAAGAAACCACTTCTAAAGAATCTAGAAATGGAAATAACAACAAAAAAAATGTAAAAAAAATATGAAAGTGATAACATGAAAGTTGGTAAGAATATCTGTGAAAAATGCTTGCTGTTAAATTCAGTGGAATAAACGTAAGCTACACAGATGTTTGACTTTCTTGGGCTTTTTATGCTTCCTTCTTCCTCTCCCTGGAGCCCTTCAGTAAAATATGACTGTATACGGTTTGTCCACTTATGCACCATTTGATTTTCATCTCACCGGTACGATAAAACTCTATACAGAAAATAGTATAATAGCCTCTTGTTTTTCCCTGCTTTAAAATATAGAAAAAACACTCCTATAGATTAATCTTAGGGGAGTAATTCCACTACACACAGGCATTCACTATAGCAAGGAATAAAACAGGTGGCAGTTCTCTGAAAGAACCGTATTTTACTGAACTTATTGTTCATGGATAGCCACTGCTATAACACTTATACATCAGATGCTACCTAAAGAAAAAGCTATCTAAAGGTTCAGGCTATTACCAAGGCTGTTACGCAGGTGCTACCTCACCCTGAGGGCAGTGGTCAATGCACCGTCCTTCCAAGAAGAAGAAAATGGGAGGACCTGACTAATCAAACTTATACAAAACCTCTGCCTCTACCACCTTACACGTACAGATCCATCTGTACCTTACACATACAGATCCATCGTCAAGCTGGTACATGGACTCATGGCTCCCGCTGCTCTGCATAGGAACCAAATATATATGGCTCTCAGGACAGGGTCCTTTATGACTATGGCCTGGTAGGAGCTAACCCATTTTCCTCTAAAATTATAACATAACCAAATAGATGAAACACATTTTCAAAAGTTCCCATAAACATTCATCTGGACTTCACCACTTAATTTGAGAAAATGGGGGGGAGAGGTGGTGTTTGTTTGGGTTGGGAGGGGATTTTATTTTTTTGTTTGTTTGGGGTGTGGGTTTTTTTGCAGCAGCAACAGCAGCACTTCATATAGATTCTCTGAAACTTCTGAATATTCTCGGATCATGAGTATTGCTCTGAGATTCGTCTTGCATGGCTAATGCTTTAACATGAGCCACACTGTCACAAAGACCCCTTTCCTTACACTTCCACAACAAGCTTCCCATCTACCCTTTTACAATTATAGAAATCTATCTGGAAGAAAATAGAGGTAGTTGCCAATCCCCATGGACCACCAAGGAGAGCACCATGAATCTCCCTCTGTTCTGAAGAGCATCCTGATACAGCAGCGATTACACCAGTTGCTGTAAATATTAACAGTAAATACCATTTAATACTCGACAGACTGAATGACTAATACGAAAGTTTAAAACAAAATTATCTCCAGATATTTCCAGCTAATACAACAAAAATGCGATGTAATCTCTGACTGAACACGCAACTTACTTGGAGGTTCTCTGGCCTTTACAGTGCCGATCGGGCTGTCTTCAGGTGTATCTTCAGGAACTGAAAAAGTGTACCGGGACCTCTCAAATACAGCAGGGGCTGAGCCGGTCTGAAGGATGTTTACTGTGATGGCTGCATTAGTGGCAGAGGGAAGGCCACCCCCATCCCACGCAGAAACAGTCAGCAAGAGTGCAGAACAGGCCAGGTGGCCAAGAGCTGAGGTCAGGTAAATAATTCCTAAAAGTACACAGAAATAAAAGAGCAATGAAATAAGTTAAAATTCAGCAGGCTGTCAAAATAGTTTCAACATGTACCGCTACTGTAGGAGAAGGCTAGACAATGTGGACAAAAGGCAGAACTCCCAATTCCTTTTTGAGAGCCTTGTTTTTTAAAATTATATGGTCTTTACCATGCACAAAGCCACTGACATACAGCAAGTTCTGTATCAAAACACAGTGTCAATAATTCTGATTATCTTTAACAACTTCATTGAGTCAGTGGAGTCCGTCTGAGTTTTCAGCAATGTTAGGAAAACCACAATTTTACCAGTACTAGTCTGTAGGAATCTGGAAGTGCATTAGGTGAAAAAAAAATACTTTATCATTGCAAAAGACTGATTTATCTTTGCAAACAGTAAAGTTAACTTTATTTCAAACAGGCTGCGGAGACATTCTGCTTGAATAAGTCTCCAAATAAAACATCCACACAAACGGGGCTGAAGCCCCAAACTACAAATCAGTGGGCTCTGTGTAAAGTATCTGGGAAGCAATCACCTGCTGTTTGATCACAAGTTTCTGGTAAAATAGCCTTTAGTAGTGAATTCTAAGGTCTGTTTGAATATGCAAGCTGCTAACTATTAAGTTTTATGTAAATTACACAAAATAAGTAATTCTTTGAAAAGAAAATGCAATGCTCTGTCCAGAAATACAGCGCTTTGGATGTGCCTACCTCAAGATAAATACATTTTGATCCTTTAACTCTGATGAATGAGACTAGCTGTCTCCAAATACATTCTCTTCTGACTGCTAAAATAAGTTTTTGTAATATCAGATAATTATGCCCAATTTTCAAATACTCTCTCTACAACTACAGAAACCCACATCTAACTATTATTACCTAAGATGGTAGTATGAGTAGAAAGAATGAATGTGGCAGGAATCCTGTCCCATCATCTTCTACAGTGAAAGCTTGTACTAACTTCAAAGAAAGCTTTGTTTGAGTGAAGACTTCAGTCTCAGCAATGAGAATTACATCCAAACCATAGCTCTCTACGGGATGTTCGTAACGGTCCACAACAATTATCACAACGGTCCAAAACTGATACTTGTTAATTATTCCATAAGAGACAGTTAGTCATTCACTGTCCTTTGCAAGCAAATTAAGGATTTATAAATGAAGATATAAACCCACAACTAAATCATTAGCCTTCAGAGCACTCTGAAGTGAACATAAATACTTAAAAATGTAGAGGTAAACAGTAGATCAGAGAGCAATACAGCAGATCACAGTATGTTTGTTACTTCATAAATTGTATAATTAAATTATAACCTGAGGCACACAGTCAAAGACCAGGTGCTTTAAGCCAGGTAAAAGATGGAATAAGTAATTACATCCTAGAGAGCATTAATACTGATTTGTCTTATCCTTTCCAGCATCTTCTCTATCATTGAGTAGGAGGAAGAACACTTTCACTTATTCTGAGGTGACAAAAATCCATCAATATTCTAAGACCCTTTGGTGGTCACAGATTTTGCAACACACAGAGACCTACTTGTAAAGTAAGTTTTTCAACATGAAAATGAAGACGAGAGGTGACCAAATGCGAGAAAATTCTTCTTATCAATGACTGAGTTTAACTAAATATACACTAAATGCTAAAATTGCGGTGAGCTAAGTAGTAAGGTTGCAGTAAACTCAAGGGATTCGACTAACAGGGACAACTTTCTACATACAGATATTTTTAAGAAATCATCTACGGTTTGTGTAGAAGTTAGTGAAGACACAAAACCTCTAGCAGCTCAGTAAAAACAAACCTTTAAACTTTGAGCTACCTTTGTGATTTCCTGGCTCTTAAGACAGGTTTAGTAGGGATGATGTTTAGCATTCAAGTCAGACATTTAGTGGCCCTATTTGCCAGACAGGGTAAAAATTAGATTTAACTCAAAGTGTCTTAGGAGAATTAGTGCATGATTCAACTACAATAAATCTTCTCAAAATTTAGTGTGAAGCCACAACACTAATTTGCTACAATGCATTTTTAAGCAGAATAATGGAAAATACATAAAATCCTTATAAATATTCAAATGTGCATGTGGTATACTTTCCAATTATACTGCCAGGACATTATAAAAACAAACTGTGTCTTGACATGCTTAAAATTCATTCAAAGGGTCTTCAAGATCAAGGAAGAATGCTTTCCACTGACAACAAAGGACACTTATTCCAGTGTGACAAACCACAGTAAAAACACAACAGAGATATAGATGGATTCAAAATTCATCGCTGACCAGCTCCTATGCCAATAACTGATGCACTTCCAAGAGTCAACCTTATTTTGGCTTTTTTTTTTCTTTTTTGTCTTCTGGTGATTGGGTTTTATGATTAGTTAGACAGCTCAACAAAGCAGTCTTCCAAGGACATAAACTTTTGGCATTTCCTGAGGTAATCTGAGCAACTGCAGCCTGAAGGAAAAAGGGCTTAAGCCTTTTTTTCCCAGAGGTTAAATGTATAAACATGGTTTTTAAACACTGCTGCTGTCAAATTAAATGAAACCCATCAAATGGACTATATTTTACTAACTTGACCAATTGGATGTTTTTATATTGACAAGGCCAAAAATATCTCATTCCCATTTTGGATACTTCAAGGTGTATGTGAAGAGTAGGAAAACTTCTACAGAGAAGCATCACACTGAAATTCTTACTCACAAAGCAATGATTAATGACTTCAGAACATCCCTTAGCAAGGGTGGAGCAAGTTTGCTCTACTACAGGAACTCTGAAGACCTGGTGGAACAGAAATATTTCAGAACCAAAATTCCTTTTCTGCTGACCTAGACAGATTACAGCACAGTCCATGCCAGGTCAGCTACGAAACGCAGACAGAAAAGAAAATGGATAAAAGATTTTGTTTTCTCTCTTCATTCTTTTACTGTGTCCTAGGGAGGGAAGGAAATAGGCAAGTACATCTCGCCAACTCGGTCCTCTCTTGCAGGACCGAAGACGCCCCAAGAACAGTGGCAGATTCCAAGTAAGAAGTACATGTCTTCCATATGGCTCCTTCCAGCTTCAGAACTGTAATATGCAAGAAATTTTATAACCCAGTTTGACTTTTGATTATATACATTCTGTTTCTTTCAGCATTTATAGGACTGTACTTTTGCGTCTGGTGATACATAATCTATACAGACGTTTCAGACAGGTCTGCCCTGTGTAGGGGAACATGCCACATAAGGCTGTATTATGGCATCATACGATGGGAAAGCAGCAGCGGAAGGAAGCAGCATCTGGGATCCTACTTTCTATACGGTTAGGTAGAGACAGCAGGCTGGCTGTATTTGATCTACTCAAGTACAGTGCAGGAGATCCCCTAGTACTACACGGCAAAGGCAGAAACACGGGGCTAACTGCAAGAAGCACACGGCAGGAACCAGCTGTGTAAGTCACACATTCGGTGTGCGGAACTCAACGGAGGTATGCCTTACTAAAAAACAGGCTGAAGATGAGTCACAGTTTTCTTTTCTTTCCTGTTCTGTAATTAAGACAAGATTGTGGCTTATTATTGTTATAGTCACTTGCAGCCTGCAATTTGTGGCTTCAGAGAACTTAAAAGACAATTCGATTGCTGTGCTACAGAGTATATTCTTCCATTATGAAAAACCATTTCTAGAGACGCTAACGATGGAAAGGGAAAAATGAGACGCCTGCTCTGTGAGGAATGTTTTACCAAGACCCTAACTGCCAGCAGGGGACCACACAGACACAAGTGTAGTTCCACTTTAAGAAGTCACTGTGTGAAAAATGCCACCTTCTTTCTCACAGCTTGGCTCCCCATATATATGGGCAGTTTTATCTGCTGCCTTTAATAACATTTAATTCCCTTTTTTTAAATTTATTGTTTGTATTACTGCAGTGCCTTGAATATTTTACCTCTTGTAATTCCTCATTCTACACGAGAGAGTGTGCTGGAACCAATTCTGCTTCACAGATGAACAATCATATAATTACAGAGCAGATGAAGCATTAACATCCAGCCTCACTTACACCTTGGCAATCTCATTTTCTTGACTAGATCTGCATGGGTGTAACTGACTGCAGATTCTAACCTTTATAAATCAAAAACATGACCCAGAGACCGCCTATCATTATTTGCATACACATTTTAGACAGAATCTGCAATGCTGGTTGCATGAGAGCAACTGCCACTACAGGTTCAAGTGTGGGAACAGCTCTGCACCAGCGCAGGTTAGCTCAGCACAGCCATATTGCAAGTTACACGTATTTTGCTGCAGAACAATCTGTGCTCACTTGCTAGTGTAAATTGTTACAACAGTTTTGGGGAATCAGTGTGCTGTGAGGACTAGTATTAGTGAAGGGTGATATCATGACTGTCAAGTCTTTAACCTGCTTCATCCTTCCCCACTCACTGTATGTGCTAGGGCACTAACTTCCAAAAAGTTCTGGCTCTCCACTTTGTGCCTATCAACAACGAAAGGTAAAATGAAGCCAATGTTCACCCAGAACGTGCAAAAGCATTAGTGAAAGACAGGGCTCTGCAGCACCCATCATCCTCCAGCAATGACAAAATTTCTCGTGGGATTTTTTTGTTCTTATTTTTGTGGAGATGCACCCTGCCCCACAGGTGGGTTAGCTGCTAAGTGCTGTTTCTCAAGAGTTAAATCCAGGAGAGCGGTCCCACATATAAATAAATATAATAAATTCCACACATAAATAAAATATACTTATGATCTTCTTCATAATCCTGTGTTCAGTCCTAACACTACAACAGTATAGATCACCAAAGTAAGTTCACTCGCCAAAAGCACTTTTTGTATGGCAGAAATAGTACTGGTTATCCCAACATTTCCACACATATCTCTAGCTGACCACTTTGAAAATCTATCTGTTTTTCCATAGGGTCCTCATGTAAGCAAAACAAAAAACTGCCCTACATGTATAGCCATTTGTAGGTAAACAAAACATTTTCCATTAGTCAAGCACTGCAGAGGCAAAAATATAAATCAGAACACGCTAACTTCAGTAATGAAGTCTGGATTGCATAGAAATGTGTACTCATTTAAATAGCTTCCAATATTTTATCATTGCTCATGAAATAAAAAAAGCAACTTTAAAAC
Organism: Dromas ardeola; assembly: GCA_013398915.1. NCBI lineage: Eukaryota > Metazoa > Chordata > Aves > Charadriiformes > Dromadidae > Dromas > Dromas ardeola. The sequence goes on along the minus strand of VYZM01002665.1, from coordinate 43,130 downwards.
ATGGCAAGAGGAATAAAATCAACAACTATCAATAGTGTTCTCTAAGACCATGAAACTGAATGCCCTACCAACTTTAAATGATGACAGCTTTTCTTCAGCGAATATCCTAGGATGGGTCAGCTGGCGTGGCCTGACACACAGCTCAGACAGCAAGCAGATGGCAAAAAGGTACGTATAGTTCATTGCCTCAATTCACCTTCAAAGCTGGCCGCTGGATCCGCTGTTTAATTCTGCGTAGGTCAGTGCTGACCCACTGACCTGCTCAGAGCATGTCTCATCCAACCCAGCACGCCAGCTTCTCAGTGCAGAGATGCACGTACAACCTTGCTTTTTATCTGTCAGAAAAATGTTCAGGATGAACATAGACAGGGTGATGCTCCGAGAGGTAAATGCAGTTAGGAGGTGTAGATTTGCATTAACATTAAAATCAGCATTATTCTAGGGAAGAACGATAGTGTTTCTGCTTGACATTTCTATTTAACTTTATCTGACTCATTGCCTATCCTCTAGTCTCAGCATCGCATTTAGGTTCCAGTTTTAACAATTTACCTGTATTTAAAATGCACCTTTTTTATTGAAGCTGCATTCTTGACGGTAACCATAACAACACTCTGCAACATGCACTGTTTGAAGAGATGGTTTAATAACTGTCAGGGGAAAGGAAAGAATTACTGAGGAATTACATTGTTATTTATAGTCTACCTACTGTAGCATGCGCAGCTTTAGTTTATAGGAAAGGCTTTAAAAAGCTTAATCTCGATGGCATAAACACTGTTTCAGTGAATAAGAGGACTACTGCAAGTTTGAAAGTATTCAGTATTTTAATGTTTTAAAACAGTAGTAAATAACTGATTCAACTTGTATCAATCTCCTATCTGCATTTGTACTTTATAAAAGCCTCATATCCCTGCGCTGTTGAATGCTTTCAACGGTGGTCCTCTCTAGCAGATTCTTGTGCTAAACTCATAGTTTCCTTGTTAAAAAAGAAAATACAAGTAAAATATCTTAGTGTTTACAACCACTACTATTTAAACATACTGTGCTCAAGCACAAGACTTTGCTTAGCATATGAAAGTCTATTCCAGAGCACTTAATTCAAATCCAACCAGGTTGATAATCTGCAACATAAGGAACCAGTACCTGGATCTATAAGGCAATACACACAGTTTTAACACTGTGGTTCTCCCAGAAGCACAACAGTACTATTTTAAATACTATGGGTTACAGACAATTTTAGTGGGCTAAGAAGTATTCATCAACACACAAAATATGAATTTCTAATTAAGGCAGTTCCACTTTTCACAAGCATAATATTCACCTGAGCATCAGCCTCTAATGTCGGGCAAGAGAGTATTAGAATGTTTTTATATCATCTAGGCTTAGTTTTCTAGTATACAAGTGCTTTTCAGACAAAGTCTTGCAATGCACTGTTTGGGATGCAAATTTTTTTGTCTCTAGAGAGTATAGTCCATTAGTTTAGCAAGTCACATGCCTCCTAGTGCTCAAAGGGCAGGTAAAGGAACATGTAAAGCTGTTTTCTTTCAGCCCTCCCATCTGCCATCTAACCATGAATAGGTTAAACACAATTCTGCAACCTGAATCATAGAATCGTCTGGGTTGGAAGGGACCTTTAAGATCATCGAGTCCAACCATTAACCTAACACTGCCAACTCCACCACTAAACCATGTCCCTAAGCACCATGTCTACCCATCTTTTAAATTCCTCCTAGGGATGGTGATTCAAACACTTCCCTGGGCAGCCTGTTCCAATGTTTGATATTGGATTTGATCTGTGAAGAAATTTTTCCTAATATCCAGTCTAAACCTCCCCTGGTGCAACTTGAGGCCATTTCCTCTTGTCCTATCACTTGTTACTTGGGAGAAGAGACCGACCTCCACCTCATTATAACCTCCTTTCAGGTAGTTGTACAGAGCAATAAGGTCTCCCCTCAGCCTCCTTTTCTCCAGGCTAAACAACCCCAGCTCCCTCAGCTGCTCCTTATAAGACTTGTTCTCCAGACCCATCACCAGCTTCGTTGCCCTTCTGTGGACCCGCTCCAGCACCTCAATGTCTTTTTTGTAGTGAGGGACCCAAAACTGGACACAGTACTCAAGGTAGGGCCTCACCAGTGCCTGGTACAGAAGGACGATCATTTCCCTAGTCCTACTCACCACACTGTTCCTGATACAGGCCAGGATGCTGTCGGCCACCTTGGTCACACTGCTGGCTCATATTCAAAAGTAGTGAGCTAGAGGACTGGACTTTAAAAATTGGTACTTATATTTACATTACCAGCTTTTTGGATGAAGTGTTTAGTGTATTTCTATCTGAATACCTCCAAAATTTTAAATTCTCTAAATTATTTTTCTTTTACAATTTAAATTACAGGTAATATTAATATTTCAGTAGTGCTTTCTATGCATGGTTCACAGTTTACTACAAAGCAAGTTAGCGAGATGATTGTTTATTTTGTAGGGGATGTGGCAAAACTTATTTATAAAGCATCTTCTGTAAATGTTCTCAGGTGTTGGACAACCCTAAAACAATGCTCATGAATCCCATGAAAAATTTCAGTCACATAAACCAAATCCGTAATGCTTTTTTCCAATGATTTTGAAAAACTGAGAGTGTAAAGAAGGCAAATTTTTTGGAGCAATGGTTCTACCAATTAATACTATTGCATTTAAAAAGTTTGGTTACCTTTTGATTTTATGAGTGATGATGAAACCCTAAGGAAAAGATATGCAAAGGTAAGAGCCCATCAAAGAAAGCTCTCACACAGAAGCTGGATCAGACCCATTCAGAGCTTTCCAAACCCCTACTTTGATTCTAAAATGAGTGCTTCACTGAACAAGCTCTCAACGAAGAGCGAGCAAAGCAAGCTGAACATGCCCCCACCAGCTACAAGCCAGGTATTAGCACTCAGAACAAGCAGCCAGCAGCAGAATGGCCTCACGCTCCCCATTTAGCAAGAAAGCAGTGCTTTAGCTATGAAGTCCCCAGAACATGTGGCTATTCTGAGCAGGGAAGCTGCTCCACTTTGCCCAAAATGCTTAAATAA
>VYZM01002665.1:2081-33973 GCA_013398915.1 Dromas ardeola | reverse complement strand
TAGTGAGTATTCTAAGTGCAACACTCCAAAAACACCCCCGAAGAAAACTACAGTGAGAGAAATTTTCAAGTCCACAATCTAGATGCCATAAAATAAGAAATCACATATGCCATAGACAACAGTGTCATCTTCTGTATGATTTTAATTTGTTGTAATGTAATGTGACAAACAGTTAGATACTAATTAATTTAAATCTCATAATACTGAAAATATCTCTATGCACTTCTACATATGATACTAAGGGCTATAATAAACATAAATCAAAAGACTAATGCACTGATTTTCATTCATCATTTCTAAATGCTCTGTCAGTGAGAAAAAGTAATAATTTAAAAAAATAAAATTTATCAGGAAGGCAAATTCATGGAAGACTCCAACACCATTACTGTGCCTCCTTTTAGGTCTGCTAATAGTGAAAAGAGCAGATAAAACAGAATATGCCATACTGCAAATTGGAAAAACTTCAGAACACATCAGTCACAGACTGCATGTCCACAAGATCAGAAAACCAAAGATCAAAACTGTCATATGATCTTGATTGGCTTATGGGTTGGAGATCCACCTCCTGAAGAATTCCTATTTCTTGTCACACTTGTCCATTGCCCTCTGCTCACAAAATGCAGCCCACATAACTAGATAAAGTCCGTCACGCAACCTCCAGAGAGACACATCTAAATTAGGCCAGCTATCAGAGCATATGAAGATAGCTTTAGCACGACGAAAACTGGAAAATGTCACTTGCCTAACAAGAAGTAAGGAGGAAGAGCTTCTTCCTCTGAATACTAAACAGCTTTTGCATCTATTTAACCTGCAAAGATTGCAAAACTCCTGTGTGACAAGTCGGCAATTTTAATGTTTACTTTGTTTATAATGTTTATTTTTGCCAAGAGTCTAAAAGTCATTCTGCTCACCAGTGACTGAGCATAAGCGCTGTTGTAGGTAGACATGGAAGAATATAAAAGGAAAAAGTGTATTCTTCAGGAAAAAACCCAACATACACCATTAATATTAATAAGTTAAAATTAGACACAGTCAGACCTCGTGAATTACTCAGGAGATCTGATTAAGTGCAATCAGATTCCAAGCACTATAATGCTGGGAATAGTGTCTCTGACCTAAATGCTCTTCTCATCATGAAATGTCAGCAATAATGACCTCAAGCAACTTCACCCTGAATTTGGTCTGCCTTTGATAAAATACCATGATAGATCCGCAAGATAATAATAACTTATAAACTTATATGGTCTTCATGATTAAGCATGACATTTTTCCTATACAAAGTGCCAAAACTGGAAAAAAGGGCCAAAAGGTCACAATCCAAGGAAGAAGCCTTTCAAAAGAGAGAACTGTTGCAAAGCCAGTGCTGCTCATGTGATCCACAGGGGCTCTCTCTGACAAGCCTGCTGGGGCAGCTTTAAAATGACCAGTTAAATACCTGTGGAGATCCAGCTCCCTAATTATTGATTGACCTATATATTTTTGGCATCAGTTATGCCCCACAGAATCTGATTTGACAGGCAGTTAAAAGTCCACAGTTAAATAAATTCTGAAATAGCCAAGACAAGCGAAATGACTTCCTAAGAAGATTAGTTTTTTCTGTTCATCAGAATATTTTGGAGACCTTCTGAGAAAGTGAAAATAGGCACCATTTTGAAAGAATAGAGCCTTGCAACGTTTCATATGCCAAACAGCTAATATATACACACACGTACAACAGCCCCAAAAATTCTTAAAACATATAAAACAATCCCCTGTGCTATGACCATCACGAAGCAAAACCATTGATCAGGATACACTCATATGCAAGGGCTGGCTCTCAAGTAGTAGCTGCAATTTAGTTAACCACTCCCTTAAAGACAGCATGGACATTTGTAGACACACGTCTCGTGTTCTTTCCAGCTGACTTTGGTAACTATTTTAAAGTTAGAAAACAGACTATAATGGCTGCTTTGTGGCCATGGGAAAAGTAATTCAATCTGTGAGATTCAACCTGTCTTCGAAAAAATTCACCCAGATTTGCCTTTGCCATAATTGTTTTCTTGCTCTCATCGTCACTCCTTCATTGAACCTCTCACCAGAAACCAAGACAGAGTCACATCAAGAAGTAAAAGGCAGAAAACGACACTTGCAAAGCTAATCATTGAGTCAAACCGGGAGGCAGCTGGGTATTGTAAGACTGCAAGCAGAATGGGGACTTATTCTAGCACTGCGTGGGGAAAGAAGATTAGGACAGAAACAAAGAGATGAAACGAAAGGACAAGCATCTTGAAGGGTCTTTTATTGCTCCTCAAGTGTAAGACCTAAACATTTCAGGAATTCAGATATTATTATAAAAAATAATGTTTTGATTATTTCTTACAATGATGAATAGGTTTATGTATAGGTTTATGGCTGACAATAGTGGATAAGTGGTATACTGCTTGTCCTGTATTGTACTGGAAACATAGTACATATGTTTCCCATTCTCCTTTTTATTCCAGTGAATGCAAAGGCTTCATGTTAAACCTAAATCCTCCATCTTCCTCTAGAACTATTTTCCAGCAGAATCTAAGTTTTAACTGAATGACATGACTCCAAATAAAAAAGCACCATCAAGGCAAAGATACATGTTATATAATTATAGCTTTTCTGAACATAGACTCATACAGTACCTGTGGATGTATCCACTGTGAAAAAAGAAGAAAATTCTCCCGGGACCAGTTCATACGTGACAACGCCATATATTCCCGAATCTCTGTCTGTGGCAACAACATTGATGATCTCTGTTCCTGGCTGTGTGAGACTGCTGATGCTTGTCACATATACGGCTTGCTCAAAGACAGGTTGATTATCGTTAATATCTTCTATCTCGATGCGAACAAAAGCTTGGGCACTCAGCCCACCCTGTTGGATAAATCAGAAAGATCAAAACAAAATACCAGGTCAATTTTAAAAGTGTACACAATAGAATGATGCACATCGAGCTCCAGCCCATTATTAGGAAACGGAAGAAGCTGCAACAATATTGAGCAATGAAAATTATCTGTTAAAAATGACTTATGGTATCTGTAATACCCCAAAATGCTGCATTTAGGCAAGCTACATGTTCAGAACAACTCCAGTGTGCTGACTGAGTTCACAAAGAAGTTCAACTTCTTACAACAGTGAGACCTGAACACAAAGTTATTTTTGTTAATACTAACGAGCACTACACATGTCAGATCCTTGCCAGTCTAACTGAACTGTTTTTACTATAATCCCCTACGCACCACTTGTTCCTTCACAGATGAAAGTCAGGGTTTTCTGCCTGACAAACATGTGCCCCTCAGGTGACTGTGGTGCTCCAGTAAAGTGGGAATAACTTCTTTTTGTCTATGAGTCTTTCATATTCGAAAAGGGTGACCATCATAACAGCGAATATGAGGCTTTTTCAATTATTGATTAGGAACATAGACTGAGAGCAGAGCAGTGCAGGACAGCCAAAAGCTGACCTGTCAGGCTCCTACCTGCAAGACCTATCCTCAATTTACCACCCTGGCAGGTTTAAGTAGTTCTGCTCATGCAGTGTGTGTGTGTCTATATATCTATATTTGGGTATATGTGTGTGTGTATATATCTCTCTCTATATATGTATGCACATGTGCTTGTCTACATCCCCACACCTTCACTTTGTGTACACAGAGACAGAACAATACCAAATTTGACTGAAGCATGCAGCTGAAACAATTTGTTAATGTAAAATTCGTAACTGATTACATAAAATTATTCATGATTTTGAGGGAAAGAGGTCTCACTATGCTTTCTAGGGGGCTTGGCTCAACTTCTCTGCTCTTGTTTCTTTTCCCTACAGAAAGAGCTGGGAAAAGAGCCAGGCCTTGGTTGCAGCTTCGGCACTTCTTTGCGACCCCAGCCCAGCTGCTGCACTGGTCTCCACACAGTTGAAGCTCCTGCTACAGGTGACCACCAAGAGCCCACTGAAATACCAGGCGGGCAGCCAGAGGATCACATTTAGCCCTGCTCTGCAGTGAAACCGGAGAAGCGAGGAGCAACTGCAATCAAACCACACTACAACAAAATGACGATTTTCCATGGCAAAGCACTGAATTTTGTGACAATCTGGAAAAATTACAATTCTGTGGGTGCTGAAGCATAGACCCCACAGGGCCCTGAACAAAACAAATAGCAATTTACTTCTCAGAGGCATTACCTCGTGCTTCCTGTGGACTCCATCAGTTTGGAGGGGTTCATATTTCCAAGGCTATTTTACAACCGTAACAACTACAGGCACTTTTATAAGAAAGCAGTTCCACTTGTGGCATGGCTAACGGTGAATGCTGGGGCACTGATGTGTATAATGGAGGCAGAAAGCAGCACATGTATGTACAGCCTGCACGTGCTGTATGCAGTACACTAAGATACAGACTGAGGAAGAATCCCGCGCTCTTCAAAGTCACACTGAGAGCACTGTGCTTGTACCAATCAGTCTCTTACCGAAACTGCTGACACAGATCAGATGTTGGTGCGTACAAATGACAAGCTATGCTGAGCAAGTCCAAACTTAATTTTGCAGTCACAGTAGCTATGATATAAAAAAAAAAAAGACAAGGTTGCATACTTCTGCAACCTAATTGTTCACGTCAATTATTGTTAAACGTGACCTTCATGAAACTCTACAATGATTCAGACTGGATACTGCTCCTTTAGAGTTGCCCTGCAGCATAACAATCTCCCCCAAAGCTATTTTTGAAGGTTTGCTTATCATATCTCGAGGGTCTGACTTACTTTTGGGCAAAAATACTATCTGCGTTCTCCCCAACATTTCCATAGGTTTTTTAGCTTTGTTCTGTTTTGTTTTTTTTCATCCACGCAGTAGTATTACCTCTGTTGGGTAGCAATGACATACCCATGAAAGCTCAAGTATGCGGAAAATTAAGATGACCTTGTGCATCATGCATCTATGTTTCACCCACAGACTAGGGGATCTGGCCCCCTAGCATGCTTGGGTTTTCTTCCAGAGAAAATAAGGCATGGCATGATTCCAGGGCTCACACTGCCGTGGAGGCAGCCAGCAGCCAGGACATGCGCCTGGGCACCAGAACTGTGAAGGGTACTAGGCTAACACCAGCCTCAAACTACTGAGGCAGTCATGAAACCCTGTGCTGATATGGGAAAGTGGAGATGTACAGAGCTAGCGGGCTGTCTGACAACACCCCAACCCCACTTCAGGGTGAGCCCCTTCCCTGTATTTCCACAGGCAGTAAATCCTTGCACATGAGCTAAAAGGGGAGCCCTACGTGCACTGTCAGAAGATGCTTTGTGGCTCCACAGCTTTCAGGTACTTTAGGACAGGAATCGGAAACATTTTTAAGGGAAGAGGGCCAAGAAAGAAGTGAGGTCAAGAATAAAAAGCATCTAAAAAGAGGGAAGGTTTGGAACAGTGTGAAACCAAGTGCAAAAACTCATGAGAACTTGTGTTTAACTGCATCTTCCAAGTTTCATTATTGCTAAGCAGACATTAAAAAAAAAACCCACTCTCCAGCCAATTTGTATTTATCCTATGGAGTTATGTAAAGACTGTAAAGTCTTTGGAAATGGATTAATTCTAAGTATATGGGGGAAGCAAGTTGGAGACCTAATAACTATCTATAATCTCTCAGTAAACTGATCAAATTTTATGATGGAGACAGATCCTTCTTTTCCTGAAGAAGCAAGGTATCCCCTCACGTGAGACAAGTACGATATTAACTTATGATATTAACTGGTATGTTCCAGTTCTTTTTCTGGCTATGAAAACTTTTAAGTATCATCCCAGGTGAGAAGGAACAAACTACTTCTCTTTCTAACCACATAGATGTACTTCATCTACTCAGAAGCAAGCATGACATAGTAGATCTTCCAAAATATGAAGGCTGATTTAAACAAGTCTGTTAATGACAAAAAATTACACTTGTCAAAACACGTTACAAGCAACAGAAAGCCACGGTTGTTCATTTTGAAATCCCTTTTCTCAAATGTTCAAGTATTTTTAACTACTATTGTGCTGTTGGATGCAACACAAGTCACAATTACAACAGCTTCTTTGTCAGAATCCTGAGAGTTGTGTCTCCCATGGAACAAAAAGGGGACACAAGAAATTACCACCAAATCAATATAACTGCAAGTAGTGTTTTCTTTACTTTGGCAGGACCAAATTTGTGTGAAAATATAAAACTATTAGTACACCTCTTTATCATGTCTCAAACAAAAAAATGATCCTGCCTTTGGCAGGAGAAACTCTTTAGCTTAATAAGTAGAAATGGTGCTACTTCAAAGAGCTGTATTTCTTCGTCTTGATGCTGTAAAATATTTAAGAATCCATCAAGATTTCCATGACAGCCTCCAACGTTTTTGTCAGTGAATTGGCACTGTCAAATTTTTATTCCAAACTAAACTGTGATATACAGGATCTCTGACGTGAAGACTTTTTTTTTTTTTTTTGATGTTAAACCTTAAAGATATGTTGCCTTGAAGTCGTAATACTGTCAAAATGGAGAGACACCATGGATTATTTCAAAAGCCTTAACTTCTTCTGAAGCTTTGCCTGTGAGCGTTGAGCTCTTATCTATACATTTCAATGGCTTCAGTGTGAAAGATAAAGAAAGTTAGACAGCACTGTGGTTTACTAAAAAGCAAGAGATGAAGAACAAAGTATTTTTCCATGCCGAAAGGCAGTAAGAGAGTCACTAAGGTTTCAGTATTATTAGAAGTTCTTCAGAAGCTAAATAAATACCAACCAACATAACTGGCAGAGTTTACATGTTTAATGAATTGTTCTGTTACCTGTTTAAAGACGAGCAGTAACATAAAAGGTGCTAATGTCATACTCTACGTTGATAGGCAATTTCATAGTTTGCTGCAAGTGATGTAAATTGAAAGAGTTCACACTACACTATAAATTCCCAAAAAAATGTATCATTGCACTTCAGCCTTGAAGCCCAAGGCTGGTGTATTTCCATGATAAAACTTCCACTTAACAATCTTATCACGTCAAATTGGGAATTATGCCCGTTTAATTTTTTGTTCTTTTTTAAAAATGAAAGAATTCATTTTTCATGAAAGAATAAATACTGTTACTGTGCAGGTGAACTGCTTACATACTCATCCCTCAGTATGTCAAAGCTCCTAAGCAACAGACCTTGAAAGTCATTATATGCAATTACATACAAAATATGTGGTTTTGAAGAAACCCAGGCATAGTATCAGAGTCAATACTATGAGGCAGCTTTAGCCAAGTGTTCTGTGACAGGGAGGCTGGTTTATCCACAATACTTAGAGCTAAAGCTCAGTCTTTCCTCTCTTTTTTTAATTTTTTGCATATGTGCACTTTAATTGTCTATGCAAACATTCTCAAAGCATTTACGTTGAATTTTGAAAGACTGCTTCCTAACAAGAAGTGGTAACACCCATCTGTGTAAGGAAGCACATAATCCTGAGTAAACTCAGTAAGTGATAATTTGAGCATACAGTACAGATGTGATCACAATCCTCTACGTAACTGTACCTTCATATTTAGCAGATGCACTTGTATATGCAATTAGATGAGACTTATGATCTACACTTTAAAGCACTGTATTTAAAATTCTTAGTTTATTTTAGTTTCTACAAGTGCATCTGTTTTTGAAGTATTCAGCACACAAAAACACTGATCTTTTTTTTTAAAAAAAAAGTAGTCCAGAAAAGGATAAAAAGACTTAAGACTCACAAAGATAGAAATCTAGAAAAGATGACAATTAAAAGTCAATTAAAAGAAGCATCCTTTTTTCTTTTATAGGGAATGCTAGGTCTTCAGTTTTTCAGCTGCTGCATGATCATTGCAAAAGGTTCAACACACCATTGGCAGGCTGTTTCGCTCAAGCGAAACTGCCTGCATTGCAGGTTTGCAGACCACCTCCCTGCTGTCAAAAGCACTTTCATACTGTGCTACACAGAGCAACCTCAGTCACAACAAATACCCTCTAAGTCCTTGCAGCACTCACAGGATCTTCCAAGCACTGTGAACCTGAGTACTCAACATGTCCTGCACATACAAAAGTAGTTCTGCCACTGTGTTGCTGTCTGCTAGCAGCTTCTAACAAGAGGACAAGGAAAGAGCTGCCCAGATTAGCAGATGAACATACGGGATAGTGTCCCTCCGTGCTGCGTGCCCAGGTCAGGTAGTCAGATCTGCCCAAGGGCTGCAGGGCTCTACCCCCGACTCTCCAGAGCCAAGACAGGCTGCACACTCTTCTGCTTCTCTTCATCATTCTCTGACAGAAATGATTTCCATGGATTTTGTCCTATGACATGTATGTCCTTTTCCTTGGAGAAATTATGGCCCAAAATCATCAGATCTTAGTCTAGGCAAAGGCTAACAGATGGGTGGGGGAAGAGAGAATCACAGAATGGTTTGGGTTAGAAGGGACCCTGAAGATCATCTAGTTCCAACCCCCCTGCCATGCACAGGGACACCTCCCACTAGACCAGGCGGCTCAAAGCCCCATCCAGCCTGGCCTTGAACACCTCCAGGGATGGGGCATCCACAACTTCTCTGGGCAATCTGTTCCAGTGTCTCACCACCCTCATAGTGAAGAACTTCTTCCTCATATCCAATCTAAATCTCCCCTCTTTCAGTTTGAAACCATTACCCCTCGTCCTATCATTACACTCCCTGATAAAGAGTCCCTCCCCATCCTTCCTGTAGGCCCCCTTTAGGTACTGGAAGGGGCTATAAGGTCTCCCCGGAGCCTTCTCTTCCCCAGGCTGAACAACCCCAGCTCTCTCAGCCTGTCCTCATAGGAGAGGTGCTCCACCCCTCCGATCATCTTTGTGGCCCTCCGCTGGACCCATTCCAACAGGTCCATCTCCGTCTTGTGCTGAGGACTCCAGAGCTGCACACAGTACTCCAGGTGGGGTCTCACGAGAGAGGAGTAGAGGGGCAGAATGACCTCCCTCGACCTGCTGGCCATACTTCTTTTGATGCAGCCCAGGATGCAGTTGGCTTTCTGGACTGCAAGCACGCATTGCCAGCTCATGTTGAGCTTCTCGTCCACCAGAAGCACTGGTGGAATGAGTCCCACAGTTGGAGTGCTGGGATGGAGGGCTACAGGCTGTTCAGGAGGGACTGGCAAGGCAGGTGAGCTGGAGGCATCACACTATATGTAAGGGCACAGCCCTTACAGTTAGTGACAACGCGGGTGAGGATTAGGGAGATGGAAAACAAAGGAGATGATGTAGTGGGTGTCTACTACCGATCACCCAGACAGGGTATAAGCACGGATGAGTTATTCTGGAGGCAATTAGGAGAAATGTCTAGATCAGTAGCCATGGTCCTTATGGGAGATCTCAACTTCCTAGACATCAACTGGGAATATCATGCTGCTGTGACGAGCAGGTCTTGGAAATTCGTTAAGTCTGTAGGAGGTAACTTCTTGTCACAGGTACTTAGTGAGCCAACTAGGAAAGATGTCCTTCTATGGTATGTGGTTATCTTGGCCACAGTGATCATGAAATGGCTGAGTTTAAATTTCGCAGTGTAACAAGAAAAAAGGACAGTTGCTACCCTGGACTTCAGGAGAGCTGTTCAGAGACCTATTTAGCAGAGTACCAGGGGAATCTGTTTTTGAGGGCTCAGGAGTTCATGAGTGCTGGTCAGTCTTTAAGAACTACCTTTTACAAGCACAATTCCACTGTGTTGTTAAGTCAAGCAAGCAGGGCAGAAGACCAGCTTGGCTGAATGGGGAAATCCTCATCGAGCTCAAGAGGAAAAAGAAATTGTATGATCTCTGGAAGTGAGATCAGGCTTCGCAGGAAGATTACAGAGCTGTGGTTCACATATGCAGGAAGATGACATGAAAGGTCCTGATCAGATAACATAAAGGGCTTTTTTAACTATGTTAATAGTAAGAGGAGGTCTAAAGAAAATATTGGACTGATACTTGTCAAAGATGGTCATCTGACTAATAGGGATGAAGACAAAGTTGAGGCATTCCATGTGTTTTTTGCCTCAGTCTTCATGCTGGTCTCTTCTCCCTGGTATCCAGTGATAGGATGTGTGAGAATGGTTCAAAGGTGCACCAGAGGAGGTTTAGACTGGACAAGGATGAAACTCCAAAGGTCCCTTCCAATCCCTACCATTCTGTGATTTATTAGGATTTATTAGGAAGCACTTCTTTAGCGAGAGGGTAGTCAAACACTGGAACAGGCTGGTGAGAGAGGTGGTCAATGCCCAAGCCTGTCAGTGTTTAAGAGGCATTTGGATAATGCCCTTAACAACATGCTTTAATTTTTGGTCACCCCTGAATTGGTCAGGCAGTTGGACTAGAAGGTTGTTGTAGGTCCCTTCCAACTGAAATAGTCTATTCTATGCTAACACTACAGTGGGAATGGCTTTCTTGGGCCAACAAATTAGGATGAAAGACACATGCCCTGAAGTATTTTCAGCCCTGACAACATCTAAAAGCTGTGACTGTAGTCCAGAGTAAAAAGGAAACTGAAACAAAAAGCTCCATCCTTCCCTTCTCACTCATAGTGTGCCCAAGGAAAAAAAAGAGAAAAAAACCCCAAACCTGTGGAGCATGAACACATTTACAAGGTACCTGAAGCACTACATGCTAGTGAATCCTGGGATATGCCAAAACCAGCGCCTACCGGAGCCAAACTGGGGAAGAACAGGCAAAATGACAAAAAGGCACTGGAGCACAGATTTTCAAACCAACCCACCAAAAAGCCTCCCACCACCATTCAATGGCAGCCTTCAAATCATCATTAAGGGCAGTCCTACCATAGCACTCAGGAACCTCACTTGGAGAAAACAGAACCAAGGCAGTCCATTCTGCAAAGGGAAAAGACAAAAACAAACCCACAAACCCAAACCTCTAGACTCTCAGTAGGGCATACAGATGTGGTGTGGCACTCCTTCTAGTTGTGGGGGACAAGGAGTGGTAGAACACCTTGCCTGTCCTCTTCAATTTTTGAAATTTCTTGCCACACTGATGAAAAGAGATGGTATGCTGGTACATGCACTGCGTTACCCACAGAGATGTTTGTGGCTGGAACTGGTCTATGCCTGGTAGCAGCTCTCACAATCATAGGTCATTTGGTCTTCCCCAGCTTTTGAAGAAAACTGTGTGGGCCAGCTCTTCCCACAGTCAAGGTCGGACACTCCTGAATGCCTCTCATTGTGCACCCACCTCAAGATTGTGCAACTCAGATTTTGGCTTTGAAGGCCAGACAACTGTTGTCTGTAAGCAGATAGTACAGATGCCCCAAGACAGAATTTAAAACATTATTCCAATTAAATTTCTCTGGATTGTGGCAGGTTTTCCTTAACAGCTGTAGGCATTACTGTTCATTTGGTTGAAAGAGAAAGTGAGAGAGAGATGATGGGCATCATAAAAAACACAAATGAATTAACAAAAAGATTGAATTAACAAACAGATTGAATTATGTACAATATATAGCAACAATATTTGCCACTGTACAGCAGCAAAAATGCGTGTTGTTAAAAAAAACATTTCCTGTATGAAAATGAATTCACGTTAAGACTCTTTAAGGAAGAATTACACAAAACAAGCATAAAGGAAGCATAAATTTACATATGTAGTAGTCTGGAGACCTCTCCAAGCAAACAGGGAAAAACACACAACAGAGCGTCCATTTCAATCACATTGTGAAAGCAAACGAAAAAAAGCCAAACAGAAGAATTAAAACATATCAAACCCAATTTGCACATACTCAAAACAAGGTAGTAATTTTGTCCCCTATACTGCTTTTGAGAACTTGCAAATACATCTATTAGAATTCCTGTTTTTCTATATTTTCCTCTTTGCAAGACAATTTCACAGTATGCATCATCTAAATCTCTCTCAAGTGTTTGTGAATGTTCCCCAAGCAACATACCTTCATCTGATTTTCTTCTTTTTTTTTTTTTCCCAGGGAGAGAAAAAAAAAATATTATTAACATCATTATAAGAAATTTCATCTGACTGTAAATTCAAAGACACCCTGAATGCCTACTGAAACTGTCTCTGATCTGTCACAAGTGCAGAAATACATCTGTTGTGACTAAGGGTGCAGTTTGAACAGGGGGTGTCCCAGGCAGCGCTGGCACCTGAATCACAGGAGGGTCACCCTCACTACTGGAGCAGCTTTCAGTCTGCCACAGAGAGAGACCCCAGGAGAGGGCTAGACACACATGCTGTGGGATTCAATGCAAACACCTTTCTATAAACCTAGCTACATGATTTCTTTTCATATAAAAGCATTTTAAGGAGTACCACCATATGTAGGTGAAGTAAGTGACTTTGGGACCAAAATCAGTACTGCCAGCTGAAAAGGCTAACACTATGATCAGCCACTTAATTAGCGAGAGTGCTCCCACAAGCTCTCATGGGATGTTTATTTAACACCAGTTTAACAGAATCTGTTTTCCACTTGCCTCTTGTATGCAGTTTCAGTTCTCCCATTACGCTTTCTACACAATGCATAAAAGACATGACCAACAAGCTCCAAAACCATGTAATGGAATAGGCACGAACAGGTGGAGGAAACTGAGAGTTTTGCTGTAAAATAAACTGAGCACCACCTGGAAAATGCTTTCTTTTCCTCCTCACTTCTAATTAACATTGTTATTTTCTTTTCTTTTCATCTTTCTCCCTCCCCTTTGTTAACAGTGACCCTTCACTTTTCCTCTGTCTTTTCTGCATACGCTTCTCCCCTGATCACAGCCTCCACTTTGAACCCCACACTTAACATCTTTAATCCATCAAAACCAGCAGCTGTATGCCAGGAGATAAAAATATCCTATTGCAATTCTGCTGTAAAGGTGGACAGTGGCTCAATATAAGTTCAGATATACTGAAAATTTTGTAAATCTAATATTGAATTTAGGTGCTTTAGTATTTAGATATCAGATTAGCTAATTTTTAGAAGAGAAATCAATAGGATCTAAAAAGAGCTGAGTTCCAGTAAGAAGATCAAGCCCTGCCTGTCACAGACAAGGCAATCAAAAATTGAACCTCCCTCCCCATTATTGAACTTCTGAAAACACAAGATTCCTAAATGAAGATAAATGACAGACTAATTTAAAAATGAAATAATCTATAGTTTCAATGCATTGGCTGTTTTTCCTTTTACTTTTGACATAAGATTTATCACTAGAACAATAATTTAACCAAAAAATGCATCAAGATTTTTTCATATAAACCTATATTTCACATTTTCAAAATAATCTTCTGGACCAGACTGGATATCTGAGAAACTTGTCAGAATTTCACTCCTATTGTCCAGCTCTCAACTTCACCTTTATTAATAAGGCTAATCTTGATATTCCAGACACGTGTATGCGTTCTTTACATTTATACAGCTTCAAACTGCGCATATGAGAGAAAAAAAAAAAAAAAAGAAGTGATGAACTATAGCAGAATGCTTAATTTTCTGCTATTATAAGTTGTAATACTGACTGCTTTATTCTTCAAGGCTTGGAAATCTGTACTCAGGTGTATGCCACAAAATATTGCCAAGAAAGGAATTTAAGACAGAAATCACAAATCAGAGAAATTCCAAAATGGGCACATAGACTTATGTCTGCTGAAAGATGACAGGCACTATCCTAACTGAAAGACTTACATTCTTAAATTATTAGACATTCAAATATGATAGAGTCAGGAAACAAACATGCAAACAAAAAAAATATATTCTTATCTAATTGTTTCTCCTCAAAAGAAATCTATGGAGATGAAAAGGCATACTGCTAAAGGCACTATTAATAGAAGAGAATGCTTCTGTAGCTTCTAAAATAAACACTGAATAGTGATACCTAAAGCTAAAGAAAAGAAGCAGATGGATTCCTTAACTATTACACATATATCCAAATTCAACAGCATACAAATATACCCTCAACTATTAATGCCAAGCATCATCTGCAGCTATTTAAGTCATCTACTCATGAATATGGAAATCATAGTTCAAGTTTCTTTAGTGTACTGTAACAAAAAGCAGACATTTGAATGAAAAATACAGTACTTCTACTACAACTGTATTTTGTAAAAGTTATATTAGACATGCTTAGCACAATATCTTAAATGCAAGCTTAATATCCAAAGTATGAAATTAAGACTGTGTAGCCTGAAATAATTTAATTTCAGTGTTTCTCAGCTCAAATTGTGCTGAAAGTGTGACCTGAATAACATGAATCCGTAAGTTTAAACAAGTGTCCTTATGTTAGTTTTAACATTCACAACCAAGCAGTAACCTTTTTCTTCAGCCTCTTCACAGTTCACTACTAAAGCTGAAGAAAGTTAAGAAAAGTACTGGCTGGTCTCCTTCTGAGCCTCTCATTGTAAATACCCCTTGGATACTTTCATAACAAAATGAACCCAGGAATTATTTTCTTCCAGTCATTTTCAGGAGTCAGTTTACCAAAATTTTCTGTTACGTCCCATCCGGTAGACCAAGCGTCCATACCCAGACATCTCAATGCGTTCCCACCAGAACAAACATCTCCTCACCCTCCTTGCCAAACAGAGATCTGAAATGGATTATTTCAGGCACATACAACTACCCTGCCCTCACCATACCATGAATACCCACTTCCAAGCACCAGATCCTGTAAAGTGGGAAAACTTTCAGGCATGCTGCTGCAGGGAGGCTGTACCCAGCCACAGCAGCAATGGCACCATCTAGCTAGAAAGGACGAGGAAAGTTATCCAGGAAAACCACTGGCACCATCAGTAGCCAGACAGTTCTAGCACAAGTTAGTGGTTTATTACTGCTGCTGTCATCTTGAAAGTAGGGAGCAGAGGTAACCTGGAGTACACCAGTTCCAAGGCGGCGGGGGGGGGGGAAGTCAGCAGGGACTAACATGTCCTAAAAATCGTTTTCAACAACTCATTTTGGAGTGATTTTCGATTTCACAGTCAATTTGATCAATTTTGGTCAGAATTTATGCTTTGAAGCATACCCTCTGTATGGGTAAGAAATTTTATTCAAAATCATGCAATTTTCACATATTCCAGTCTCCTTTAAAAGTATACAGTACATCCAAATTTGCATATTGTATTTGCAATTTGTATATAGTACATTCACAAATCTGGCAATATGGAAGGGCAAAACTTACCCCATCTGTAGCTTTTACTAAGAGATCATAAGTGGTTGGATCTCCTTCTCTGTCGATGTCTTGAGACACACAGATCTGACCAGTACGTGGGTCAATCTGGAAGGCTTTGGATTTTTCATAATAATGGAATCCATCATAGAGAAAATACTCAATTTCACCAAACTGATCAGCATCTGCATCTGTTGCCTTGACCTGCAGAGAAACAACAGAGACAAAAAATGAAGCCAGCAAAACTATTACTCATTCATTCAAAAATCGCGGATACTTTGTTTTAAAGGTACTTGTTTGTGTTGTAAAAGCAAATGTGCATACACACAATAAATACAACCACACTCTGCTACCTAAGCTGTCTGTCTGAAGTTTGTAAAATGACGACTCAGCTACTGACAGTGTAATTATTGCAACAAGCATCTAAGATCAATTAGAACCGTCTGTAACGTTACTTGTTCATCTGTCAATAATTATCTCAATCGAATGGACCTCCTGTGACTGGAAGTGCCATACACATTCAGCCAAGTTAGTAGGCCATACCTTAAGCTACTTTCCCCTCATGTTATTTTACCAGTGGAGGCAGGTCTTATGAAAACCATGTCACACGTAGATGAGAAAAGTGCTGCAGCACATTTCTACCTAATGTATTTTCTAAAAGACTCCCCAGAGCTTAATTTACTATTTCATTTGAAAGAGGGCTTGGTGGAACAGTGATCCGTACAAGTTAAGGACTGGAAAGCGTTTTAATCTCCAGTCCTCTCTCCAAGGAGCTAGAACACTACCAACACAACTAAACGTGACCATTACATGCATGCACAGCACAAAGCAAGAGATGCACAGACTGCAGCAAGTCCCTGTGAGAGACTTAATTACCTTGTCAGTGTAGTCTTGCACGTAGCTATAACTGCTGAATGACAAACAAGGCTAACATGTTTTCTTTTCAGCTATATTAAGTGCATCTAAAAAGCAGGATGAATTGTGCTGTAAATCCCAAACAAAGGTTTCAAATAACTACTTTAAAGAAAGACTTCCTTCAGAGGGAGATTCCTCTGCAACCACATGGCATCAAATGAGAAAAAAAAATATACTAAGTGCTGCTGACAAGGAAAATGGGTGGCAGGAGAAAACCTAAATGGGTGATGGTTAGGAGCTGTAGCAGGGCAATGGTAGCCACAGGGTAGAGGGGCCTGATCCCAGGGCACAAAATGGCTATTTCCAAACCAAAACACACGAGCTCCTCTCCTTTCCAGCTATGCTTATTCTTCTTGTGTTACCAGTGGATCAGACTAGACCAGTGTACTAGATGTCCACAAGATGCTTTCAGAAGCCTGTGAAAACCTGGGATGACTTTCAACACGCTGCATCACCTTCCCTCAGCTGGGTTTTAACGGGCTCACAAAGCATTACACAGGGAAGGACTTCCTACACACTAGGAAGTCAATACTCTTTAGCTGAATGTGTGATTAAGGCACTGACTAGTCTAGAAAGCATAAAACCCCAGTAATTTCTAGAAAGCATAAAACCCCAACAACTTAACACCATCAAGTGATTTTAAATTTTAATACAGAACATACCTGAAAGTTTTTTTTAAAGTTGGTGATTTTTTTTTTTTTAAAAAACACACATGGGGGGAGACAGAAATCAACATACCCCTTAAAATATTTTAATAAATGTTTACTGTAGCAATAGGTTTTGCCAATATCATATATATACTCCCTGAGCAAGGAGAGGCTGAGGGAACTGGCTTCTTTAGCCTGGAGAGGTTTCACAGGGATTTAATAGCTGCCCCCAGAGCCCAAAAGGAGGTTACTGGAAAGACAGTTCCAGGCTCTGTCCTCAGGTGCAGGGCAGGAGAGGGGAAAACAGTGGTCACAAGCTGAAGCTGGAGAGGTACTGGCTGGACATAAGCAATATTTTCTCTATGAAGATTATTCATCACTAGAAGAGGCTCCCTGCCCAGAGGGGCTGGGGTCTCCACCCTCAAGTTTTGAGACCCAACTGGACACAGCCTGACCAGCCGGGGCTGCGCCAGAGACCTCCCACCACCCCCTCCATCCCCAGCAGGGCCAAGGAATAAACCGCTGCCTGGCTACATTATAACTGCAACACAACTGTGCTACTTCTCCAGCCACCAAAAGTCAAGTCAACAGGATGCTAAAGTGTGAAACTCTTGCTCTTTGGACAAGGGGTGGATTGGTTAGGTAAGTATTTGATAAACAGAATAGTTTTCTCCATTGCACCTTCAAGTTTACAGCTCTCTGATAACAAAATATTTTGTGCTGAGTTTAGCTCTTCTCTGGCATGTTCCATTGTGGAAGTTTTCACTTTAAATTTACAAAGATCTCAGAAGAAAATAATTTACAAAAATAAGTACACATTAAAAGAGCCAGTATTTTTAGTTCTCTAATTTGTCATTATTGGAGATACTTAAAGGATTTCTCCTCCTCAGCTGGTTTCATTTTCTACTTACTCTTTGAAGAAGATCAATCCTGTGTTTTTTCCATCAGCCTACCCATGCAAGTACAATGCCTGAAGACCTTAATGGAGCTTTGAAAACCTGGCAAGAGTTCACAGAAGAGACCTGTGGCAGCCATCACCTGTACCTGGCCCAGGCTGGAAAGGTGAGACCCACAGCCATCAACCACAGACAGGGCAGAGGCAGGGGTTTGCACGTGACTGCCCGTACAGATAAATGTCTGGCACGGTTTTTGTCACAGTTTCAAAAAAGACCAAGCGAAACAGGCCAGGGACTATTCCTAGCAATAAGTTTGGATGAGGTCGTCCTGTTTTGGGGATGTAAATGAATTTAGCTGCATGGACAAAAGCTGTGCCAGGTCATTTGACCTTAGGGCCCCAGAACAGCCTTTGGCTGCTTCTCCTACTAGTACAAACATGGCCTTAAGGACCAGTCAGTGCCTCCATCACACGTTCACTTTTTTGCCCACACAGGAATTGTTCTGGCATTAAGATACTGACCTGAGACTGAATTAAAACCAAATGAACTAAAACATGGCTTGGGACGGCTGAAAAGCATAGAAGTGGGGAAAGGGAAACCATGTAAAAAGCGCCAAGGCAAATTATAAAGCTAGAACTCACTCTAGACCAGTTACTAGACCATTTTAAAATTATGGACAGCCCAAAAGATACATGTGTTATTTCAATTAGCTGGGATTTTTTTCTTTGTTGTGTTTCTTTGTTTGTTCATTTGTTTGTTTTTAAGCACCCTGTGGACTTCACTTCTGCATGGGATGCTTGAGATTTCCTGTATTTCAGAAGAATTATCGCTGTGGCAGTGATTGCGCCACATATTCCAATGCACCGCTGTTTTTCCACATGGCTTCTTGGAGCACTGAAGGCCGTTATATCAGCGTTTCTGGTGCTGCAAATAGAAAGCTCCTCCATGGGAGCCCTGTGGTCACAGAGCCCTTCATGCTCCTTTCACACCCTTGCAGTTTACATCCCACGGCTGCAGCACAGGGTAAAACACGCAGCCACTCCTGATCCCAGTCCAACCACTCATTCTGGGGAAGTTAAAGGCAAAACTCACATTCAACTTCAGTGGAACAAAGATCTGGCCTTAAAAATGCTTTACAGCTGTATATAAATCAAGTCTACACCACATATTTCACCAGCCTTGTACTTTGTTATTTCTATCATAAAAAATAATAAAACATAGGCCTAGTGTGCTCTTTGGACTCTGCCACCCTCATGCTATGGAACAGTAATTCGCTTGGCCCTTATAAGAAAACTATTTCAATTTATTTATTGTGCCTGAAATCTAATGTGGGTGATAATACTGAAAGGTTTTGTCTCCCTGTGCCTGCATGCAGTTACATGTGTAAATGCTAACATTTATGACTGCAATTGAGCGTGGGTGATTAATTACGGGTGTGAAATTCAAGGGTATTGTTAGAAGTTTAGCCCATTATGTTCAGCAACTTGTTTTCTGTCTTGCAAATTATGCAGTCCTCACACTTTGAAAGTACATGCAAAGGACTAATGAATGACAAATTTAAATAAAAATGCCCCTGTTCAAAGCAATACAAATCTGAAGATCTAATTGTTATCAACTTCAATTACTCTAATCAGCTCTCAGGCAGTAGAACTAAGTGGCATCAATTTCCGCATTTATAAAAATATGATTTTTCTCCCTGTTCAACTCCTTCACATCCATTGAATTTCCACCCACTTAATAGTCCTGTTTATTAAGCAGTTTTGCCCACAGAATCTTTGATTTGAAGAGGGAAGAATCTGGAACTAAAAGTGAATGAAAAATTTACTGTAGCAGACAGAACTGAGGTTGAATGGTACTACACCTGAGGTCAGGGGAGCAATTAACTATTATTAACACAAGCTGATTTAGAGGGAGGAATCCAGTGAAAACATGCTAACAAATTCAAGTCTTCAGATACAGATGAAGGGAACAAGTTACCACAGATTTTGGAAATTAAAGCACATGGTAGTCGTGGTCCAAAACACATCAGGTTATGATAGCATACTGCGTTAGTACCAAACCTATGGAGTATTACAGCAGTTAAGCGCCTGAGAGCTGTGAATTACAGCAGTCCAAACATGAGGAAATGAAGGCAGCAGCAGGAATTTTCACAGTGGATTGATCAAGAGTGTTGTATGTCAGCAGTATCACGGAGGTGATAGAGCTGAAAGGATTTACATGCCTTGGAAACACTGGAGGCAAGAGAGCACCAAGTTGCAATACCTCTGTTCTAAGAGTTAGGCTGAATATGAGATTGGAATCTAGGAGAAAAGAAAGGGGGGGTGGGGGGGAAGGGTTGTGCTTACATGCCCTTTCTCATTCTTTTACTAAATATGTTTTCAATACACAAAGTTTAAGATGCATGCTATTAAGGAGTGTAAACTTTGGAATAAGGAAAGACGGGACAAAGTATTTCCCCAAGAAACCTTTTTAAAAGCCAACAAAAGTCATGGTATGGACAACTACTGGCTGGACTTCTCCCGTCAGTCATGCCTTCTGTAGCCTACATCCTTTAGCCTGTTTGTACACTGTCTAGACTGCAAATCCATCAGAGAAAAAGTTTCTTCTGTCCTGCTGACACTACCAATAAAGTAGTAAATGGTCGGAATGCAGACATCATCTCAGGAGAAGGAAAAAGGGAGACCCAGAGAAATGTTACGGAGAACAATTTTAAAAAAAAGCTGATCCATCAATGTGATGCTTAGACAGATTAATGCATGAGAGGAATAAATGGTGGAAACTGGTAGACACCAAAGGGTGTAAGAAGATAAAGAAAGAAAGAAAAATAGTCACTCATTTAATGAGACAGATTAAGACAGTGTTGGATGTGCAGAAATTACCTTTATTTGCATATGGAAAGAGGGGCTAATCTCAGAAAAAGGGAACCACTATGTAATTAAGGATCATTAACCTCACCTAGATATACACTTTAATCCTATAACACATGTGCTGGTTCAAATGAATTAAAAAAATGCTAGCAATACACTTAAATAGGAGGGAACAGAAACACCTTGTTCAGTGTTATGCTAAAAGTATGGAGAGATTTTACAGCTAATAGAAAGCAAAGATTTGGCAGATCCTGAGTTGGTTCCATTCACTTCAGCGGAACTATGACAACTCACAGCAATGGGTAATCTCTCCCCATATTTTACAGACGTGAAACAATATTATCAATAAATAACAAACAAGATTATAAAGAATTATATCAGCTCAAACACCAGACTTTTTTAAACACTGATGCATATGTGCTCTAGGCAATCCTGCTTTAGCAGGGGAGTTCGACTCTAGGGGTCCCTTCCAACTCTGAAATTCCGTGATTCCGTGATTTTAAGAGAGAAGTCCCCATTTTGATTGATTGTTTGCACTGATTCAAAATTCTCCAGCATATAATTAATCAACAGATTAAAGTAAAGTTCCTGTCTATTGATATAGATTTCTTTACTTTCTTTCCTAGGCATTATTTCCTGGTTTATAACAACTGAATATATTTTCAAGAGCAGAGCAAATATTTTAAATTTTATGCAAAATGGGAGAAATGACCTGTGCACACAAAACCACATCAGAAAATGCAAACTTATTAACTGCGCGGATCAAAAATTCAGGGCCATGCACTTTGCATCTTACGTAAAGACCATTTCTAGGATTTAGAGTATGCAGCCTTAAAGCTGACTGCTTTGTAATGCTGAATTTCACATGTGGGTGACTGGAATTAATTTTATGGCTTTCAGATCAACAGAATAAAAGTAGACTACAATGAGAAAGAGCAGGCAGTTTGGCCAAATAACTCATGACAGTGGTCATCTCTGATAGCAATTAAATGAGACTAAAAAAATATTAAATCATTTTTTCATGGCTTAGTAATTGCTCCCCTACCACGTATTTTGTCACGTTTACTCCATTTGATTTCAGCTAACCAAGATACAGCTTTCATAGCTCATAAAATCTGTTTGGGGGACCCTTAATGTCAGAGCATAAGACAGATTTTCATTTTGTGCATAAAACGTGTGTTTAATTCTTTCAGGTTTGCTGATATCATGAAAAGCAAGTTAATTGCCAGCAGTCAGTTTTAAAGAAAATGAGAATGTAGGGTAGATAGAAACATACTCCACTACTCCAAAGTACTCATCATCAAAATGTAAGACAGGACACAACAGATGGTACAGACATGGGGAAACTACCATGAAACTGAAAGGAAATGGTTTAATGATAGTTTTGCTGCTGATGAATGGCACGAGCATGGTCCTGTCCTGCAGACATCACCAACCAAAATCCAACATCCTTCCAATTAAAGGATTGAAGGACGCCAGGCCTGTTCATGGCGGTATGGCAATGCCCAATGGCAGACCCTTACCAGATGACTGCTGCAATTCCACATGCAGGCAACACAAATGCCCCCAGAATGGCTGACCACCAGTATTTTGGAAAAATCCGCTACGCCAGACTTTTGTGCCAGGTCCCTGGCCACATGGAAGGAGAGAAGCAGCCTGTGTTGGTGGCACGCTGTCAGTAAAATGGGGTTGTAGAAGTACTGGTAGTGGAATTACTGTGAGTTGATAGTCTCAAGAGAGAGTCGTTTGGGTATAACTGCCTGTGAGATTAGCACACGATCTGCCAGGAACACACATCATCAGGTATCTCTAATTCAGTGCCCTCATTTACAACCAAAGAAAAAAAGTGTACAAAATGCAAACCAATGATCTTCACCTCATAGCTGCCTGAAGCAGTACAGACAATAACGCTGACACCAAACCTGACAAGAGTGTTAATAAATACATTACTTCTCTGGATTTTTATCTGTTTGTCTCAACATGCTTGAACACTGCCCATCTCTCTGGTAACACAGGTTTAAATACACAGAAACAGAATAAAGCTTCAGATCTACTTGCTCAAGTCCTGAAGGCAGAAGCCTTGACTTCAAGAACAGGAACTATTTGCCCGAGGACTTAACATTCTGTCCTTGAACAACAACTTGCAGTGACAACAGAGAAAGCCCCACTCCTCATCCTCAAACTGGGCCCTACCTGGAAAGCCACAAATCAAAATAACGTCTGGCATTTAAACTGAACATTCAACTAGCATTGACACTCACTTTGCCAACCACCACAGGTACCACATACCCCAAAAACAAAGAATAGCAAAATCTTTAGTCCTCGTCCTTGCTCTGATGTAAAACGCCTCCACTGTGCTAATCAAGTCAGTGGACTTGACTAATGCCAATTTTTGTGCATTCTTTTTGCCTTCTATGGCACAAAGACTACCACAGCTGAACAACTGACAGTAAGTGGTACACAAACACCACCTTGCTAACCTCTACTGCAGCACATGCTGATTCCCCCATGTCATCCCCAGAACTGTCATCAGCTTTCCAAAGGTGCTCATAAACTGCTTCATCCAAGTCCCATCAGAAATATTCATTAATTAAATCTCAAAAGCCTTTATATTAAAACTACAGAAACCTAAACACATGCAGACAGAGAGGGCTGGACACAAGCGTACACAGGTGTCGAAACTCATCGCAATTCCCTCACTGGAGATGTCAACCATACAGTCAGGAACAGCCTTTAGGTTCCTTAGAAAGTACATGGGTAGGTTAGTCCCAGAAAAACAACATCTAGAGGAACCTTTTAGCCATGCCACTCCATTTGGAGAGGAAGAGCCACTCAATCCTGCTCCCACCCTGCTTGTGCCTCCTATACTCAGCACCTTTGGCTTGAAGGAAAAAAAAACACACAAAACCCAACAAGTACACCCCACCCCTCTAACATAAAGGCCTGGAAAACAACTCGCTTTTTCTTAGCTGAGTTCCCTACAATCCACAAGGCTAAGAATTGAAAGAGTGTGAATTCAACTCCTCTTCCTTACCTAGAAGGTGCAAAATATCATACAATGTACTCAATGACAGCATGTGGAATGAGCTATTCACTGTAGCCTCAATTAAGCATTATGTTTCTCAATTATGATAAGGCTTTTGGTTTTGGCATTTCAAACTGTTATGAAGTGGTTCAGCAAATGTATTTTGTGCTTACTGCATTTTTTTTTTGCTTGTGGGTGCCCAAATAAACTACAAGATTTTAAAATCAGATAACACCAACCCCATTTCACTTATGAATCTCTCATAAAAGATCACACTAATTTTTTATCTTTTTAATAACACATTGATTTTTTTATTGTAACATTCTGTACCTTCCTTGAGACAAGTAAAGGAAAGGAAACATGTTTTCCTCAATGAGCAATTATGAGATTTTAGCTTTTTGCCTTGTCTGCTCTTTTATGTATATAACTGTTGACAATGAACAAACCTGCCAATACAAATATTGATATATCTTTGATTTACTGTTTTAAGTCAGTCTATAGAAAGCAAGAAAGATGAAAAATCACTGGAGGAGAAAACAGCATAAGTACATTACAGCATCATGCTTTCATTCTGAAAACCAGCCATCATCCAGCCAGCAAACTACAAATCCAGGAAAAACAGGGCATTTCAGTCCATATAGTAATCTGCAATTCCTGCTCTGATGCTAGCCAGAGCTTCAATTCATTCCTATTTAACCCAAAAGCTCCTGACATGCCTTCAGTTTTGTTGCTATGCCTCCTGCAAAACAGCATAAGCAGCTAAATCCTATTGATGCTAGCCAGGATCCAGAAGCATGGGAGGCAGGTCCCATCTGGAAGGTGTGTCCTTATCACACTTAACAAACCAACAGGACCCGGACCATCACAAAATACAGTTGTTCATGTCTGAATTCATAGCGAGCAGCAGTGCTGCTAATGCCTACTTATTACATGGTAGAGTAGTGGTTATAAAATGTGTTTTAGGAGCAGGAAGCTGAGGTTCCAGCACCGACAACGACTGCTAAAAGGACCGTCTACTCTGTCAGTCTATTTGGTCTGCATTGCCTTCCTTCTCATCGTGCAAATATAACTGAATAGAACATAATTTATTTTTATTACCTTTGTAAACTAGAAGAACAGAAATGAAAAGAGAACATATTTCTGAAGAAGGAAAACTAATTTTCATAGCAACTAGCAAATATTTGCAGGACTAAAGCCTTATTTAATCAAAGTCATGACCCCTACTTTTCAGTAAAAGCAGCTCCATCCATTCATAAATGCTGCTCACATATTCTGCTATAATTTTACATTTTATAACATGCCAAAACCTTGCTATGCACTGTTAAGAGTTTAAGTACAAATCCATTTTTATTCATTAACTTTAGTAAGCTACAGAGCTCCAAGTCTGACTACCTCTGACAAGCAACAGCAGAGCACAAAAATTTCCCTGTTCTGTGCTAACTGCACAATGCAAGGAGTCATGGGTTTAATAATCTAGAATATCTATCACACAAATAAAGAAATATTTTGTACAGAACGTGTTATTTTAATCATCTTGCATTGAAGCATGTTTTAACGTTTGGCGGCAGGATTCATTTTAAAGTTACATTTAACAAGAAGGTTTAGAAAGCATGACTCAAGGTACTGGCTATCTTGTTGCTTAGGACATTTTTCCCATTAGAATGCGTTACTATGAACAATAAATCGATAATATGACTTTTATTGGCAGCATGTATTATTACATTAATTAAAATTAATTAAAAGATTTCAATTTTTTCCTTAGATTGATCAACATAATTACTGTATTTATAAAGCTGTAATGTGATATACTAGCTAACTGAGCCTAAATGATCAATACGTACCCTGAATGCAGAGTAGGTATGTGACCTTAAAACTGAGCACTAATGGTAAAAAGATCTTTTGACTATGCTCATGCTCTAATAGACAAATTACAGGAGGATGCTATAAAGGAGAGAAAGAAGAACTGCAGAAGTGAATAAGCAATCTGTCTGCCCCTTGCTTTGTGGCACACAGGTTTGTGCAGCTGGACTTTGAGTCAGATCAGGGAGATGATCCAGTAAAAGCTCATCATAAAAACTTCGTTATTGGTGTAACATTAGATTACAGTTAAGTCAGTTCCTGATGCAGCTGACCCCAGGGCAAATGGTAGGGACAGGAAAAGTGCAGTCCAGGTAGAGACTAAAAGCTCTTTCAAGGGTGGCATGGAGTTAAGACAGGCTGAAACTACATGTTTATGCATATTTGTGTAAACATTTTCCAATCCCCAAAACCAGTCTCAGCTGCTAATTCCTGCCCACAAACCACAATGCTTGCACCAATACTCCTCGCTAGACTGATACAACTATTTATGGAACCACGTTGTGAACAAGATCACTATGAGCAGAGCTTAAATCCTCTACTTAAAGAAACAGCAGAGTAAAACCCAAGAACCTTTATTTGTATTTAGACAGATTATTCCAAAAAATTCTTGTCCTAGTTCACTTCAGAGTAACACTAGCAAGGATCAATGAGCAGCCAGGGTAGAAATCTCTTAAATAATTGATTTTGCTGTCAAAGGGTTTGTTATTGCACCTTTATAGCAAATAAAGGCCACACGTGGGCTGCCTAAATTGCCACTTACAAGTACACTTGTAGACTGCTGCATTCATTGGATAAATGTGGTGGTTTAACATAAGGGAAAGGATAGTGTGGCAGGCCAACGGGAGGGCTGTTGTCCCTGGAGAAGCAACTTTTGACATATTGTTACTGGCCCAAAGAACCCTAGCAGAAGGCTACCTCAGAAAACGCACAGCTTTGCTTGAGCCCAGAGAAGATCTCAGGAATGGTCCACCCAGAGCCCACTCCCTCCCACGCTTGTATTACAGCTGTGGCTACTCTATGCATTGCATGTGGGTGTTTTCTGAAGCAGTGAGTTGACTGGTCACCACCTTTCCATAAATCAGGAAGGAGTCCTCCCCAAAAAACCCAAAACAAACAAGTTGATCAAAGCTAGACAGGTTCCTCTGCGTTCCTCATGGCATCAGCTTTTGACCTGCCATTCCAGTTTATTTTTTCAATTAGTGGTGGGCTTCCTTCTACCCATACTTCTTTTACGTCATTATCCTTTTGACTGCTTCCTGAGTCAATGAGTTAGGTGACAATAAATTTGTTTAATTTACGTACTCTCATCCATAGACCCTTGAAAAACAGGTATTTTGTTCACATTCATTAAGGATCAGGTTTTATAATGACTGTAGCTGATGGTAGTAATGTAGGTCAGATAACAGCGATATCATTATCATGACCCAACGTTTTTTTGTTTCTTGTTTTGATTGGCATGGTGAGGTCCAACAGCACCACTTCAAGACAGGCTCTACAGGACACATCACCATAGACAGGCAAAGGTTTCTATCACTATGCACCTCTAACAGTCTGAAATTGAGTGCTTGTTCAAATAGTCTGCCAAATATTAACAAATATCAAATGTCTTTCACTGCTCGTTTACACACTGGAGCCTGACTATCCTCACATGTCTTTCTGCAGATAGGACGACAGAAAAGATGAGCTTCTTTTTCCAACTCCTTGCTCTTGCAAGGTGGTGACTTCACCATTTTGTTGAAGGAGTCTGACACCATTTAGAATCACGAGAGGCGCAGGGTTGGTTGGTTTGTTGGAGGGAGGATTGGTTTATTTTGTTTTTTCTTTTTTTCTTCCTAAGGTGTTTGTGTGACTACAGAACTTTGCAAATCCTACAGAGAATGATCTGCAGGTTGTGGCACCTGAATCTCTTCAGAAAGCTGGCCCTATTGCCCTCTCCCCTTGTGAATATCTGTTAATGTGCTTACATGCAAAATCACACTATTAATAACATCTTCTAATCGTCAAGAAGCACCTTAACTTGGCCATCAGAAACATGGCCTGCACTACTTTCAGTTATTCCCTGTAAAAGTTGTGTCACTAAGCGTTAAAAAGAAGAATAAACTCTCTCCTAAGGAAAGTATATATTTTGTGTAACTGGAGTCTTATAAATCATAGCCAATTTATATTTGGAAGTAAGCAGATGAGGGCTCTCTTAGTTCATTTCTGCTTTTATGGAAAATTTAAAACATGGCCAAACTCACAGCTTGAATAATGTATTCATAGCACTTAAAAAAATATTTTTGTATTTTGTTCATTGTAGAGAAAAAAATTTCCAAGGGACCTATATATCTCCTAATGACTGGTGCGGAAATGAAGCCTGACACAAAGTATAAAGACATTTCTCCCCTCCTTCCTTCTAAATCAATTTTTCATATACACACCAATTTTGTTTCCTAACTCTCCAACACTGTATGTCTACATTTCCAGCTATTCTTGCTCTATACAAGTCTCACACTCACACAGTTTAGAAGCTAGCAGACTACAGCGTGCAACAATTAGCAATCATCAGAGAGATCAAAAGGTACAGAACATGCAAAAATCTTAACCTCAAATCGCATGACACAAAGCAGTATCTGGGATACTGTCTAACAAAAGAGAAGCCTTTAGTTCTTTATTTGGTCTGAAATACAAAACCCACTGAGTGCACAGTAAATTTGTGCAACTAAACCAGAATTTTCTTCAATTTAAGTTAACTATATATTTTACAAATATGATTCAGATGGCGCAGCTTTGAATATGTGGAGGTGGCAGCGCCATTCCCAAAAAGTTAAAGGACATCAGCTACAATCCATAATGCTTAAGCAATGATATGCAGAAGCACCGAAGTCACCACCACTCCAAAGTTAACACAAGCTGTTCTAAAGACAGAGCTTTTAAACACTCTCAATATCTAAAACAGAGCTTACCATAAATTACTTCCTGCTCTGGAACTACAAATCCTAATTAGTATTATGAGAATTACACTTATATTGCATACAATGAAAACTCTGTTCAGTGAAGGGCTAGTAAAATTGACCTGATATGCATTATCGTGCCAACTAAGCCCTACACATCAATTATGATATGTCACAAGCTGCAGATCTTCAAATGAACACAGTAACATCTAAGTTATTAGCTACACCATCTCAGAATTACGGGCTCAGAAGTACCTCTATTCCCTTTGCAGACCAGGCTAGATGTCTGAATGAAACCGTGATGTACACCAACCTTCCTTCTCCTGCAATCCATCACCATTC
The DNA here is from genome assembly GCA_013398915.1 of Dromas ardeola. Taxonomy (NCBI): domain Eukaryota; kingdom Metazoa; phylum Chordata; class Aves; order Charadriiformes; family Dromadidae; genus Dromas; species Dromas ardeola. The sequence goes on along the minus strand of VYZM01002665.1, from coordinate 5,388 downwards.
ATACGGCCTCCATGCACAACCCCAATTACATGAGGGCCATAAGACCAGCATGTTACATGCCTGCAATCAGGATACACAGCCAGATGGTGTATTATGTGCACGTTTCACTTGACAACATGACAGATGCACCTTCATCAGATGGGGACCCAGAAGCAGACTGTCCTGCTGGGCCATACACACTGCACAGCTGAAAAGTTGAGAAATGCCTAGTTATAAAAGTTTCCAGGCCAGAACAGTCCAGAGCCAACTAACAGGGTCAAAGCAGAGAAAGGGGAGAGAATAGCCAATACTATACATGAATCTGCATCACAAGTGGATCCCAGCCGATTACAGTTGATCCACTACAAACTCCATTTACTTTATTCATCAATACCTTTTGCTGTATGAGTTGAGAGCTTTTAAATATCATGATCTAATACCTGACAAACCTTAAGCCTTTGCAAAATACACCACATAACAAAAGGAACATCGTGTGTGGGTGTAGCTCAAGCACATCTACAAGCACAGAATGTGGCTATTGTAATACCTAAGGAAAGCACACTGTGTACTAGCAGCAAATTTTAATTAGTAAAAGCAACAGATGGATTAAGTTCTGGGAAGGAAATGAGAAGGGCTGACAGGGTATAAATTGGCCACATCAGTGATACAGACGGAAGCATCCCTTTTTTCCTGATAAAGAATTCTCCCACAAACAGGACACTGGAGTCCTGTTCTTATACTTCTTGCACAGCAGAAGTCAGAGCTGTTTTGAAGTGGGAGATGATGAAAACCAGATGGCTAGGTCCATTTGTTTAGCTCCAGAATTCTCTGAAGTCTTTTGCTTTCTCTTAGGAAAATAAAATACTCTGTTCTCCGGACTGGTTCTGACATTTTGAATATAGCCCCTTCAGTGATCAAAACAGCTAACTGGAATGAATTTCAGCTTCAGCGATCAGAAAAGCAAGATGGTGCTGGCAAGTAGAAACATTCTTCAGTATCTGCTCTGCAGAAATAAAAATTAAAAACATAGCAACTCCAAAAAGAAGTGTATGTCCAACTTGGTGTATGCAGAATTTGTACATCCATATGTTTAGGGAGGATTGAGGCCTCCCTGAATATTCAGACAGTATGTCTCTAATACTAAATCACTTTATCACATGGGCTACTTTTAGACAATCCATTCCCTATTTCCTCATTACATTTTTCTCAGACTAATGGATGAGACCATTTGTAGCATGGTATTTAAACTATAAACAGACCAGATATTCTTATTAAGCCAAAAGGATCCCTGCAGTTTTGTCACATCTATGTGCTAAATTTGTAGCTCTTTAATTTTCATTGTTGTGTAATGTTCATCCATTTTCCGGAGAAACTAAAAAGGCATGTTAGAATAGAGAACTGCTGAATAATGAGATTCTGCTCTCAATTGCTTCCATCTCTCATGCATTCTATTGGTACCTGTCCATGATGCCAGTTAATCTCAGCTGCCTTTGCTGGAGCTTTTCACCATCTGGCCAAAAAAATAGCTTGTTTTTCCCAACCTCTGACATGTCATTTCATCCCTAGCCCTGGTCCCATCCTTTCCCTTACCTCCGCAGAGTGGCAGCTCCCCCTTACCAGCAGCTATACAGCAGACACATAGCAACAGTCTTTTCATTTAACTTTTTAAACAAACAGTTTCTTACAGGGAACTGGCTCCTGTTAAACTACACAAATGGGAATCACAGCAGCTAAAATTTCACAACAGAGCTATTATATTTCAGCCACACAAGAGACACTGGAGAGCGTACAGTAGAGAGACGGGGATATCTGGGCTACGGTGTGTGCTCTTTCCACTTTGCACCACGGGTTTCCACTTCGCTTGTAAATACACCAGCATATTTTGTTCTCAAGATCTTGTTCCACTGCACAGAATCAGAGATTGTTTCTTAGTTTGTCCCACCACATTATAACTTCTTTTTTTTTCCTTCCTTCTTTCCCAAGTGAAACCATAGCTTTTGGAGGAACGTTATAAAGATATAAAACTTCCAGATGCAGCAGAACAACTGAGTCTTTAGTCCAGGACCTTGTTCCTGGACAACGGCCGGTGCCAGAGCCTGAAGAGTAAGATACGAGAACCCCACAGGCAATAAAACTACTCTCTTCCCTGCTTTCTTCTCCACCATGAAGGATTCAACATAAGTTTAACAGTTAAATAGGCTAATAACCAAATTTCAGGGGTTTATTCTTTCCCAAACTTTTCTGAATGAACTGTCTTCACTTGTGTTATGTACAAGTCTAAGCTTTCTCCAAAGATGTTAAACTGTTCACCAAGACAATCCATGGCTACAAATCTTCTACTAAGGAAGAATTTTATCTCATAGTTTTTTAATTTATGCCTTTTCAATTTAATGGAGTATCTTATGTTGTTACACAAGCAGTGAAAAGCTCCTAATATCTACTCTGAAATTCATGATTTTATAGTTCCTCTACTGTGTCCCTTTGTTCATCTTCTGGCCAAGATAAATAATACCAATCTTTCTTTTCTATTTCCCATTTCTCAAATGGGAAACATTTAACATCAGTCACAGCTTGAATTGAACAGCTGGGCTAATGGATCTGCAGACTCCCATCATTCAGCATTCAAAAAACCCATCCCCTTGACTAAGTTTGAAGCTGACATTGGTCAGCACTGTAGAAAAGGGAAACCTCAGCCTGTAATAGTGTCCTAGAAAATGGTAGAGCAGTGCCAGTAAAGATCTTTCTCCACTGATGATGATCTAGTAACCCTTGATGTCCACCCACGCTTCTGTCCACAGGGATTGCAGTAAGGTCTCTTGAGCCTATGGGAACACTGGCAATGACTAATAACTAGTCATTGCTAATGATCCCTGACTCATGAAAGGTGAAAAGGCATGAAGTGATCTCTTAAAGGAGAGAATCTAATCAATGTGCTGGAGTCCTTTGCCAAGAAGGAATATGGAGCTGGTTGCTCTACCTTCTTCAGATCTTCATCATCATGGGAGCTGGCATCAACAGACACCACTGTGGCATACCTCCACAACAACTTCTGACATTTAGATTCACTTCACCATAAAGTATGTAACTTACTTAATTGGCAGATGTTTCAAATTTGGAAATACACAATTTACTGTAATGCTAGAAGCATTTGGTGTGCAGATTTAAAGGTGGGATGAATAATGGTGCACAGAGCAGGACTGAAATCAGCTGATAGAAAAGCTAAAGTATACGAATTGACATTAGAAATAACGGAAGAATACATGTGGCCTAAAGCAAACATCGCACCTGTGCAGCTCAAATTAACTCCAGCAGAGAAGCGATGGGGGAG
>VYZM01002664.1:47318-64514 GCA_013398915.1 Dromas ardeola | reverse complement strand
CGCCCCCGCGCAAGCGCTGGAGCTGCGGTGGCACCGCTGCCCTCAGGCGGGGCGGGGAGCCCCTGTGCCGGGCTCGGGGGCAGTTCCGTTATCTTTTTTGTAAATTCTCGGGATGTTTTATAAGCGGGAGTTTTGCGTAGGGTGTCTCTAGGTTTCCCGTTAAAGGAGAAGCCGCTGGCCGGGCGTTCACACAGCATTCATGGTGTCGCGCACACACGCACTCTGTGGGGCGTTTCCTCCTCCTTCAGGCTCGGCCTTGGGTTTCCCACAACGAAGTCTCAGGCATCGGGTTTCTATAAAATAATTAATTTAATTACAAGGTACATTAGCAAGGACAGCCCAGGCTAGGTGCCTCCAAAGAGAAGGACCCAGAGCAAAGAAATCCCTGAGCCGTTAGGCCTCCGTGATCCACAGACCCGCCCCTTATGTGTCTCTTTAGTCCAATGATGGTCTTTGGTCTGGGGTCTTCCAACGTCTTACTCAATTCTTTTTCTGTGTCCGTGCAGGCAGGCTCTCATCCTGTTGATGTGCAGTTTCAGAGGAGGGTTGGAGCCTCCTTATCTTCTGGTTGACACTCCTTGTGCACCTGCGCTCACCGGCAGAACATGGAGAACTGAAGAGTCCCAGACTTGGGAGAAACGCTACCAAAACATGAGTGTGATACAAACGTATTTCCCATACTAAAAGGCTAAACACAGCACTTTACCGGCTGCTAGGAAAATTACTAAGAAAATAACTCTATCGTGGCCTAAAGGCTTCAGCAAATCTAGCTACTTGTGCTAAGTAAATCTAGGCAAACACCACAAATCACACCATATTGTAACCCTAAGTAATTTATTCTAATTAAAACTTAATTTTTTTTTTTTTTGGAGGGGCTAAAATGGAGGTCGTTTTTTCTCTCTGTTCATTAATATTTGTGCAGCTTACAGGAACTTAATACTGTTGATTTCTTACTCCAATTTGATTGAAATTATTTACACTAAACAACTAATACCCCTCAACATTTCCCCTGTGGGGCTCTGGTGTTACTTGTGAGGGGCGGGCACTGCTGTTGGTGGCAGTGGCTACTCGCAGCTGAGGAGAGACAGGGCCGTGTCATCCCGAAGCCAGAGTGGCAGCTGCCTTCCCTGATGCTCCCTGAACCTCCCAGTGCTTCTGCTTGTGCTTGGTCCTAAATGGTTGTTCAGCTAAAAATAGTAGCTAGGAGCTTACTTAGTGTGAGCAGCTTCATACAGAATATATACTCATATTCCTATATACTTGGTACAGGAAGAGGGAATTACTTAATTTCCCCCCACCTCTCAAAGTGAAAGTTTTCCAAGCCAATTATCTATTTTGAGATGTATTCTGTTTCCTACCAACGTAACGTTTTCCTCAGTAGACATGAGCTTTGCTGGAAAAACAACTGTTTGAACCCTACCTCTATATTCAAACTTAAGAATTTTCAGGCTTGTGGTCTCCAATTTCTTTTTTAATCTGTTTTTATAATGGCACTAGTTAATTCTATTTCCTCAACAAAACTGCTGCATTCTCTCCCTTAGTTTTTCCCCAGCTGTATAGCAAAGCTAAAAGAGCTGGTGCAGGTGCTTCTGAAGCAGTATTGTGGGATGTGAATGCGGAGCAGCTCTGAATAGTTGTTTATTGGAGAAAGAATCCTCCAGCTGTATTAAAAATAGAGGGTATCACCTTTCCCAAAGAAAATATGACCCATGAAACGTGGAACTTGAAGCTGAAACCTGGAACGTCTCACTGCTGCATGCACCATAATTTATTTCCTAACGGTCACTTCCTGACTCCTTAAAGCTGCTGTGTGGGTGGCAGGAGTCAGTTAGGGCTGTAGTCTAGGGAGCAGGGTATGGATTGTATAGTTTGGTTTGTTAGTGCTCAGGACCGGTCAGAATAACATCATACGTACAAACAAAAGGAATCTGTTTGCCAGGTGTTCTCAAACTATGGTACAGAAACTCTACCCAAACAAAATGTACTTACATATGCCACTGTATGATAAAGACATCCCTGAGGGTCGTTCATATGTAAATTCAGTCTGGGGCCCTTGTGTTTTATCTTTTTTGCACTTATTCCAACAAATCTGTGCTATGACAAGACCTCAGATAATTTTCAGGTACCACTGTGGCACATCAGTAATGCCAACTTTAGTGTAAATCAGCTGATTTAAGTAACCTTACACAAGACTGGTAGTTTCCATATACCTCCGTAGAAATAATGAAAAGCACAGGAGTATTTCTATTGGTTCATCTGTAAGGCCATTAGAAATAATAAAATTCATCATCTTTTATATGGAGAAAGACTGTGATACACTGTCTGAGCAGCTTTTTTCTTTTATATTGACCCGAAGCTGCTGCTGCCAACAGGGGTGACACGGTCAGAGTAGTGTATGGGTAAGTAAGTTTTGCCCCCATGTTCTTCTGTGCTAATAACCTATGTATGTGGACAAACTCTTGCATCCATGGAAAGTAAAAACACACGCAATGAACTGGTAAAAGACACTTCCATCACTCCCTAGCAAAGTTCAAAATGCATTTGATGGACTCAGTAGAACTCACGCTACGCTTGCTCTGCACAGAATAGGCTACAGCTATTTTATATTGAGCATCTATCAAAAAAACCCCAAACAAACCAAGTGATCCATTCATGGTTAAAGGAGTTATTAATGAGTTGCTTTTTGCTGTTTCTTCATCCAAAACTGAAATTTCCTAAGCATGCTCCCCATGTATATACATTTACCATGCATTTTTCATAACTCCATGCGATACTATGCATCTGGGACGATGGATGCATCTATCTTACCCTAATCTATCAATTACTTTACTATATAAAGTTGCTATATTACATTTTGGTTGATACTGATATTGAAGAGGCTGCTATTGTTGCTTAAATGTGAATTCTTAATAGCTTGCACTTGTTTCATCTTGAGCTGTAACAAGTTATGATTTGCCATATAAAAAGATAAATAAAAGTTTGTTGCGACTGGTTACGGAAATACAACTAGCTTTGAATTTAGTGGCAAGATAAAGCAGTAGCTCTGAATCAAAGGTCAGATAATTAATCTCTGGTGAACTACAGAAAATAGTTTGTCCAGTTTTTATCCTTCTGCTTAAATTCAGAGATCTCCATGAGGCAAAAAGAATATCCCTGCCAAGACATCTCTCTCTCTCTCTCACATTTAGGATTACTGTTTTATTAGGTGCTTAATACTTAGGATGATGGACAGGCTAAATGAAGTTGGAAGGGACCTCAGGAGGTCTCTAGTCCAACCTCCTGCTCAGGGCAGGGTCAGCTCTGAGGTCAAGTCTTGAAAAAACCCAGGGATGGTACAACCTCTCTGGGCAACCTGATCCATTGCTTAAGATGCAGTTCTGATTGCCTCTCAGAAAGAAATACATTATATTTCCTTATAAAAGCTTTTGCATATTTATCCATCTTCACTTTGCTTTGGCGCCTTAGCTACACTCTAGCCACAAGGAGCCTATACACACTTTTCAAAAATCTATTTCTTTATATTTGGACAAAGGCAGATTTTAATCTTTTAAGCAGTGTGCAAAGCTAGAAGACGGAGAGCAGACTTAATCTTCATTTCTACAGCAGAATTTTATGTAATTAAGTATTCCAAATAACACTTGGCCATTTTTGTACGTATATTCCATATATATGTGAGAAAGCCCCTTAGTTCTCTGAAACTGTTTTTCAGCAGAACAAAAAAACAATTACAGCAAAATTTAAAAATTATTCATATCACAGCTGTGCAAATAAGAATTGATTATCATAGCTGTTTCAGTGTGAAGAGAGGAAGTGATTAATGAAGACTTCTCAGTAAGATGCAAATGTTTTATAGTATAAGTCACAGTGAGCTATGTCTGTTTAATAGAAACAGTAGCAGTAAGTGCAAATAAGTTGAGCTTCATCAGCATATTCAGTTAGTTGAAAATAAAACTTTATTTTTTAATGGATGGAAAACAATTTTCGAGCTGAAAGGCTCCCTTTCTCCCTAACTTGGAAGTAATGTAAATGTCAAACACTAGTCAAAAGATGTACCCGATATCTGGTTATTAATTGACAGCCTCCTGCACAGTAACTGCTGGCATCCTTTTATGTCGCTGCAAGATTGGAGGCTGCTCTCTGCAGAACCTGTCAATGTCACTCCTATGTCAGGCATTTGAGGTGTTTCCCCGAAGACATTAAGGATGCTCTTCGTCCATTCTGTTGAAAATAAAGACCAACCCGGCTTACTTGATTAGCATATCTCAATATTGTGGTATTATGTAATAAACAATGCAAAATATATTTTATAGTCTGTTAGCTCTTCATTTTGGTTTACAGGGACAAGCAAGTGAAAGAAAAACAGATGCAGAAGTAACACCAGCCTGATTTCAACAGCTCACAGAAGCTGCTCGGTGGCAACTTTCTGGCAATCGGAATTTATGCTGCTTTGCTATGCCTACGCATGCAGCTGCAGCAACAATAAATGGGTCTCTTCCAGTGTGCTTTTCTTTCCAACTTTTCATAAAAAAGAAAAGAAACTGAAGCAACATTTTGCTTTGTAAAACAAATACAGAAGTTACAGCTTCTTATTTAAAATGACCCACCTCTGAAATGTAAAGAATAGACTTCCCAGGCCAGACCAACGACTTCCCTGTGAATCTGTGGGCACACCTGTGCTGCGTAGTGGGGGACAGTAAAATGTGTCCATGATGGGGACTGCAGCCCTATTTGGATACACCAGCTCATGAGCAATGCCATTGCTCTGCTGTGGCAACAGGACAGTGTGGTTCTCTCGATTTCTGGACTGTACTGGCTCCTACGGTGCCAAATCTGAGCAACTAACTGTACCAACGGATAAATGTAGGGCTTATCTTTAACGTAGCAGGTTTTCCTGAGTCTGACTATGCTAAATCTTAGCTTATGGGATCAAGCTCATCATGAAACATGAGTTGTCACTTCTGATGCCAACTAACAACCCTGGTTGTTAACTGGCATGCTCTCGTAATCTCTTATTCACAGAACCCTGTGAGCTTCTTACATGTTGAAAAAAGGAATGCTTTTCCTTCTTTCCCTAATTGCAACTTGTGAATCTGTCTATGTACTCAGTGAAAGGAATACAGGAGATACACAGGTCATAAAAAAAATTAGCCTAAAATGTCCAATAAGGCTATTCAAGTCACCATTGTTAATGATTCAAATAATAGCCACGTACTTGTATTTTAGACATGGCTTCTCACACGCAAAAGTTTGGGAGATTATAACTTCAGTAGGTAGAGTATTTATAAATAAAAAGTACTAAGTTGAATATTTTTACATTAATTCATCAGCTGATATGTGCAATGAAGTGCCTCAATACAATTCTGACCACGTAGTACAACAGCAGCACCCAAAAAGACTTAAGTGTGAAGGTACAGGTGCGTTCACTGAGAAAATACAGTATTTCCCAGAACAGAGGAGTCAGATTTGACTTGTAGGTCTACCATGTATGAATCACAAGGTGCTATTGCTTCATACAGGGTGGAAAATATAAAGATAAAATACCTGTACAAGGAAGTATATCAGTGATTTTTCCTTTTCAGTCAGATCAGCGAGGCGAGTTCTGAATCCTTTCCAGGATACCTAAGAAAAAATAAATTGGAAAATTAGCCAGAGTCCTGAATGTGCACTCAGCCAAGTCAGATTTGATAGAAGTGAGGACTGCAGAATCACGACATACTGCCCACTTAAAGCCAAGTACAGTTTTTGTTTGAAGAAGCTCTTCTTTTTTAGCTGGCTCAGAATTGCAATTGTATTTTCTTTTGTGCAGCTTTACAATATAGACCGCACCATCCAGCGTCCCGCAGTGAAGGCACACGCTGGGCTGTTTGACACAGCAGCTCCTGGCTCGGGGTGAATTATGGACTCGGCAAGAGCGAGGAACCACTGCCACGTGAGGAGGCACATGCTCCTAAAGAGGTGACTTCTTCTGGGGTAGTTCTCTGTTCCTGGCTGTGCATGGAGCGATGTTCGGGCCACAGCAGGAGCCGGGTGTCGGGATCAGCTGGCTCGCAGGCTGCGTGTGGCCGAGCAGCCGGCAGGAGAAATCTTGTGTCTCTGGGAACGGTATCCCTCACTTCCCACTGAATGTCTTGCTAGGGCACCTCCGATGCAGAAAAGAAAAAAGGATGCTCCCCTCTGCATTATGTTGTTCTAATTTCCAGACTCTAATTTCAGAGAGTGGTGACACTTAAGATTACACCCTGTTTTTTGTGCAGCTGTGACTCTTGACTGGACAAAGTGCTGAGCAGCCTGAGGGAACTTTGAAGCCGGTCCCGCTTTATGCACAAATAGAACAAGGTGACCTCTGGCGCGCTGTTCCAACCTAAACTATTCTATGGCTCTTAAGTGTGATTTATGTTAATTAAAGCTTTGTGTAGCTAAAGCGAAACAGAACAAGTCATGCTGCTTTATTGTGTGAAATGCAATGGATTTTTTTCCAGTGGAACAAATTCCAATGCTACTTTTCAGGTTTTGCTATGTCCCTTCTCGTTGGTCTATCATTTTGGTAACGTTAGTAGCAAACTACTAGATAGGTTTCTTGCCTGTCAGGGCTCATTTCAGCTTACTTCCCAAATTTGAAAAAGAATACTTACGGACAAGTCATCTACAGCTATTCCTCCCAATAATTTATGCTGAATATCGTTAGAGGGAACACAGAATTATTACTTTTGAATTATGCAAATTAATATTTTATGTCCTTTTCACTTAATCTGAGTATATAAAATTTTCAATTTTTATGATTTATACACAAAGCTAATTACAATCCATTGTGAAGACAGCTTTAAAAATCAAAGTAAAAAATAACAGTTACACATAAATGAAAGAGAAGCAAAAAGTGCAGCCACAAGCTATTACACATATAATGAAAATGGATTTATTGCTCAGGTCTTTTGTTACCTTCATTTATTAAACCATTAAGAAGGTCCCTTAAATTTAATCCAAACTGGAAAAGACATGTTCACATGCACATATATATGATATTCCAGGCAAATATATACTAAAGGAACATTGTGAGACTTAGAGCTCCCTGAAGAAAATAAAAAATTATGATTCTCACATCTCTGAAGTCAGCATGCCAATAAATTATAAAATGTGTACTTTAAAATGTTCATAAAGCTTGGAAAGGTCAGGAATTACAGTTTTTTAGCACTGGAACGTACACATATAAATTGATTCCTAGGTATCAGCCCAGCACATTTCTTTGGTTTCAATGGCACTAGCCACTCAAAAATCCAAGGAAGTACAGTCCCAGAGAAATAACTGGTCACTGAACACTAAAGTAACTGCAAAGTTGTGGTTTATATCTGTATATGAAGAGATTCAAATATGCATATTTCTGGAGCTTTGCACCTGTGTATTGAAGTGATTGCACATAATTAGAAATGTGATTATCAAATATGTTTTCACATACTGCATATAATTAGACTTACAGAAACACACTACATTTAGAATATTTTAATGTAGATAAACTTTGAGGGCAAAAATGAAGTGTTATTAACGAAATGCAAATTGTTTAACCCCTAATGTGCTAGCTTCTGCTAATGGTATCTCCTGTATCCTTCCGTTGGTAGAGGGATTCCCAGCCGTGCAAGCTTTCTGCAGCGGTGAGGTAAGAGCTGGTGGGATGCTCTGTGCAGGCTTTTTCACCCCTCCCTACTGATGTGCAGTTGCAGGCTATGGGACACTGAAGGCGCAGGAAGAAAAAGAAGGCAAGAGGACTAAGCTAGATGGGTGCTATCCTGATGTGTGGTCTTTTGAATAGCTTTGTCACTAAAATAAAATGGTCATGCATCTACGCACGTGTTTGGCTAACTTCTAAGATGACACACAGGTATGTATGGTAATCCCATATAACTAATATCTCATCTTAAACTAAGGGAAAATTATGTTTATCTATTAGTTTGTAATAAAGCTAGGTTTCTGACTGGAAAACTTGGCCTTATTTCTGTTTTCCATTATTCCTTGACCATGAGTTCCTAGATTAACTGAAGTTAAATCAGATGTATGCTGGCTGTACTGGTTATTCACATTTGTTTAACTGCTGTTCATGCTATAGTTTTGATAACTCTGACCATTATCATAAACAATTTACTATATTAGACTGATATACTTAGGCCTTCTGAAAGGATTAAGATTAAATGATAGGTCTACTCTATGATACTAAAGAATGAAAAAGGAAATCCTGCCTGCTAGAGGCCCCAGTAAACTTTTCCAAAAGAGTCTTTCTAAAATTCCTTACAAAAGAAAGTATAAGCTCCCATTTTCTCCACATTTTTGCTATATACTTGGGGTTCTCAAACACTTTATTGAAGGAATGCAATTATAAAGTCTCTGGACAACTCATATCCTTCTCTTTCTTAGCAGTTGGGAGAAGGGATGATAATTATGTTAAAAACATCTGTATTTAAATAAAAAGGCTTTACAGCATATGAATTTTTATGTTATAATTGTAAACCTCAATTAAAACTATTTTCATGGCTGTTAATTCCCAGTTATGCTTGCACATAGCCACGGATGAGCATACAGGGCTGATAATTGTTTTACAGATCAAATTCTGGTATTTCACACGCCATCGATGGTTTGCAAGCCACAATGTGACTACAGTGCTGTGAGCAACTTCTGTCTTCTCTTAGCAGTGCAATTCTTATTCTATTTCAGCTTTCCTTTTGCCACAAAATGATGTACAATGTTGGTAGTTCGAAGGTACATGCTTTTCCTCACTAAACCACTTCAACTTCAGGGGCCCTTAGACCCCTTGCCCAAACAAACTCCTTTGACCAACCTGTATTTTGATCTCATTTTCTGCCAGCCAGAGAATTATTCCCTCTTTTTTTGCTGGTTCTTAATCTGAACAAACACTCAAGTAATCTTCACCTCAGTTCTCCCTCTGAATTTACAGTTTATTCATCTCAAACCTGTCACAGTGCTGAACAATTTTTCTTCCCTCTCGTATTTCTTTCTTAGTCATTGGTCTCTCGCAGACAGACTGCAAGGCCAACAGATCCTTCCCTCTGCTGAGGGTTAGGGGAACTATTGGTATCTTGACATTTGCTGCCACAATTGGCCATTACAGGTTAAAACTTACGGTTCTTATGGTAATTACAGTTCCTAGCATAGTCTAATACAAGATCATAACATAAATTAGAGGCAGATGTCTCAAACCAAGACTTCAAATGGAGTATGAGTATCTAACCTGTCATCTACAGTACTAGTAACTTTTCTGCACTGTAACTTTTGTAGGTCAACCAGATTTGAGGTAATAAGGGTAATTCCACTGCAGCCCCAGCTGTGAAATAACTTACATCCCTTCATAACTAAAGCTGAATGCCTCTCAGCATTTTTCAGAAAGTCCAACTGAACTTTTAACTGATGACAGGACCAGTATTTCACTGATCTCAGTAGGATAATTTAGAGAATAAATATTACCATTCATACATTTTATGAATACATAAAAAAACCCCAGCATTATATCTTTGTATGACTATACGTTAGGGAAGAATCATTGATTATGTGCCTTTAGGTGCACAGAACGACAGGTGAATACGAAAGAGTTAAGAAAAATCCCCAAAGAAGAGTTGGAGTCCTTCTCAGAAGGGGCTGAATTGTTCTAAAAACTCCTGTAGCAGCACATTAAAAAAGTGCAGTTCTTGCATTCAAACTTCAAAGTATCCAGGTCGGCTTGCTGAAATGAATCCAAGAAAGATCCAGTAAGAAATAGTGGCAACGCAGAAAGCGGTAACAGTCCTGAACTTGCTGTGATTTTCAGTAAGGAGTTGGAGGTCAGTTATAAAAGAAAGGTTCAGATTTGTGGACAGCTGTGAAAGCCAGATAGGGGTGCTAGAAGTTGAGCCTGATCTGCCATTTGCAATGCTTTTCTCCATTTTCCATCTGTATCCCACAGAGATCAGATGAAAGAGATGAAAGAGTCTAAGATCAAATACCACAGAAATTTTTTTTTTCCATCTTGGAGCGGGAAACTTCCTGGAAGAGTTTTTTTTTTGTTGTTGTTGCTATTGAGGCTTTTTGGTTTTGTTTTGCTTTTTTTTGTTGTTGCTTTTTTTATCGTGTCATCCCAAAGGCTGAAAAGATGAGCAAAAACAGGAGGGAGAGGAGGCCTAGTGGATCATTTCAAATATTACATCAGATATATTTCTCAGAAGACACTGAAGTTTCTAGACTTCATACAAAGTTGAAATCAAGTTTGAATCAAAGTTGTATCAAGTTAGACTGTGTCTATCCGTCGCATATCTAAAAATCAATCCTGAAGGAAAAGACAAGATACGGCCTGAACAGCTTCAAAAATTTTAGTAATTTGGCTTCTAAACACAAGCAGAGGTGCTCAAGATAAACTGCTGGTGGGATAAGTTGTGCTTGATGGGGACTTGCAGATTAAGATCACCTGAAAGAGGGCAAAAGGTTTTTGTGTGATGGTAGGTGGAAAAAAATATTGCTGTGATGCATATCACCAGGTGGCAGTGTTACACAGTCTTGCAGCTCCTATACCTTACTGTATGAGAAGTTTTGGGGTCTTGGGAGGAACACCGATAGGGATATATATTAGTTTTTGCTAGGCAGGAGGAAGCATGTCACAGTTTCAGAAGAGACAGATCTCTCTCCGCATTGATCTCCCTGATCAGAGTCAAGTGCTGGGAGGAAGTTACAATCCTGGAACTTGGGCATTGACGTGGACACCTTAATCTTTAAATACGGGAATTTATTGCATGCTGTCAGACTGTTCTTTACTGTGAAAAACAAAAGACCAAATGCAAGTGCAGTAGCATTTCTACTTGTACCTGAATCTTGAAAAATAAATGTGGATGTGGTACAGATAGCATGCCTTTGGTCTGTAGCACAAAAGCTGCTCTAGGGTTGTGTCATAAATGTTACAGGATTCAGAAGGCTGAAGGGTGGAAGGAATGTGTGTAAGTACGTCTAAGTTCTTCTGTGCACAGAACAGAAATGGGGGAGCACCTTGCTGCGTCTGTCCTGCTAAATGCTTTCCTCAGGCTGTCTTCATGTTGCAGATTCTGGTTGTAGAGAGCATACATGAACAATCCTATGTTTCGGGGGGTTGGGATTACAAAAAAAACCACCCCGCATTTCATACTCTTTGCCTTTGCCCTTTGGTGCAGGACCAGCATTTGCTGCTAGTCATTTGATGTTGCATCTTTCAATAACTGGAGCATTTGTAACTCCATTCGAAGTATCTTCCCACTCACCAGCTCGGTCTGGCCATACCCTGAAGCTGCACACATCTTTTGAACGACAACAGCAGCCAGAGGCTCTTCAGCTAATTTGCAGGCACTGGTCCCACCTCGCATCATCCTTGCCACAGTTCTGATTACAGCTGGATACCAGCAAGGCTCGCCATTGCTTGTCCCTACCACCACCCCATTCCCGAGGCAGCGGAATCCAGGAAGCTCCTTACGTGGCCCTACATGCCAGAGATTTTCTTTGCTAGCTAACATACTGTAACTTCAGCCTGAGTTTTGTAATGTAACTTGGCTATGCCACGGTACAAAAGGCAAGAGAGAACACAAATTTTCCTTCCCTAAATTAAAAACTGCAAATGCTCAGTGGTGTCGCCTATGTTAGTAAACTAAACATGCTCGGGAACTTTCTTGGATACTGAGGCCAAACAGCATGGCGTGGTCTGATCCACACTGAAGCTGTAATCTTGGTCACTGAGTGCTGGTTGAAAATGATTTCTGGAATGGTTTGACTCCCAAACTATGTCCAGGAGTTGTTTGGGAGAGTGCTAGTTGGCACATACCAAAACATGGTTACAGCATTTTCTCATTCTTTACTTTGCTAGATGTCCACGTTGCAAAGCCCAGGAATGATCCCTGGTGCAAAAGCAAAAGATGACCAAGCTTACGTGACAGAAAGAACATCTTCCTATAAATATCTAGTTTTGGCAGTGATCTAAAAAAACTAGCTCAACGTTTTCAGAAATGTTCCCTTTTTGGGAAACTGTTTTCCCAAAAACTGTAACTAAAAAAAAAAAGAAAAAAAAAGTATTGTAATATTTCTGTGAGCAGTTATACAGTTTTAAACAAAAGAAAAGTGGCTAGAATGCTGAAAGTGATTTAAGATGTTCCAGTTGTCCCAGGTCAGCGTCTTACACAGGTGGAATTATGAATATTCAAAGCAGAATATACCTGATCCTTTATCTCATAAGGAAAACAAGCAGCAATGAGTAAGGAAGAACTTGCAGAAGCCGCTGCATATGGACTGGCACATGTGAGACATTGTCTGAAAACATCGTTTCTATATTGTCTGCTTTCAGACTAAAAGAAATAAAAAGGGGGTCATAGTTTTAATAAAGTTATTACATCCAGAAAAAAAATGGCAAGCAGGAGAAGTGAAAATTAACAAGCCTCATAATGAATTGCAACTTTACAATAAGATGAACCGGTGACGGTATAATGCATAAATTGTTTTAAAAGGAAGAATACAGCACTCAATGTGCCATTGAAACAGAAGATTCAGTAAGTGCACATACTAAAATTTAATCTGACAAAAAATAAGGGAGGTTTATACTATAAACCTCAGAACAAATTAATCCCAGAGAGATGACTGAAGTGAGCATGAGTTTATTAATTTAACAATTTGCATCCTTGTGACAAGGATGCCACCTGGGACTTGCTGCACAATGAAAAATTGGATTATTGGAAATCTCAACTGGCTGCAAGTGTTGAAACAGCTCAGGTCAAGGGTGATAAATAATTTAAAGAAACTAGTGTGAGGCAGCTGTCACTTTAATTTTACATTAACAGATCTATTAGACATTAACCTTATCAGACAGGTAATTGCTAAATAAAATCACACTTTTGTACTTTTGCTTCATAATATCATTTGCTTACTCATACATTTTGTACAAACCTTGATGTTGGCACTGATGCTGCTTCACGTGTCCATTGCTTCAGACTAGCAAATATTGTATTGACCTTTAAAATAAATGGTAAGTATGCCAATTTTTATTTTTAGCAACTCAGAAAATGTGTTGTGTGTTACCTCAGGAGTGGCAAGGAGAAGGGAAATACTGTGTTGGAATTTTAAAATAATTTTGTGTGCACATTTTCACATGTTAGGACATCTCTGGTAGAAACGACAGTAGAGCTGGCATGTAAATTTTAACAGGTGAAGGTGTTCTGCCTGAAATTGTTACGAGGAATAGGTTATTGCAGGATTATTTTATTTGAATTCTTGGTGAGCTCTGAACTGTATGCTGACAGCATAGGATCTCAGAGAATTATGTTAGAAATAAGAGAATCCTAAGTCTTACTTGCAATTGTTTTATTTTGAAATCCACAGAAACTAAATTAATTTTTTTAACAGTATCCCAAAACTAGCTTCGGATTTTCCTTGTAGTTAAAGTCTCATTGGAGATTTAAAGATGAGTTACATTTGAAAGGGAAAATGTTGAAATTGAACGGTGTTTGCAGTTTTTAGGGCTTCATTTTGAACCCAGTCGCGTTCCCATCAAATCAATGGAAACACGACCGTGTTCAGAATGAGCCTTATCATCACTTCATTGATGCTAGCAAGTTGCAGCCATTGACTTCTAAAGAATCTAACTGATTTTATTAAAGCTTAATCCCACAGGGCCTTGCATAGTAACCTGGACCTCTATAAAGACAACATAAACTGCTTCCAAATGAAAATGCTGCATCCTCTCTCTAGGGATAACTAGGCTCTGCTGACTATTGTGAGACTCAGGTTCACTCTGGAGACCCCAACTCTTACCCAAACTAGGGCCACGTTCGGTATCGCCACTGGGAAGAACTTGGTGGTGGTTGGATGTGCTGTGGGTTGTGGCTGTACATAAAGCATGGTCCACAAACCATCATTAAGAATATTAAAATTCCGAAGTAAAAGCCTGTCTTTGAAAGCTGCATAAAGGTATTGATTCATGTGGGCCTGCAAGTGCTTTTTGCTAGTTTCAGAAAAATGAGAGCTTTTTTAAAAGTCAAGTTTTTAATCTAAACCTCATTATAAATATTTTCACTTCTCTTGTACATCTTTTCTGTCCAGTAGAAAATACTTTTTGCCAGTCTTCATGAATCGGTAGCTGTCTTGGGCAAGTTTAAATAAATAAGAATTTTAAATTTAACTGAAATTCACAATTTCTCTGTTTAGCAAATTTAGCTTTGATCTTTTCATGGAGATGAAGGTACAGTGTCAACAATCTGTTATTTAATAAGAAAATCTTAAATTATAATAGCATTTCTGTATCTTACTAAAAGCGCTATGAGGGATATGTCAGTCTAAACCCTTTATCTGTGCATTTATTCCAAATACGAATTTACCCACACAAGCCTTGCTAGTGCTATTCTGTTACCGAAATAAGGCTATATTTAATGTTGCTTCTTTTGTTTTTTTTTTTTAATGGTTCCTTGCTAGGTGTTGAGTAGGCTGAGGTGAGAACAAAATGCTTCTATATCTTACATGTATAAATATTTACATTTCTCTGGGGTAGGCTTCCTGTCACCTAGTGAAAGAGAGAGGTTAAAAGGCAATCTTGTTAAGTCCACCCTTGGGAGACACGGGGAGTTTGGAAGCAGGTGTGCACGGTAATGGGCAAAGCAGAGAATAGAGTCAGGTCTCCCAAGAGAAAATGTGGATGCTCTGCTTCTTTTGCTGGCAAAGAACACGGTGATTTTCCAAGGCAAAAATGCCGTTTCCCACTTTGGCAAGAGTGAGTTGGTGCACACCTCTTGTCATTACAGGAAGCAGACTGAACAGGTTCGTTGGACCCCAGACTCCGCCTTTTCTTCTGCCAGAGGATGGAGGGACTGGGATTCCAGTATCGTGGTGCATGGCTGTACAAGGGTGGATTTCACCAGGTGACCCATGGCGTTCTCCTTACAAAATTTCACTGAAGATAAAATTGCATCTCTTTTGATGTCTTGGCAAGACCCAAGAATTTGCAGTGCTGTGGGACGCTGGGAATGTGTATGTGTGGGTAGCATGTTCATGCGTTTGAAGTTGGGTGGTGTATGCTGTTGTTCTTGTGGCAGCAACTTTTGGAACATCTCACAATGTTTAGAGTTTTAACTGCTTTTGTTTAGATAATTTTCTGGTAATTTCGATTATTTCTGGAAAGATTTAACGGGAGCTGATACTCTCTTCCAAGAGTCCAAAAACTTACTTTCTAAATAAAAATCTTCAGCTTGAAATACGTTGATATAACTATTTCTTTAAAGTTTTAAATGGCCCATGGGAAGGCACTATTCTTCTGTTATGAGCCTTCCAGAGGTGAAGTTGTCTTTAGAGTTGAGTAAGAAAGTTGCTTTAGCGCTGTCAGATATCTAATTAATCCCTCAGTAAATAAGACATTCTGTAATTAAATAACCACGATGTGCAATCAGTTCTAACATGAAATGCTTTGCATATTAATATATTATAATCCAGGAGCTTGTACGAGGCTTGTATTTGGATATGAAGTGTTTGTGACAGACTTTTAAAAAAGACGGAGAACTCACTGCAGACAAGAGTGTTTGACAAAGCACTGCTCTTTGAGATGTGACCTGTAAGCTAGATATTTGAATACCTATTAAATTATATTTTTTTCAATAGGGAAACAACACAGTTTCCATCTGAGAGGTTTTGTAAATATGCAAAGGGGCTTGAAGAGTTAACTTCTGAAACTTTGATAAAGTAGCTGCTGCGGAATAGATGTTGCTGCCTCAGGAAGAGTAAGTTTTCCTCAGAAAACTTTCAAGCATTTGGGACTTTGTGCTCTGGAGGCTTCAAGTGACCCCAAGAGCCAATAGCACTGCAGATCATTTAATCTACAATTAGGTAGTTGTCCTGGTTTGTGCAACACAGGATTAATTTATCTTTGAGTAATTTTACTTTTCAGTAAGGTCTAATGCTTAGGAAAACTGCACTTTTAGAAGACTCTGGGGTCTGAATTTGTGAGAAAGTTTACTTTATAGCTAGATGTGGTATGTGGGATTCAAGGTCTCTGTGTTTCGAGCCTTGCCAGGTGCAGGGATGAGGAGGAGCGAGACCCGGGCACTTGACCCAAGCTGGACAACAGGATCATTTCATACCGTGACTGTCACATTCATTATAAATTAGAAAGCTTGCTGAGGACTTTGCTCTCTCCCTTGACTGCGGCAGTCTAAGAGAACTTCTTGCCCAGTGCCGGACCCCTGAGCCCTTCCCTTCCTCCCGGAGCCACAGCGCTCGCAGTGTCCCACATCTGCTGTGCCCTGCTGGGAGTGCACAGCCTCCTGCTGACAGCATTGGCCGAGTGTAATCCTTGAGTATTTCATATTGGTATCGGGATCAATACTGGTTCTTTAGTGTTATTACTGCTAATTATTTAGTCTTATCCTATTAAATCTATTTATATTTCAACCCTTGGGTTTCCTCATTTTTTCCCCCGCTTCCCCTTCCCGGGTGGGGAGTGATCATCGGGTGATAATTGTCTTAATGACGATAAATTGTTGGGGGTTCCTCAAGCCGTAACGGTAATTAACCTGTGCCGCAGTCAGCATTGCCGACCCTACATATTTGAAACACTGAAACTCCGGGTTACAAACACAGGTTTGAAACCGCTAAGAGACCAACACTCCCCCCCAAGGCAAATATAACGGGATTTTAAGGAGTTTAAAAGAACAAAAAAGACCACACCCCGATGTGATTAATTTCCCGCCTGGCCTCGCCGCGACCGACCGTGGGCGCGTGCCGGCAGCGGCCCGGCGTCGCGCGACCCCCGCTCACCTGGCGGAGCCCCCGTGTCAATCTCATTGGCTGCCGTCCCCTCCGCCCCCGGCGTCTCATTGGCTGATGTCGCCTCCCCCCCGCCCCCCTCACCCTATCGGTATCCGTCCGATACCTGGAGGGGAGCGAGGAGCGGCTTCCACCCAACTCACCCCCCCGTTCACTAGCCGCCCGCTCTCATTGGCCATAGACACGGCGTGCTAGGCCCGCCCATTGGCTGCTCGGCCGGCCCGCTTTGCTCCCATTGGCTGGCGGGCGGGGTCCGACCCGGCCCTCCCCGCCGGGGGCCGAGCGGTGTGTTTGGGCTGGAGAGTTGCCGGCGGAGCGCGGATTTGCGAGCTGTCGCCTGCGCGTGCCGGGTAGGGCGCGAGGCGGTTTCCCCCTCAGCCGCCGGGAGCGGGATGGCGGCCTCAGGCGGGC
>VYZM01002664.1:12014-46298 GCA_013398915.1 Dromas ardeola | reverse complement strand
GGGGGGAGGACTTCTCTGCCAATGGAGGTTCTAGTTTGGGCTGTTCCCTTCCTTGTTTATTACCTGTGATGCGTTCGCTTCGCCTCAAATTTGAGCTGATTCTACGTAGCACCTATGCAGCTGCCTGCTGTACAGGGTTCGCGTGAGAGAAACTCTACTCGTTTTAATGCAAGTTTCTCCTATCTATTTGTCCTTTTGAAACTTGTTTTTAACAAAACACTGCGCTCTTCTGCATAACCTCTGCAGAATCTAATGAATCGCTGCAGCTCCTGAGTGGTGCAACTAGTGGAGTTTGAAGTATTCAGAAGCCCTTAAACTCTCTTTTTCCCCCCGTTTGTTGGCAGGTAGACTGGTTCTCTGCTTTGCGTTTTGTACTGATAGCTTGCTGCATGTGCGAGCAGAAAGCTACGCTCTGTGCAGGGAACGCAGTACTGGCAAAAACTGCAGTGTTAATGGTCTGAGGACAGTGGAAAACTTCTGAATTTTTTATGCATGCTGCCTCTCTGCATGTTATCTTGTATTGTGCTTTTGTTGGGTCGTGCAAAAGGTCTTTTCTGTTTTTAAAATGCAAAAATTGTCAGATGGCTGATCTCTCTTGCTATGAGATAGCTCTAGGTGATTTGGTAAGTTTTGGGCTTTCTTCTGATTTATTTACCATTAAAACAGATTTTCAAGCTAATATTAGATCCTGTTTTTATTTGGATGATAGATTTGAACATGTGTAGTAAGAAGTTATGAGCTGAATTCTCTCTTAAACCTTTGCACTGCAATGATTGTAACTTCAACATCTGTAAAGTATTTAGGAAAAAAACTTTTTTTTATTAGGTAGATAGAAGATTATCCAAGTAACTTCTTTCATTTTACTATCCATCTTGATTTTATGAGTCTGCAAACTTTAAATTTTCGGTAGGGCCACTCAAACATTGTGTTTTGTGTCTTGTCACTTAAAAACACGTACAATCCATGACATAGGTGGACTCGTTTTCACAGGGCCTGTTCGTCAAGACAATAGAGTTGATTATTATTGTTGTTGAACAATTTAAAGATTATTTGATGTGAACATCAAAGGCTCTCACATGCTGCAAAGCTAGTCATGTTTGGCGTGACTCCAGTCAGGATAATTTGAATTTATTGTTGATGGTTGTGGACTGGGACTGTACTTGCAGAATACTGTTAAGGTAATTAATACAATTTTGTAAAAAACGTTTAGCTGAAGATACAGTGTATGCATTTGTGTGCTAATGGAAGAGAAATGCTGTGATGCCTTCAAGGACAAAACTTGGTGGTAACTGTACAGCTTTAAGGAAAATTCAGTAAACTTGTAATGGAAACCAGGGAGGGGAGGAAGAAGAGTAATACTTGTAGAAATGGCTGAAAATACGTAATCTGCCACTGAAGTCCTCTTTTCCTCTCTCATGAAGAATTTTAGTAGGTAAATAACTGAGTGTTAAATTGAATTGTGAAGATTACAAAGGGGCAGTAAAATTGGAATAGTGGCTTCAGTACTTTTAAAGAAAAACATGATTATATTAAGGAAATTTAAAACTTGGAGTTGAATTACAAAGCAGGTCATAGCGGTTATTAGGTCGATAATTAGTAATTATTTTGGTCAAAGAAAGATGTGTAGTGACATTTCACCATTATAGCTGAGTAGTGTTTTCTGAATTTTTTTTTTTTAGTTAGTGAATGATTTGGTTAGTGTGACATTGCACTTCTTGATTTGTCTTTATGTAAGTGAGGAAAGTGCTGTGAATAATTTTTGCTGCATCTTTCTAATACTTATTCCTTCTTGTATTATTTTGTGTGCTGGGCAGATACCTTTTCATTTTTCCCTTTGTTTTCTCTTTACAGTCATGTAGCTTGACTTTTCAAGGAGCTGTAAAATGAATTGGATAAGCCTGAAGTACGGGTTGTCTTTGCTGCTGGTAAAGTTGGAATCAAGCCTAAAATACTTTGCTGGAGGACTGTAATATTGGAGGCACGCATCTAAGTCTTTTTTTAATGTCTGAACAGAGAATTGAGAATGAGGAGACTGTGTGCCTAAAATGGGCAAGAAACTAGCATAAGAATCTAACGTAAGGCACAGTGATTATTTTTAAGTCATCTTTTAAAGCTTCTGAATGTGTTTGAGGCATTAGACTTCATTGAACAGCTCAACTTTTTGTCTTCTCCGTTCTAGCTACGGAGTCAGAAAATTAGGCTAAAATGGTTAAATATCTGACAATGAATTTTCTTTGTGGGTAGGAAGGCAGTGGGAGAAAACATATTATGAATTTGGTACCAAGGTGTTTGATCTCTTGTGCCTTATATTTGATGCAGTGAGGATGATGTTGTGTATTTCAGATTTTTTTTTTTTTTTTTTTTTCCNTTTTTTTTTTTGTCCTCATCATAGTAGGGTGTTAGTAATATAATGTGTACGTTCAGACCTCTATATGTTTACCCTGTTTCTTACTACATAGAGGGAGCAAGGGATTTAGAGTATAAATCTCTGCACTCTGAAAAATTGCTTCTTAGAGGGCTGGTAATAATGTAATGTAAGTAAAAATTAAACAAGTGGCTCTTGGAAGTATTTTCTTTGCTATTTTGTTATGAGTAAGTTAGATTAAGTCCTACTTTTTAACGCATGTCTTTAGAAGAGTTAATGCAGAAACTATAATTAGAATTCATGGGGGAAGGGGCTAGTTGGTAAAAGGAGGGAGTGGATGATGGCCCTAGGTGTCTTAGAAAGTGTATGAAGCACTACCTCATCTCACCCTGGGTTCTTTGTCTTTCACAGGCAGTGTGTTTAAAGATGTTCTACTTCTGAAATCTCATTACAGTTTTGAAGAGACTTTATCTCGGCTTTTCTTGTTTCTGATGTTGGCTTTTTGCAGCCTCAGGTCCCAAGGAGGAGCACAGGGCAGAAATTGCTGCTGTGCTGCAGCAATTTGAACTTTTTTTAAGCTCAAGTGCCAGCTCTATTTTTTATGTCACTGGACCTTTACCTCAGTGTGACTTAATGGTCTGAAGTGTCCTGTGCCCTTGTCCCAGCTTAGGTACTTCAGTTTGGAAAGTTCTGTGTTATCAATGTATTGGATGCTATTGTGAAGTTGTAGAACTATCTTTTTCTTTGTTAAAAATCGAAGTTATTCTTTTGAATGACATTACTTACAAAACAAAACAATAACTTTGGACTTTATTTCTTCAAACATTTGCATATGTTTTAATTTTCAGGATGTGAGATGTTCTGCTGAAATACCTGCTTAAGTGTTTACAGAGCCAGGCTATTAATTTTTCGTACTAATGTACAGCTTTCACTTTTAAAAAAAGTTGCTGTCCAGATAGTAAGGTTATTGAGAATGGTATGCAGCTGATGCATTTTGAAATTAAATTCTTAGTAGTGTAGTTTTCAGCTCAGCATTGTAAATAATTAGTATAAGTAAAGCATTGGGACTTTTTCCGTGAAGATACAGTTAGGTTCACGTGGAAGTTCTTGCATCAGTAGCACAGGCCCCCATATGTTTAACAGGGGAGTTACTGCTATGCATTGTGTCTACAACTTGGGTTATTTACTTTGCCTTACAAAAATGGGTGTTCCAACAGCAAGTAACAGAGACTGGGGTGGAATCTCTTTTTTTTTTTTTATTTCTTTTCTTTTAAGTAACAGTCTTTTATTTCCCTGTGTATTTGCTCTGCCCTCTGTGGAAGTCATTGAAGTTGATGATGCTTCTGTTCAGCGCCACCTCTGGAACTTGGCTTTCCTTCAAAGGTGCCAAGAAGCTAAGGTTATGGAGCCTTAGCCAGCATTACTTGAGGAAAGAAAGGGAAGAGAAATGTTAGATGTCTAACCTGGGATGCCAGGGAAGAGTTGGTCTCGAGTCTGAGTGACGTTAGACTGCCTCTGTAGATGGTGGGGAGAAACAGAAAATGCATGCAGTCCTTCGGTGTGTCTGAGACCTGATGAATTGTCTTCTGGAGGGGCAGTTCTTCCTTTCACCAGTTAAAAGGGAAGCCTGGAATGGCTAATTGGCACTTGATATCTAAAACTAGATGACAAGAATTCCACATCTAATGTTGCACAGACATTGTCCAAACGGATTGTCTGTCTCTGTTAGGTTACCAGGTAAAACTTGGTGTGTGAGGTAGGGCTTGCTTTGCCTCTCTACCCTGTATGAGGGATTGAGAGGGGACCTTAGAAGTCCTAATCAAGGTATACTTTCTCCCTTGCTGGTGTGCCTGCAATATAATTAATAATTATTTATTACAAGTTTGATTAGACTAGGAAGGTAATCTTTTAAACTACACACTTGAAAGAACACTGCATTGAAAGTGTTGTCTGATTTTCTTATACGAAACAGTGAAAACAGTCTAATTGTGTAAACCCCATGAGCTTTATTATCAGTGCAGTTTAGGCTTCGAAACTATTGATTTTCATTAATTTGCTTCCATTATACTCTCCATTTCCTCGTGTCTGTTTAACTTACTGTTTGCTCCGTTATTCTCTGGAAGGATAAATCAGCAGTAAACCCATGAGTCATGGAATTGGGAGGGTTGAATAGAACTTATTAGTAGGATTCCTTTTTCTTCTTATGGAGTCCTTTATTTGACTATTGAGTATTTTTAAAGCTTTAGCAATAATAATGTAAGATGGACTCCATTCTTTGCAGCCATGGTAACTATGATCATTGTAAAAATGTAAGAGCGTTAATTAAAAATTAAGACTACACTGAAGGTAGTGGGGAGAAGAGAACAAAAAGCCACAAATGTTTAAACTGGAAGGCGGGGGGCGGGGGAGGGGAAAGCACAAATTCTCTACCATACCTTGATATCTTCTGCTGAAATGAATGCCAGAGCTAATAAGCTTTATATAGTTTGTTTTTTTCAGAAATGTAAAGAACGACAAGGATTAAACAGTTTCCTGAGGTCCTGCTACTGACAGTGTGGGTTTTTTTTCTTTCCTTAACTGTCTCCAGAGTGGGATGCTTTAAAAGAACCTTGGTAATCTGCTGAAGGGTTTCATTGTCCTTACTATTGGAAAGTGGTGTTGTCTTCCCCAGTGCTTAGTGTGAATCTTATTAACTTAAATTGTAAGCCCATTGCATCTTCTGTCTTCTGAGAAACTGGGAACAAATTGATCCCCTTTTCTCTGCAGTAGCCTGCTAGCTACTTTGGTTCTTAGGAAGTCCTCTTTCAACCTTCCCTTCTTAAAGCGTAACCAAATCCAGATCATTCTGTATTTATTGTAGGCCACTTTTAATGTTCCTCTTCTTTGGATTGATATCGGTTGTTTTCTTGAAATATGATGCTTCAGTAAAGGTCCAGTATTTTGTTTGTAAGTGTAGTACAAAGTGGAGCAAAAAAAGATTACACTACTTATCTGAAAGTTGTGTTTGTGGTTGTATAATTCAGTGATGTTTGCCTATTTTGCAGTTGCCTGACATTGACTGTTCAGCTTCGGATTTAGACACTATTCATTTTCTTAAAGACTACTACTTATATTTCCCATTAGTCTTTTTACATGAGCTTTGTGCACTCCCCACTGGATTTCATTCCTCTTCTGTCAGTTTCTTTAATTTGTAAAATTGATTTAAATTTTAATTTTGTCGTTCCTAGCTTTTCATCATTGGCATATTTAATAAATGTGCTTTGTATTCAGCATCCACGTTGTTGATGCAAACATTGAATAGAATTAAATCCCATTGTAATAAACCTTTTGTTTGATATACCTCTCAGAATTGCTTTCCAGGGAGTTCTGCCCATGCCACGTTTTTTTTTTCCTAGACTGTTTTTTTTTCTGGCTTATGACACTAATTGAAAATGTTGTCTGAAGTCATACTTTTTTTTTTTAAAGCATTTCCTTCCTACTGTTCCTATTCAAAGCCAATTACTGTATTTTAGAAGGAAATTAGACTGATTTGCTCCAGCTTGATTGAGACAGTAATGCTGTCTGCTAATCTTTTCTTCTATGTGTTTAAAGATAACTTGTCTTCGAACTTGTGGCAACATCTAGCAACTCTCCTTAACTACTCTTTGCACTGTACTTGTCTCCTATGAGATTTCCCTTGCCCAGAGTAGCAAATGATTGATGGGGATGAACTCTTCAGCATTGGGGTTGTCACAGCTCTGTAAAACTTTTGACCCAAAAATAAGTCTTGTCTTCAGACTTTTGAAGCTGCCGCAATAGAAGTCTTAGCAGGTTGACTTGCTGGTGAATACAAAAATGACTTGAACTTGTGTTTGCTGTTAATTGCTAGTATTGATAAAACAGTGGTCAGCACTAATTCAATCGGGAATTGATTGTTCTTATTCACCCATCGTTGTAATTTACAGATAACTCTGAAATTTAGTAAGTTTTGAGACAGGTACGTTTTATGAAAATGATCACCTTAGCAGCAGTTCTTGTCTGGAAGAGAATTTAGCGATTTACGCAAGCAAATTTGCTTACTTCTTTCATGCAGACCTTGCTGCTTTCTTTTTAATCTAGCTTATTATGCCATGTTGGGGTGGGTTTTTGGCTGCTTCTGGTATTTCATTCTGGAAAATACACTGTCTTAATAAGATTTTCTTTAAAATGAAGGAGCTATTCTCTTCTTTGTGCAGGAGCCAGGCAGAGAAGCCCTGGGGGAGAAAAGGAGAGTGGAAGTGTCAGTAGCATCTCCTAGGGCTGTATAGTGTTATAAGACATAGCAGCTGTTGTAACTCTCTCATGTTATTAAGATGCTTTTTAATTTCTGTTAACTAGCTGCCTAATTCAGAGTAATTTCCTATCCTCTTGCTTAAATTCTTCCATAGCTTTGGGGTATGTATTGGTTTGAGGTCAAATGGGAAAAGTTATGTGTGAGTGAGAAAAGTTGCTGTATAATGCTGTTACACTGATAGAGATTAAATCTGTAGACCCAGCCAGTGGCAAAAATAGGGATAAAGTTGTGAGCTTACTCTTGATTTTTTTGAGAATGCTTTGCGGAAGAAGAAAAAGAATCTCTGCCAGCTCAGCTCTAGTGATCACAAAGAAGCTCAATGGAAAGCATAGAGAGCTGGCTGAACTGAATGATTTTTCCCTTCAGGTGTCTTGGCAATTTTCATGTGTTGCCTTCCAAGTCAGCAAGAGTAAAGCATTTCCTCACAGAGTTTGATGCGGCCATGGTAATGAATTGAGCTAATAACAAATATTCTGCTGCTCCCTGTGCACAACGAGACACGATGAAAGTAAGGGAACGTGTATTCTTTAATGTATTTAATACTGCATTCAATTTGCTGCCTCTGGAAGTATTTATAACCCAAACTTCTAGTGCTAAACTACGTTGGATGTCTTAAGGTTCTTGGTGGCTTTAGAAGGTAACTTAAAGTCCCTTCAAAGTTCTGTTATTGCTGAACAAGGTTTGCAAATGCTGCGTAGGAAGCTGACTGTATGAATTAAGGGTCTAATCTGCACTGCCTAGATGATAAAATGAAAAACCTACTAATTTGTGGGGGGGGGAATTAACAACAGAACTGCTGTTGGGTTTTGTTTAAGATGGCATGGATCTTCTTTCGGAACAAATTCTAGAGTGGCAAAATCAGTAACTCTGGAAATACTTACGGTCTGTTACATGATCAGTGTAATTGTATTGATATCTCAATAAGTATTGACTAAAAGGTATAAAATGGGTTCTTGGAAGGGTCAGGCCTTTTATCTTCAAGCTCTGAGGACTTTGGTTCTGCCCTGAAGCTTACTGTTAAATTGTCCCATGTAAACTTCTATAAAGATCTGGAGTTTGGCTCACAGCTTAAAGTCATTTTAGAAAAAGCACAGTGGGGTATTAGGTTTTAATTAATGATTTAAACTTAATGTCTTAAGCCTCTTTTCTTTAAAAATTAGTAATCTGTTAGAAAATGGTTAATGTAAAGTGGATTTCAGAAATATATCAAGTGTTCTGTTAATGAAGTTGTATGTCAGTTGTGAAAGTGTGTTAATGCAGGCTGAAGCGTGTCTCGGAGTGTCTATAAACTGATAGAGATGCCAAACGCGCTGGCTTAGTAGTGGGGAAACTTTGAATGCCGTATGAAGAATAATGCTGGGATGGGGAAAGCAATGACCAGATGCAGTTTACATTTTCCAAGTCAGAATAGTGAAGGATTGGTGAAAAAAACTGTGATATTCATAATTGACTTGAAACTATACTTTCCAACTCTGTGAAGTATACTTTTTGTTGATGAGAATGCTGGCCATGT
This sequence comes from Dromas ardeola, assembly GCA_013398915.1. NCBI lineage: Eukaryota > Metazoa > Chordata > Aves > Charadriiformes > Dromadidae > Dromas > Dromas ardeola. Next base: position 38,108 of record VYZM01002664.1, on the reverse strand, counting down.
GGTTCCTGGTGGTGTTCGATACTGGAAGGAAATGGCCTCTTCAGGATGTCAGGGTATGTGGAGGAGCTGACCTCTCTGAGACCAGTTACTTTCTGCAAACAAGTAAACTTGAAAGTGAGGTCGGTGAAAGAAGGAGGCATACTTCGCAAAATACTAGACGAGAATATAGTTTTTTTTTCAAATTCTCATCTAAAGTCTAATAACGTCAGCTTGCTGACGTAAAGATTTCCATTTGTAAGACTTGAGCACGTTATACTTTTAAATGTATGTTAAATGAAAATTTAGAGGTAGTAATGTAGGAAAAAGCTTTTTTTTTTTAACTAAGTAAGTAGCCTATTTCTAGCTTGTTTCTTGAGCTGGCTTTTGTTTAAGTAGCAAATACATTTGTATACATGTTTGTGTGTTTTCACACTCAAAAGTATCTGTGTGCAATTTTTTATGTTATTTCCATGTGTTTTTGCACACAGGCTATGGTTGAGAATGTGGGGGTGGGTGGAATAGCAACTGATAGTGTTTTCTTGGGGAACTCCTCAGAGTAAGGGGAAAGAAGAGAAGCAGTGTAGGAATAAACTGTGAGCCTAAAGTGAATGCAAATCTGGAAGAAGCAGAAGAGAGCAGTGTAGCAGAAATAAGTCTACAGTCATGTGAGGTGAAGGACAGATCAAAATTATGCAATCTGAAAGTTAATTTTTTCCAAATAAAAGTTGTTTTAGGGTTTAAAGCTCTTCATGTGTTGTTTTATACTTGCTGGAAGAGAAGGATGTGGACATAATGAGAAACTTCAGGTACCAGCTAGTTTGAGTTCCTGTCCTACGTGGGTCTTTTCTTTTTTTTTTTTTTTGGCATAGGTTTCTCAAGTCAGATAAGTGTTGTAATAAGAGACCCAAATGTTAAATTAAGTGTCTTCAGCTCCTACACTGTAAATCCCCAGTAGCACAGCTGTCACGTAATATTTTCATCCTTTAACTAGACCTTAATTTTTAGTGATGGGAGTAGGACCATTATTTTCCAAGAAGCTTCAAATGTGAGTGATGAATAACTTCTATAACTGCAAAAACTTTATGTTTTCATGCCAGAAAAGCCTCTGTCAGGCTAAAGCTATAGCTTTTCTGTTGCTGACTTAACAAGGTTCAGATGAGAAGAGTAACTTTATGAAATATTTTATGTTGTTCTCTACTACTAGTCATTTGGATTTATTATAAAATCGTGTAGGTAGGAAGGGACTGCTGGCAGTCATTTAGCCCAAACCCCTGCTCAAAAGTCAATCTAACTAGAGCAGGTTGTTCTGGGCTTTACCCAGAAGTTCTGACTAACTCCAAGGATGGACATGTCACGGTATCTCTGAGCAGCCTCTTCCAGTGTTTGACCACCCTTCAGGGGAAAATAGCTTTTCTTCTCATCTAGATTAAATTTCCCACTTTCCAACTTGTGTTCATTTCTTCCTGTTTTATTGCTGTGTGCATCCAAAAAGAGTCTGGTTACGGCTTCTCTATGCATTCCCACCTGAAAATAACAGAGGAATAAGGTGATTCTATGATCAGGTTGCTCAAAGCCCCATCCACCCTGGCCTTGAACTCATCCAGGGAGAGGATATCCACAACTTCTCTGGGCAACCTGTTCCAGTGTCTGACTGCCCTCACAGTAAAGCACTTGCCATGGTTGATCTTCATGGGGTTCCCATCAACACAGCTCTGTTGCCTCTTGAGATAGCTCTGAATACAAGCACTGCTTTCTGGAGTATTTATCTCTCTCTCCAATTTGGGGTTGTCCATGAACCTGCTGAAACCAGACTCCATCCTATCATCAAGATCATTAATATTGACCTTTAAACAGCGTTAGCCCCACTGTCAATTCTTCAGTGACACCACAAGTAATCAGCCACCAGCTGGACTTTGTACAGCTGCTCACCCCTACTTGCAGCCCAGTAGGCCACTTCACTATATTGCCCTGTCACCTAGTCCGTATCTCACCAGGGTGGCTGTAATGATAGTATGTGAGAGCGTGGCAAGGTCCTTGCTAAGGTCAATGCAAACAACATCCACTGCTCCAGCGAAATTTGCTCAACCACCTTCCCAGGGACGGAGGTGAGACTGACTAGCGTGTAGGTCCTTGAATCCTTCTTCTCGAAGGTAAGTGTGAGGCTTGCTTTTTATTTATGGACAATAGGTAGAAAAATCACAGCAGATAAGATGCTGCAACATGCTGATGTAGATATTTTAACCACTGTTCTTCAATTTAAGAATTCCTTGAACGGGTCAGAAGCTATAATTATTAAATAAAGAAAGGATAGATACAATGATTTTTTCGCTGTGAGCATTACTTTAGTTTGTTGAAATAAACAACTTATTACCAGCAGTAACTTCTTAAATGTTTGATATGTCCATGACATCCAATGTAAAGCTCATTTCAAGCATGTGTTCTAAATATTTTCCTTTGTACATTTCTTTGAAGACAGGGATGGTGTGCTGCTTTGGTGCCAAGGAGGGTCCACTTTTTCTTATTAAGGTGAGCTTAGTTGATAAAATAGAACTTGAATAGCAATTCAGTAAATAAGACGTGGTTGCATATTTGTCTTTTTGTTGTTGTTAATACTTGGACTCCTGATGTTCTGTAATATTTATACAGTTTCAGGATATGTTGAGTCAAGCATTTCTATGCAAATTATTTTTGTCTAGAAAGCTAACACTTCTATAGTTTTCCATATTCACATTGCAGACAGTGTTCTTCAGAGCTCTTTAACTTCCATCTACAATGATAACTTTCTTTATTAAACTGTTTACAGTTAAATTATAGTGTAAAACCTTAATTGTCATGTGTTAACATGAAATAACTTCCTGGACTTTATAATAAAAGAAGATAACTGTTTTGCCTTTCTTTTTCCTATTCCAAAGTTGAGTTATTGGAATGAACTTTCAATATAGGTTAAGATTCTTTTGTGCAAGGTTCAAAACTTCTGTATAAAATCGTCTGCAGGCAAATACAGAATCCACAAAAGAAGAACAAATACAGAGGCAAAGAACGTGCCTTTACGTTTCTTTTAAGTGGACTATAAATTCTTAAAAAAAACTAAGTAGGAAAAATTCAGAAGATGTGATCTTCAAAACTCTTCTTAATCAGTCTACTTACTAAGCTACTGGGGAGAAAATTCAAATAATTAGTTTGTGTGTGTATGCATTTTTTCCGCCTTTTTTTTTTTTGTGAAGTCAAGGTATAAAGTCTCCATTTAAAGACTTGAGTCACAAACTTCAGCTCAACTGTGTTAAAGTGATTATGCCTTTTTTAACAAGCTTTTAAAACCTGAAAATGCCCGTTGAAATAGTTTCCTCCAACTAGAGAATTTGTCTGCCTAAATGAAAGGAGTAAATGAAAATAGCTTTTCCTAAAAAGCCCTTGTCCTCTGTTATGCGTTGCCTTCTTAAGCAAAGTCTTCTTTTTGATCTCTGGTCTCCTGCATCTGTTGTCCAAAGCTGGGGGGTCAATGAGCATGTAAATGTATGTTGCCTCTGACATCTGCAGATTATTTCGTATTAGTGTATATCTCTTTTCCTTTTGATTAAATTGCCAGATATCTGACAATGGGATAAAGAATGCCATTGTGATATGGGCTAGTCGCAGGCATCTGAATGGCTGCTGGGCATTGCTATAGAGAAATAGTAAAACTGATGGACTGCATCTGACAAACAGATTGACTGGGAAGCTTAAGTGCGGCCACACAGAACTGCAGCTTTGATTAGGAGAGCAGTGGGAATGGTAGATGCTTATCATTCTTGTTTCATGCTCTGTTACGTGTATTTCAGTCCATTATCAGATAGTTCCAAAGAAGATATTAAAAATAAACCCAAACAAAACATAAAAATCAAGTGAATGAGGAAGTATTCATATTTATGTGTTTTTCTTGTGTTACTCATCTCCTTTGCATTGTACCTGCTTGCTTTGCGTATGGACCGAGCTGGTTGGAGTAGTGGTCATCTGTTTGGCTTGTTTGACAAACTGCAGGCTTGAATTGTTCGGTTCTGTTGAGCTTGTCTGCCCTGCTTTAGGTTTTCTAGGTGTTTGGCCTTGCAAGGGCTAACAGAATTCACTCTTTTAACCTGTCCTAAATTCTTTGTTTTATTGTTCCCTCTGTTCCTAGCAGTGCACAAAAACTGATAAGGAAAAATAACTGTTCTTTTCCCCCTACCTGAAAAGACAGGGGTCAGAAAAGATGCATTTCTGTATAACTCCTCTGTGTTTCTATCTGCTCCCTGAAGCTGCTGCCCAGAGGGCTTTTATAGTTGTTTCCCTTTGATGTGTATTCAGTTTCTCCTAGGATAAAGTATTGTAATTGCAAGTTGTCTCTATAGCGCATGCTTTAGTCTTCTGTTTTTATGATGTCTTGGAGAAGAAGGTACTTAAGATTTGTGTTGACAGAGTTGGCAGAAAAATTTCATGTTTACTATCAGCTGTTGGTTGGCATTGCTGAAACCCAGCTCTGCAGGGTGAGCCACCAGTTTCATCCCAAGGAAGGGGAGTCCTTCCCAGCAGGTGAAGGAAGGTAGATAGGTCTTAGCTTTGTCCCCCTGCCACAGAGGGAAAGAAGGAGGGTTGCTAATACTTCTGTAATCTGGGGGGGGAAAAAAGGTGATGGTTTAATGGAACTAGAAAGGTATGAAGTAAAAAGGAGAATGAATTTAGGTACAAGTAGGGAGGGAGATACCCCTGGGGTACACAGAGGGAAAGGTGATTTCGTGATAGAAGCAATAAGCAAGGAGATCCAAATAGAACATCTGTTTGCATCAAAACACAGCAATGCACATAGCTCTATCAAGTCAATTTTCAGCAGGTGTTTTGGCTCTGTAGTGGCTTCGTCAACCTCGTAGTCAAATTTTAATTTCTCTAAAATTTTTGAGACTTAATTTTTAGCAGTTAGCTTATGCTTTCTTGTTATCTTTTAATAGAGATTTGTTTGTTTTCTGCTTCTTCAGTTCACATCTAATAGCTGAATTATAGTTTGCTTTTTTTTTTCCCTCTGCAGTCATGGGTTAGAAATTAAGAGAAACAGCAGCTTAAGAAAAATGATAAATGTCTAATTCCAGGACCTGGAGCCCGATGAGCAATGTGGTGTATAAATGCGCAGAAGTTGACTTGATTATATAGTGGTTCTCCTCCCCTTCTTTCTCTTTGGAGCCCCTTCATTCTGTTCAGGCCTCTTAGTTGTATTTCTCCTTGGTCAGCCTGGTGCCTGCATGGTGGTGGCAGTGGCTGGAGCAATGATTGATGTGGAGACTAAATCGCTAGACACAGTGAGTGTTTCATGGAGCAGTTAGCCTGCAAACCTGAAGATGGAGAAACAGGTTTTTTTTGTTCCTGACTATTGTGTGCAGGATCTGGTTCAAAGTGTTTCTGCCAAACAGTTGTTCTGTAAAATTTAAATTTCTTTATTATTCTTCTGTATTAAATTTCTTACTGAATCAAACAGTTCTACCTCTGAAAATCCCTTGCTTTGGTTTTTTTTTTTTTAGAGAAAATTCCTTAAAATGAAAAAGCATATTGAAGACAATTTCTAAAAGCAAAATTCTTGTAAGTGGCATGGGAACTACTTGAAGATGCCGCGTCTTGGAGAAAATGCATGCACCCATTGAAGACACTAAGTCCAAAAAGAAACTGGCATGGCATAGCTAAACAGCCGTCTAAGAGAGGTAGTTACACAAAGCAGTTTTCACCATTTGTTTTAAAACGTCAAGTTTTGTCTGCAAGAGCAAAGTACAAAGGTTCATAAATTCTTTCAGGATAAGGTAAAAATGCAATACAGTTAAGAAAGATGATTGAAGAACAATTTGCAGAAGGTATAAAATTAATGTTTTTGAAATATGCTGGTAACAAGGCTATTAGAGAATGCGTAGGACTAATAGATGATCTCTCCTTCAATCCTCTAATTGGAAATAAAGCTCTACCAAAAAAGAAGCTGTTGTTTTGCGTGTTGCATCTGTGTTCATCTTTGAGCTTTGAAGAAGGTCTGATCTGGAACCTTTCATTATGGAAGGTGTATCAAAGGATCACTCTTCAAATTGAAGTGTTGGTAGAAGTGATTATGGAACAAGTTCAGGAAAAAAAAAAAGGGGGGGAAAAAAAGGCATAAACCAGATGGTATTTAAAGGTGCCAGTTGCCAGAACCAGATGGTATTTAAAGGAGCTCAAGAATTAAACAACCAAACTACTAAATGTGGATGTGACATCCTGCTTAAAACTTGGTATTTGGAAAACCTGAAGTAATTTTTAAAAAGACCTCTACTACTTACCCGTAAGCTTAACATCTGCAATGGGAAAACTAGGAGAAACTATTATAGGGAATAGAATTAGTGGATAGTTACCTAATACAACACAGTGGGAGTACCGTGTGGCTTTTGCAATAGGAAATAGTGCCTGAATAATCTTGTAGGGTTCTGGAAAGGAGTTAAAAATCACGTTCACAAGGGAAGTCTGGTGGTTGTAGTCTGCTTAGGTTGCCAAGGTTGTTCAACAAGGCATTCCATCAAAAGCTCTGTGGGAACCTAAGCTGCTATAAAATGGGAAGAAAGGTCATGTCATGGGGGAGAAATAGTCTTCCTCTGTTTTATTTTTAATATGTTCACTTATTTTCTAAAATTCTGACAAATAAAGGTAAAGGGTTATCGTCTGGAAAGAAGATGAATACTGAGGTAATGATACTATGAATTGTGAAGAGAAAGCTGACACTGAGGACTTGTAGGAAGACTTTTTTAGGTAAGTGCTAAACTGTCAGTTGGCTTTTTTTGTTGATAAATGTGTAGTGATGTATACAAACTATCCTAGTTTTACTTAAACAGTACAGGCTCTGAGATGACATTATACTACCCTTCGAGAAGCGTGACAAGGAGAATTCAAGGAACTGCAGACAAAGAAAGAGCAGTGGATGTTGTTCACATTGACCTTACAAGAACTTTGCCATGCTCTCCCACAGGGTTATTGAGGCACATGGGTGAGACACGGACTAGGTGACAGGGCAATATAGTGAAGTGGCCTACTGGGCTGCAAGTAGGGGTGAGCAGCTGTACAAAGTCCAGCTGGTGGCTGATTACTTGTGGTGTCACTGAAGAACTGACAGTGGGGCTAATGCTGTTTAAAGGTCAGTATAATGACCTGGGTGATGGGACGGAGTCTCGTCTCAGCAGGTTTACGGGCGACCCAAAACTGGGCATAAGAGTCGTTTTCCAAGTGGGAGTGTGTAGACAATCAGAACCAGACTCTTTTTGGATGCACACAGCAATAAAACAGGAGGAAATGAATGTAAGTTGGAAAACGAGAAATTTCAGCTAAGTGAGAAGAAAAGCTCTTTTCCCATGAGTGGTCAAACAATGGAAGAGGTTGCCCAGAGACACTGGGGCATCTCCATCCTTGTAGTTAGTCAAAGCTTCTGGGCAAAGCCCAGAGCAACCTGCTCTAGTCTGTCTAGACTGACTTTTGAGCAGGGTTTTGGGCTAAATGACTGACAGAGATCTTTCCTAACCTTAAATCTACTAATCTCTTCAGTGAGAACTTCAGCAGCAGTGTCTTTTTATTGAAAAACTACTAGAGTGGGCTTCGACTTTTTCTTCTGTTTGATTCAGAGCAGATTAATGGCCTACGCAGTTTTCCAACAATATAATGCTCTCAGTTACTGTTGATGCTTATGTGACTGTGTTGCAAAGATACAATTACAAGTTGTGTAGAAGTTCATGCTGTAAACTAACTAGCTTTATCTACTGCTTGTGCAGCAATCATAGCAAGCCAGGGTGCTCAAGGGAGCATTGCAGCGTGGTGCTTATGCTGGTTGTAAATTAAAGTTTCTTCTCTGAGCTCTGGGTTGTTTGTCCTGCTGCAGTACCTTTAACTCGTGTCTTATTTTGTTGTGGTTGTTTTTTATTTTTGTATTGCTGCTGATGTGGCTTTAGTTTAATTAAATGTTATTATTGTACACTGAAACCATGATGTTAGACTTGATAGTCCAAAACCAGAGTGAAATTCAGTCTTACAAAATTGAACCCTAAGATTAGTAATTCGCAATGTGGTTCCTTTCAAGAAAACCGCACCCACTTATATAAAGGAGATGATTTTTGGCTACTAGTTGATTTGTTTATTTATTTATTCCTTGTGATTTAGAAGAGTGGGTGAGGTGTGGAAAAAGGTGACTAATTTAGTTGTGAGAAGGTGATCATTAGAAATACCTGGGTTAAAAGAAGTTGGGGAAAAAAAAAAAAAAACAACAAACAGTTAAGGATAATGGCGTGGGCAGAATTATGGAAAAATTTCCAAGGTAAGAATTCTGAATTTGCTGCAGGAGTTAAAGGACTTGGAAGGCATAGAGATGGTAGAGCGTGGTCAGTAAATCTGAAGTTCATTTAATGAACATACTTGAGATGAAGTTTAGGGAATGGCTGAGAAAGATCTGTGACTAGTTAAATGGATGGATGAATGAATAATAGATTTTTAATATATACTGGGTTTTTCTTCTTTCTTATTTGGGATGAATGTAAAATTAAGTTTTCTAGGCACCATGAATTGAGGAACCTTCCTTCTTGGATGTAGCAATTCTGCTATGTCAATAGCAAGATCCCTACCCTGTAGCAATTTGTGATTGATGCAAGGGGAGGGATACAAATGTAGAATTTAACTGGTATAATATCATTTAATTTTACACTGAAGGAGGTTGTGTGCTCCTTCCCTGCAAGATCTTTCAAGTGCCTCTCAAGTATAGGATGACACGCCATCGCTAGCCATGTGATATAATGATTTCATTACTCACTAGCTCACTGCAAGTACGCTCTAGGTGTTTTGTGTGGCCAGAGCAAGAAGTAGACAGGCAGAGGAAGTTCTTAAAGTTGACAAACTCCTGGCTTTGCTTAAATGCAGAGTGTTTAGAGGACCCTTGTTTTAGGAGTGTGTGTGGGAGGACTGGTAGAGAAAGGAAAAGGACATGGGATGCACTGCATTGCAAAGATAAGTGGATTGCAGGGATGGAATCAGAGCAGATGGAGGTAAGGCTGTGGATGTTACTGAGAGATTGAGGCCTTTCAGATCTGAAACTGAGTGGGGAGATAGAGCAGAAGGATATATGTGGCTCGGCAGTGAAGTGGAACAGAGACTGCTGGAGGCTTTAAGAGGAGTTTTGAAAACTGACTACAACTTTATGTATTTATTTTAACAGGCAATTCAATCTAAATTGAACTACCATCCATAGAACACAGAGGTAGGGTAAAGGCCTACTGCTCTCTCCACCGTTTAAAACTCACAGTAGGTGAGCCTAACATTTTTCCTGTCTTCAAAAATAACTCAAGTCCTTGAACTTGTATCAGTTGCCTATCCAAAACTTGTACATTAAGAGAGTCCTTTTAGGACAGTGGTCGCTTTGAGAATCATTGATAGAGAAAGTGTTTATAAATAATAGCAATGAAATCCTTGTAACTTTTCAGAATAAATGCAGACTCTTGAGGGAAGGAGACAAGAAGTTTCTGCATGCCCCAATTCTTTCATGCCTTACAGGTACCCAGTTTGTCACATCAGTTTCAAGTTTCTTGCCTGTGGTTGCCCATATAGCACTCAAACTGAGATTTATGCAGACACTTGCACTGCAATAGATGGATTATAAATCCATTGAATCAAAATAATTATCATGGAATACAATAAACTTCATGTGAAACTTCTGTGAGCTGCATGTATATGCACCTTTTAATCCTTTCCATAATGAAAAAGCATTTTTGGCTTGATGAGATGCTGGTATGAAAAGTACTTGCACATAAAAAGATGTGCTTAGATACATCTGCTGTGGTAAATCCCATTCAGCTGAAGTTCTGAATCTGCAAATTCTGACAGCTTTTTATTCAGTGGTACAGCTGTTAGCGTAGGTACATATGGTAGCAATGCTTAGAAATATTACCTGTGAGTTCTTAAATATGTATAAAGCAAAGAAATCCTTTACCTTCATTTGGCACTTTTTTGAGATAAACTACACTGGCTCTTGAAACTGTAATTTTAAATCCTCAACTACAAGGCTTTTTAAAAAATGATGTTTCTTTTTTATTTTTCTGTTCCACAAATGCAGTGCGATCTCTTAGGACCCTGAATCAGGCAGGGCACTTAGGTGGAATTACTTCCTCTATGCATCCCCAGCACCATTTTTTTATATCGAGCATGCCAAAAGAGATTAAACTTTTCAATCCCTGAAACTAAAGACTTTATTAGAGTGCAATAAACCTGACCAGGATAAAAAAAACAGGAAAACCTCAGGGTGAGGGAGAGTTAGTTGTAAGGCTGGAAAACAAATTACTGCTTGCTTCGCATGTCATTCAAGTGTGTTGGCTTTTCCATCGTCCTTCTTTCAAACCCTGCTCATTCTTCCCTCTCCCAGTGGTTGCTCGGTTAGAGACAATCTGCATTTTCCATCTTGAGATTTTTTTCCTCGGATTCCCGAAGAAAATCTCCTTTTGAGGCTTGACTATGGTTCTGCTTTCTGAAGCTGTCAAGAACACTGTCAGTCTTAGCTGCCCTGTAGCTTCCTTACTTGCCATCTGTCCCTCTCTGTCACTTGTCTACTTCTTTTCTGTATTTTTAATGGCTAAGAGTGATCAGTGTTTAGGGAAGAAGTCTCCTTCCTTCCCCAGCCTCCTTTCTTCTCCACTAACTCATTGACTAAAACAGCAGTTTTAGGCTCCTTGTCACATGACATTTTATGAATTGCACAGAGTTTTATGGTGTTCTGTAAAATGTAACTTCATGAAGTAATGACGATACCAAATTCTGTAAAGCATGAACATGAGTTCATATCTATTTAGTGTAATGTTAAATGTGGATTTACCACGCTCCTGTTCTCTTGTGTGCTTGCCCACAGATGCTTATACTCAACTATTTACACTGGTTAAACACAGGAAAATAGTGTTTGTTTACTCTCAGTATTCCCCCACTGGCTTCACATTTTTTACAGCTATTAAGTGACTTTTTCTTTCTTTGTAACTTTGATCAAAGCATTTAGGTCTTCTTTTATTCGGATTATGTCAGCTCATATTCCTTTGCATCTCCTAAGTTGTTCTTATATATACGTGCATGTATTTTTGGAGAGAAGAAGTCAGAAGTGCATTGCCGAGAAGAAGTTGTTACAAAAAAAAGTCCGTACTATTTTGGAAGTGCATAGGAAGAAATTTTAAGCTAATGAAGTCTCATTCAATTTTTTTCTGTTGAAAGTAGGTCAAGACTGATTTTGGCCCTGTCAGAATAAGAGTAGATTATTATTTCTTACGAAAAGGTGACTTGCTACTCACAGTGTCAAGAAGGGAGCAGGGAGAAAGGGCCAAGGTACTTCTCTGCTGCTGCTTTCCAGACACAGCTGTTCTTTGTATTGTTTGGCACTGCGTGTGTCTCTCCAGCTGAATCGCCTGCAGGGGGAACAGCCAAGGAGGGGCAGGTGGGCAAGCAGCTCCAGAGCTGGAGTAATAGTACAAGGCTTCTTCACGTTTCCCAGGAATTTAGGTGAGAAATCCCTTGCTTTGTTTCCTTTTCTCCACTGCAACCTATGTACTGATGTCTTTAATGTGTAATGACACTATGAAATCTTTTTATTTGATGCTAATGGAAGGAAACTTTGTACCTACAGTTGATGGTATGAATGTCTGATGCTTCCACTGATTGCAACAATTTCTCTTCTCCTAGATTTCTTGAGGAATTGATCAAATCTACAATAACTGATAAGCTTAGTGGGTGTAAACTTAATTACATCATACCCTACTTACGCAAAAATTACATGATAACTTTATTGTGGGACTTGGGACTTGGTTTTCTTTAAACTTGAGGATGATTTTATTCTCATAGATTAGTCTTGTCCTAGGTTATTTGATCTTTGGTTTTGAAGAAGACACACCTAGGCATCATCTTGGTGGAAGGATGACTGCTGACTACAAAGTATTTTACCTTAACTATCTTAGCATAGTTACTTGTTTTGCACATCTGGGAAGGATTTGGAAAGATTCCATTCAGTCTCATTAACAAACTCCAGCTTTGTGACTTTCAGAAAAGAAGGAACAATATTACCTATTGTGAAAGATAAATCAATTAACAGTTGTTGCATACATAGTGAAATAGTTCTCCTTTATCTTTCACACTGCCTCGTAGCAGCAGTCCAACAGTGGCAGAACCCCTATTCCCCGCCCCTCCCCCTTCTTAACCAGAGAAGAGTTGAGGAAAAGATTATGGTTATGTGTGAGTACATGACAAAATCACGGGTCACTCTCAAGAAGAACAATCTCTGTGCCAGAAGGGATTTATACAGTGTATCTAGGTGTTTACTGGCACACTGCTGATGTATTTTAAGGAGGCAGAATCTCTCAGATGAGTGATGTTTCAATGCTGACAAGTCAAGAAAAACATTATTTCTGATTTATATGGAATTAAGGGTCATTCACGTTTATAGACATGGGTAAATTAAACTCTCTGAAGTTAATCTATTCTAATTTAGGAAATACTAAATATGTCTGTTATTGCCTAGCCTGTAGGCAAACTATTCCCCTAGCGCACACACAGTGATTTATTTATGGTTGTGTAAGTGCCCCTGCTGCATGCCTTTGCCATTCAGTCACATATACTGCGCAGTCCTATCAAATCATGTATCCTACATTTGTGTCTTCTGGCTATTGGGTGAAAGGGAAGGGGAAATGGTTTCCTTAAAAGACAGTGATTTGGTGGTTTTTTTGTTTGGTTTGTTTGTGTTGTTTTTTGATGGTTTGTTTGTTTTTAAATATTTATGTGTAGCAGAGAATGCAAATTTCCACAGTTGGGTAAGATTTAAAATCTCAATGTCAGCAGCATCTCCTTGTTTCAGAAGATGGAATGAATGCTTATCTGTATCTTCCCATAGTCCTGTGTTGCTATTGAGAAATGGTAATAAATGGGAAGGTCAGGTCACGGAGCAGTCTTAACTACTTTATTGCTTGCTTCCCCTTATCTCAGTGTTCCAGACTGCTTGACTCAAATGCGTCAACTGGAGCAAATCACACTAACTAAACTTACAATTTATGCTATGAAGATCCAAAGGCCACCCTGAGATCACTACTGGTGATACCAGTGTAAGGAAATTCTTCTCAAATATAGTCTCAAGTAAAGTGTAGAGGTTTACTGTTACTTGGTTTCCTTGATATAATATGAGGTATACTCACCTTCTAATTGATGTATTCATACAGTGATCCAAAAATAATTTACCAGTTAGTCAGAATAATTTGCCTCTTACTTTCAAGACAAGATCTGTGTATCCCTCTCTTCTTAAAACCCTCAGCTAACTGCTTCAGAGATATCACAGAACCATGGGCTTCAGATTATTTGATAGGTCTTCCACAACTTTATCGTCTCAAGTAGAATAAAGTAGTCTAAAATGACTGAGGAGCACCTTCTTTAAACCTGTGCTTTGCTGAACAGCTAATTTGATATTGACAGTTTTCTGGGGGGTGTTGAAATTACAGATTTGCGCAAATCTATGTTTTAAGCTAACTGTTTTCGCGAGGGACTAAAATGCAACTGGCAGTGTTGACCTGTACTTCAGTAAACTGAGCTGCGGGTCAGACTTCACTGACTTGCAGGTGATATTAGCAGCAAGAACTTTATGTGAATCACTGATTTTTCAGAGGAAGGTTTGCAAACCACTTCCCAAAGGCCTAGTTGATTTACAATAGCAGCAGTTATTTTCTTGCTAGAGAAAATTTTAGAAAATGTTTCTGATCTATTTTTTTAATAGCTGTCAGATCACTTTTTGTCATGTCTCTATTTCTGGACGTTATTTATGGAATCGAGCAGGAAATAAATCAGTGTTGAGATACTAGCTAATGACATTGCTTTTCTGTAATTTTAAAGATGATAAAAAGCAAAATATTGAACAGTTTTTTTTATGCAGAATGAACTAATGTTCATAGTAATCTACTCTTTTGACCACAAAGAGAATATCATTACAGTTTCAGGAGCTAATAATTTTTAGTACAAATGTTTCTAGAAATGAGCAGACATCTGCAGATTTGTGCTGAGGTCAGGAAGATGATTTTGTTGAAGATTGGAAGTGAGAGTGAATAGTTACGGCCCTTAATCAGTACTGATTTGCACAGTTCCTGAAATGTTCAGCCCTTTGTTTTTCTTATTGCTTACTTATTATTACTATTTAGTTTGCCATTACTAAGGAAGCCAGCTTTATAATATACATGTGCTTTGACTGTAACTGTCAATTATGCTTTGGATTTGTGGGTTTAAAAGGCGTTAAATGTATTTTGATTATATGTGGAATTAATCTGGTATACTTGCTCACTGATGACGGTCTGTTATGCATAACTTTTTATAAGTGTAAAGGCAGTTGACGGATTGGGAGAGGACAGCAGAATATATTCCAGGGGAAAACAGTCACTTAAGAGAAGAAACTAAATGACAGAAGCACCAAGCAAAGAAGAAAACCCTGCTATATGAACTGTAAATAAAACTTGTAATAGCTTGAAGAATAGGTGAGGATAAGGCTAGAATTAACAACTTTTTTGAGTACCACGTTTTCACAGTGACTAGAAATTGTGGATGGCTACCTTCAAATAGGGACTCGTTTGCAGAGCTGAAGGCAGGAATTGATTTAATGTAAACGTTATTGAGAGGCTTTTTAAATGTCTTTAAGATAGTCCACCTAGTCCACTAGCTGCTGGTTCTAGTTCCCTTCAGGGTACACTAGGCACTTACAGCTGGCTGGTAGATGAGATGGAAATGCGGATTTTTCTAGGTAACTGCAGTACTTCAGAGCAAAACCTGGAGGTGGGGCGGGGGGTGTGTTACCTTAGAATGCCTGAAAGAGAACCGATTGTCTGCATTTAAACTACTGAATCTTATTTGGCCCTGAATGTCTTCTAGGAATCACTGGATTGAGTAAAAGTGACTTTGCATGCCCAGTGAACACCCATTCCAAGTCCACTTTTGACGTGGTCTTAAATATTACAGTAGTATATATGTAGGCAGAGAAATAATTGTACTTCTCTTCCATCCCCAAAAGTTTGACTTCATGGATTTTCTAGGACTGTATTAATTTCTGTTTCTACAAGGTGTATATTATTGATGCCTCATTGATGATATTGATGCCTCATATTGATTTCAAGGTCACATTACACATCCAAGATGCTATTGTGATTAAACTACAAACAGAAAAGTATCATGCCTGAGAACAGAATTCAGAATACCATGTCTTTTGTAGAATCTATAGTTTACTTGATTTGGTTGTTTTTGGGTTTTTTTTTTGTATGTTAATAACTTAAATATCTGTTATGTATTTTGGGAAAGTTGAAATATGGCCAAAAGGAAAGAATGTGCCTAAGAGGCAATACTGAGTGTTTCAACACTTTGAAATCTGTTTTTCTGTTTACACCCTAAACTGTGGAGAAACACGGGCACATTTAGTTTAGTTTTGTACACATCTGTATGTACATAAATGTTCCTCAGGCAAAATGCTTGTTTTCCTTTAATGCTTGATCATTATGGTAGTGTGAATGTTTGCACATATAAGTTACTTGAAGTCTAATGCATTCAAACAAAAACTCTAATAAAATGCTTTTTTTAATAGGTTACACTTGAGGATTTTTAAAACTGAAGGATAAAATGTCGATAAAAATAGTGGAATACTACGATGTTCAGTATTTTGATGTCTCCTGCCTGCTTGCATAGTAATATAATGAATGATACGAACTGATTAAAGAAGCTTCTAAATTAATTGTTAATATATTTTGATGGTAGAAAGGCAGCAGTGCTAATTATAAGCACAGACTATGTTAAACTGACATCAAACACCATAACTAAGGTGGTGGGTGTGTTTCTAATTTACTCCTTTGTTCCCTTGTGCGTGGGCAGCATGATACAACCTCCGGTTGCATTATCACTTGTGCATTTCTTTCCCGCCAAGTCCTGCCTCATTCAGTGAAGAGGACAGATGATACTCACTTCCTAAGACACTAATCAATATTTATCTTAGCCTGATTGTTCATTGTGAGCCTCAGGCTCTGTTTACTGTAGGCTATTAATTTCTGTGTGGACTTTTCTGTGGTGCTCATTGCTGTAATGTTTGAGTACCTCACAAAAAAAATTCAACACCGTTTTTTAAGGTCAAGGGATGATCCGGAAAGCACAAGAATATAGAATCAAGGAGTCATGGAATGGTTTGGGTTGGGAGGGACCTTCAAAGCTCGTCTAGTCCAACCCTTCTTTTGATGCAGCCCAGGCTTTCTGGCTGCAAGCACACATTGCTGGCTCATGTCCAATTTATCATCTACCAGTATCCCTAAGTCCTTCTTTGCAGGGCTGCTCTCAATCCAATATGAAAGATTAAAAGGAAAAATACTATGTTTTAGTGTTTGACTCTTTCCTTTGCAGTTTCTGGCCTAGGTTGGCACAGAATACAGTTTTATTAGCCACTTGGAGACCTGCCAAGCTTGTCGCAGCATCTGGCTTCTTAAGATGCTGGTTTTGATTGTTTCTGTAGTTGCAGACTGACAGGAAAAGATTTAGCCTTACCTGAAGAAGACTCCAATTAAACCACAGACAGAAAGAGATAAAAGAAGAAAAGGTGGGTAAGGAAAAGATCTTATGAACAGGGAGGCAAGAGAAGTAAAAACCATCACAGTCCACGTTCAGGACCTCTGGACCTGTTAAACTCTGATTTATCTCTAGGGCGGATCTTTCCTAATCAGTGACCAAGGCAAGGGTTCTCTGAAGATCATAGAGGATGTTCCTAAAGTATAGGTGCACAGGGAGTCAGATCTAGGCATATACAAGAAAATTCATTGGTAGAACTTGGATATTAGAAACCTTTATGAAGCTTCTCGTTAATTTTACATTTAAGCAAACTTCCTTTGTCCAGACTTTATCCCTAGTCAGCTCACTGCTTCCAGCATGCAGCTGGTAAAAAGTTACTGTGAGGGCGGTGTGTGAACTAGCTATGGCCTCTCTAGAGCTGGGGCTTTTTCCTTTTCTATTACTGTAGAAGAGATGAAAATTACACATTGACATTTCCCTCTCATATCAGTAGGATGAGAAACCATAATAGGTCAAATTCAATGACTTTGTGGTTGAGGCAGAAGAATAGTTGGCCATAAGTCCAGAGCTGTAAGCAGTGCACCTTCTGTTTCTCTGGTAGGGGGTGGTGGTGTATAGACAGCATGCTCAATAGGGGAGGCTGATGTTCCGGCCACCAGAAAAAACCCCAAGAGAGCCCTGCCAAGCCAGAGTGTAATCACAGGTGCTTTGTTTCAATAATACTTCGTTTTAACTGAAAACATCTGAAGGTGCTGTTAAAATCTAGATGCCTTAGAGGTCTTCTAGCATCTGTCAGCTATGATTTTTTCGAACTTTGTCATGTTTGTATGAGTTCTCACTGAGATTAGAAAAAGGCAAATTCCTGACATCCCAATCATCTTTCATGAAAGTTCCCATTTCATAGCTTAAGGATTTCAAGTTTTTTTTCTTAAGTACAGATGGATTTTTTTTTTTATTAATCTTTCTTGGGGGGGAGGGGGGCAAAAACTGGTTTCACAGATCTTTTTTTTTCCCCCTTACATTACTTCCTGTACATCTGTCTCTCTGTTCTGCTGTTTTTCTTCCTCAAAATACCCCCTAAACCTCATACAGACAGTAAGCAAGATAAATTTTAGCCTTATTGGTGAAAGCTTGACAAAGCTTACTAGCAAACAATAATGGGATGTGATAGGAATAATTTAGCCATACTGCATAACCTGCTTTTCCTCTAATAATAAAATACTGAGAGAAATTCAGTGGCCTGAGGAAACTTGTGTTTAAGGTGTTTGGGCCCGAGTTAATAGACACATATAGCATGGAGTTAAAAGAGATTTCCATTAATGTTGCATTGCCAAATCAGCAGTTTGAACCTGTTGTTCTAGACTTAATTTCTTGAATACTTCTTGCCAAGTTTTACTGTATACTATTAAAAATACTGCCACTGACTACTTAAGGGAGTGAAAATAATCAATGTTGGAATAAATGAGTAACCATTGCAAATGGATAGTTTAGTAAATATCTGATCTGTATCTTGTGTGAAAGACCTTTCTGTATATGTTATATCCTTGGTGATGGGTTTAGATCTAGTTGGGATGCTCTTCTCAAGGTAACTTTGGACCACAATAAATATTCTTCTAAGAACTGGTAGGAAGTCCTGTGTTTGTGCGTTGTCAGCAACTGAAGCAAGTTGGATAAAAAAGTTCAACCAAATTGTCTGTAAATCTTAACCGTATTTCACGTGTAACTAGAAAGTTTGCAAAGGAGAAGAGGTTAGAAGCCTTAAGTGTTCTGAAAAGTCAGAAAAATATTTCTTATATATGTGAAGCTGTTAAATGTGTAGTTTTTGAAACAGGCCAGCTTAGCGATTTAAAATTATAATTAAATTTTGTGGTGGTTCTTTGTTTCCAAGTACTAGGTTGAGCTATTTTCTCCAGGTCAGACAAACTGAGTTGAATGTAGCGAGCCATTGTCCTGTTCAAATCACTACTTCAAAATCTTCTTTATTTTTTCTAGAAGTTATTTTGTTACCTCCCTCTTCCCCATACCGTGGTACATACCAGTTAGCTCTCTTGCCACTCTTTGTATTTTAGCCCCTTGTTGTGTGTCGTGATGCAAACAGATGTACTAAGAGTATGTTGTTTGTAAGAGTGACCATAAGTGTGAAAACCAGTATGTTCTCTGCAGCCTTTTTCAAAGCTGGAAGGTATGCCTCTTTTGAGGGCTTCGTTGTGCTTGAAAGATAATCTGTTGTCATATTTAATTCATAGAAAATCTTCATCTCCCAGCTCTTTTGCTTTTTAAAGACTTATGTTATATTTCTTAGTTTTATACTTCACCAGCAAGAGTGTTTTCTTTTTGGCAGTTCTCAAGAGATTCTTGTCCTTGATTAGGGGTTGCATGAATAACAGCATGCAGTTTATTTCTTGTCTGATAGAAATGTTGTTAGTAATCACTTACAATATCAAGTCATCTTGTATTTATAACATTTTATTATTCCTATGAGAGTATCATCATGAAATTATTATGGAAAGGCTTATCGTTAGATAAAAACATTTTCAAATGTGTAATGTAGAAAATACTTTTAATGCCATCACAACACTTCAAGAAAGAAGCAAGCGTTCTATCTCTGCAAGTAAATCTGACAGGGAAGTAACCCTTAGCTGCTTTAAAACAAATTCTCCAGCTGTAGACTTCCCTGGAATTTGCATGAAGACTTCAGTATAACTTTAAAAAGAAAACACCTGTTTCAGTATTCTTGGTACATTTTCTGTGGCTTTAAAAATTACTTTCCTTAGTGTTGTGAGAAAAAGCAAAGGAGTAAGTTATGTACCTTAGGCTTTGCTCCTTTTGAAACCAGCCTCTAAAAAGCGACTAGACAAAGTAATGGAAAGAAAACTCATCAAGAGCTATATAAAGGTGCCAGAAGTGTTTGAGGCACTTCTGTAGTAGAACCACTGGATGCTGAGAGTGTTTTCATGGGAGGCACTATTATCCACAGCCCACATTTGCATTGTTTTCCTACGCAGCTGTGTCGCCCAAACTGTAGCTCCAGTTTTGAATCTTTAATAAGACCAGCAATTCGTATATTATCATTGTTGTTATTTTTAAAATTTAATTTAAATTGAAGTTAAATATATAAAACAATACTTGAGAGGGACTTGCTTTGCATAAAATGCATGGGAAGGCAATTAGACCCAATAATCTTCTGGATTTATAAGGTAGCGTTCATAGTGTACTCAGAGAAAAGAAAAACTCTAAGTCTTTTGCCTTTACGACATTTTAGACACTACTATGGTATAATTTAAAATGAAAATAATAAGAGATGATTGTATTAGCAGTCAGCTTTGTATCGATATTGAAGTCCATTTCTGGTGGAAGTAACGTTACTGAATGGAATAGTTTTTCAAAAAAAAAAGTCTCAGTGAGAAATGAATTGGAAACTGTTTAATAGTTAAGAAATGTGTTTAGAATAAGGGCCAAGAAGGTATTCCAGCTATTCTCTGTTCTATCTGTTTCATGTGTCTGTTGTATTTCTATCACTTGAGTATCCTGCTGAAGGCTGAAGCAAAATTGGAGGTAGTGTTTTTTGGAGTGTTCTTGATTCACTATAACGTTAATCAAAACGCCTTGGCTACTCTTTAGCTGTTAGGGGTACAAAAAGCAGATTCCGTTTGCCAGTGTTGTGAATGGATGGTCAGTACCTTTTCTTATACCTTAAAGCAGATAAAAGCCATTGAAATTATGTAATGTTGGTTCTTCTGTGAATCCATTGTTAAAATGTCAGTGTTTTGGGTCTGGCTGAGATGGAGTTAATTGTCCCCATAGCAGCCTCATAATGCTGTGCTTTGTATTGGTAGCTAGGAAGGTGTTAATAACACACCAGTGTGTTGGCTACTGGTGAGCAGTGCTGGCTCAGCATCACGGCTGTCTCTCCAAAATTCTCCCTTCACCTGGTAGGCTCGGGTGGGTAATATCTTAGGAGGGGACATAGTCAGGACAGCTGACCCAAACTGACCAAAGGAATATTCCATTACCATATGGTGTCTGCTCAGCAATAAAAGCTAAGAGAAAGGGGTGGGGGGCATATTTGTTATTATGTTGTTTTGCCTTCTGCAGCAACTGCTAAGCGTACTGAAGCCCTGCTTCCTGAGAAGTGGCTGGACGTTGTCTGCTGATGCGAAGTCAAGAATAAATCTTTTGTTTTCCTTTGCTTCCGCACATGGCCTTTGCTTTATTAAACTACCTTTCTCTTGACCTACAAGGTTTTTTTTCTATCTTAATTTCTCCCCACCCTGGGAGTGATAAAGCAGCTTGGCGGGCACCTGGTGTCCAGCCAAGGTCAAGCCACTGCAGTCAGCTAAACTTTGAAGTAGTCTGTGTACACTGTAACCAATGGAGCAAGAAACCACAAAGTTGTGAATAAGTGTGACCTGCGTACTGTTTCTTATTTTAAAACTTTGATTTTCATTTTGAATATGTGAATGTTTAAGCATTTATGAACAAGTGACCATACTCTGAAATTTTTTCTGCTCTACACAATAGAGTTTTCTTATCTTTGTTCATTCTGTGATTTATTTTTTTAAGACCTTATCATATGGGTGTTTCTTAGTATCATGAAATGATCTTGGTCTTTGAGCAACCCAATCTAGTGAAAGATGTCCCTGCCCATGGCAGGGGGGTTGAACTAGGTAATTTTCAAAGGTCCCTTCTGACTCAAACCATTCTATGATTCTGTGGTCTAGGTTGGGAGGGTCCTCTGCAGATCATCTGCCCAAGAGGTCCCAGATAGGAAGCTTCTTGTTACAAGTTTAGAATTTTTACTGTATTTCCGAGAGTAACCAGTTTATATAGGTTGCTTTGGGTTGTTCTTCTGGTGCCTGTGTCTACCTCTGAAGCTTTTTGGTGTGCAATTAATTATTTTTATAACATTCACTTATTTACAAAAATGAATTGTTTGAGGATTTTTCATATCCAGTCATCTGTGGTACATACACTTATTTGTGTGAATGTACTGGCCTGTGTGCTTCTGTGTCCAATTTAGTATTGTATCTTGAAGTAGTTTGCAAAATGTGATAAGAATTACATCCTAACTCTTAATAAAACAAAACACCCCTCCAATGAACCCAAACCTCCACTCTACTTAATTGATAACAAATACAAAAAAAGACTTAACCCCTCCAAACTAATAGATTATTTTTGCTTGTGAATTTCAGCGTTACTTTCTTAAGCTAGAATGAGTAGTGAAAAAAGCACACTTCCGAAAATCAAAGGTTTGTTTGAATCGTATAATAAGGATTCCTTATGTAAGAAAGTTAGGTTACCAATCTGAATAGCAGAACAGTAAAGCTTATTTTTTGTGATAAAATTTATTCATATCTGCTCTGAATCTGTCATGAATAACTTCTGGAAAAAAAAGTGTCATTTAAAAATGTTTAGTTGGAAGATTATTGAAATGTAGCAGGCTTTTATTTGAAGGATATCATAAATTAATTTTATATATAAGCCTATGGAGAGTAAGTTTAATCAAAGCCCTTCATGCCCACAGCAGTTTTTTATAGTAGTTGACATCTCTCAAACTGTTGCCTAATTAATACTTTAGTTCTGCAAGGTGTTAATTCAGATCCTTGGAATGTTACAGATGCTGTTACAAGGAGTCTTTGAAAACATCTCATTGTTTGACCTGTTCTGTAATAAAATACCCATCACACAAGCTTTCTAGTTTTATCCTGAAGTATTTTCATATATTGGAATGCTAGATCAAATAAAACTGTTGAAATGCTGTAGTTTTATTGTGTTTACCTCGAGTTGTGGACTAGAGGTGGACTAGTTCCGTAGTGCAGTAAATATCGGTGTAACCGTACCTGTTAAATCCCCTCTCATCTGTGGTAGCCTGTAGTGATGGCATAGTGTGCAGGAAAGACATTCAGTGTATCCTTAGCATAAGTTCAAGGCACTGGTCATGTGGAAAGGGAAAGTCAACCCTTTGTTCAAACTCCGTAGTCATATATCTGGGGGAGCTGGGGGGAGAGACCTGCTTCATGGCAATATGAAGAGTTTGAATCACTAGCGACTGGTTGCAGGACCAATACAACTGGTTAATTACTATACAACTGTGGTTGCTTTTGACTGTTGGAGGAAGAGGTTTTTCTGCTGAGGCAAAACTCACTTGGAAGTACTTACTGGCACTTGGAAGTGTTCCATCTGTTTTCTTAGCAAAATGTGTGTTTGAGTTTCCTGAGACCTGGGTATGGTAACCTATATGCTTCCCTAAAACTTAAACTGTGTTCTTTTTTTTTTTTTTTTGTCTCGTCTTAGTCTGAGCTAATACAGACATACAGTGTCTTCTCTCATTTTTTTTCTCTTATAGAAATGCTTGTCGTCCAAAATCTGGATTATCCTAGTGTGAATGAAATATACTGTCAGTGCAGAGAAAATGTTTTGTTTCCTTGCACGTGTGCAAACCTCAGAATAGCAAGTGGTACAAAAGGAGATAAGCAGTGTTGGTCACACAGCTTCTGTACAAACCAGGCCTGGTAGGGCTTACTTGGTCAAAAACAGTGCATCTGAATCCAGGTGAGAAATCTGTATTAACACTAGCTTGGGAATTTCTGTGTTCCTCAGTGAGCAGCATCACTGACATTTATTTTCTCCACTAAACTTTCACATGACTATCATGCAAAATCCACTGTGCCTAATTTATGTAGGTTTTATATTGTATATGGAATTGGTTTATCTAGGTTCGGTCTCCTCTTCCCAGTCTGGGAAGCTGGCTATCTGTGCCTATGACTTTTAAACAACTAGATGCCTTCAATTCTAGTACACTTCAGTTATTCACAGCTGTTTCTGGAAATGTGATCTTGCAAAGGAAAGGTCCTTTATTTTTAAAACTAAGGAAGCTGATGAGGGGTTATTATGGGACTAGGTGCAAGATGTCTTCCTTACTATTTTATCTTTAAGAAGTGATTGTACTGTGGTTAAGCACATTATTGTATCGTTAGTGTCTCAGAGGAGATCTTTTAGGCGTTCACCTAGATGTTAGTCCTGTAAGCTGCTTTAAAATGGGTATGAAACTACAGCAGAAGACTTCAAGCCAGGATAAACTGGCATTCTTTCAAAAAAAGTCCTGCGCTCTTCTCCCTCATCTCAGTTACTGTGCCAGTACTTGTTTCTCTCTCCCCTGCCTCCCCCAGCTTCCCAAAGCTGTGAATTGAATTGGTTTGGGGATCTATCTCAATTAAAATTATCTATATTTATGTTCATGCAGCTGCATATATGGGAAGGAAGGCAGTGTGAGGATAACTACTGGGGCTAGGAGGGCTGAGGCTGTTGCTTCTTCTGCCAGCTTGATTAGTGCCATGGGTTACAATCAATCAGTTGAGCTTATAGCTGTAAAAATATCCTATACAGATGCAGCTTTAGATCACACTCAGATCAAATTTTAAATGAAATTGTGCCTCTGTCATGTTTTAACATTTGCCATCACAATTTGCACTTAGGATTCACCAGTTTTCACAGGTGATGTTTGCAAGCAAAAGAGAAGCATGCATATGGAAACATCAGGCATGCAGTCCTAAGGAGGTAAAAAGCATTAGAGAAATTGTCCATCCTTGAAAACTTCTGACTAATCTCTTCCTTCACCATGAAGAAATAGACTCAAAATAACAAGGGGAAAAAAAGGGCAGCACTTCTTTACCCCAGTTGAGCTGGTTTTGGAGCATTGTGTTTAATGGGTGTCATTGTAAATCAATTTCAATACTGGAAAAATGTCTGATTTACTTTATGCGCAAAGATTTTTGCTGTCTCTTCTTTGTTTTTTTTCCCTACTCTTTTCCACCTCTTCTTTTTTTCTTCACAGTTGAAACTTGCAGAATCTCTTCCTTGGTTTTGTATGCCACTGTCTTGCTATTCTTACTGTCTTTTTTCTGTTTTTCTGTGTCATGTTCCTACTTCACCCTTATCTCCTGTTTTAATCCCGCTACATGGAGACAGAAGGAGCAGGGAAGTATCTCCCACCCACCCAAGCATCAATCCCACGGCCCAGTCATAAGGTTTGAAAAGCATACCAGACTGAAGACTAGGTGCAGTTGCTATTTGAAATAGAAAGCCATGCTGTCTAGAGGCAATGCTCGAGTGAGACACCAAAAAAACCCCACAACCCGCTTCTCATAGCTATTAGAAAAGGGACGATCCTGTTCACTTTCAGACTCTCTTAGCTTCTGGATAATAAGTGTCTGGTTAAATACATGTCCCTTTTCTGCTCATAAGCAAGAGGTTCGTCCTTTTTTTTTTTTTTTTTTTTTTTGGCTCTCCATACAGTGTTTAGCTCATTCCTGTGCTGGTCATCCCCTTTTTGCTCCTGCCTGGGCCATTGTTAGCAAATACCTTTTGTGTCTTTCCCCTCTCCATTAGCTCTTCTAGACAACTTGGGTCTTTCTGTGGGTTGTGCAGAGCTTTGACGATGGAAGATGCTTCTCTGTTGTTTTGCACAGATGATGCGCTTGGTACTGTGTACATTAATTATATTTCAAGGTTGCTGCTTCAGTGAAAAAGAAAAGATTCCCAGGACACATGCGCATCAGTTGAGTGTGCTGAGCAGCAGGCATGGGGTGCTGAGGTGGGCTCAGAGGGAATGTGGGGCTTGGGATGTGCTTGAATGTGGGGAATGGGGTGGGCTTGTAGGTTGGCAAGAAGGGGAAGGTGGCTCAGGTTGGAGGATGTTTGGGAGGTCTGTGCCCCAGAGGTGCTGGCCATCAGGAGGAGGGTTTTGAGGGCAGCTGGAGAGGTTGGGTGTGGGGGCATTTGTGGGTGGCCGTAGCTCCTGGGTGGTCAGAGAGGTCTTGGGGGTGATGAGGCAGGGGCGCAGGTATTGAGGGGCCTCCGGGGCAGCAGTGTGGTGGTAGGACAGTCTCAGCCCTGATGTTGCCCATAGGTGGGGTAACCTCATCCAGAACCAGCTGGTGTTATCAGGGGTACCTCCCCATGGGTGATTAGTGGGGCTGCAGCATGGGACCTCGGGAACCTGTGAAGGGGCTTGGCAGCTAGTGAGGCATGGGAGATGTTGCGTCTGGGGACTAGGAAACTTAGGTTGTTTTTTTTTTTTAACCGCATGAGTGGTCAAAATGCTGCGTCGGGATGTCACATGCAGTGGTAGAGTCTGTGTCCTTGGAAATGTTCATGAGTGGATGCTGCCCAGTGCCATCTGATCAGGCTGGCTTTGAGCCAGGTGTCTGGATCTAGGTGACCTCCAGAGGTCCTGTCCAACCAAAATTTTGTGATTCGGAGATGTACAAAGCAGACTTGCTGGACAGCTTATATTTTTTTTTTTTTAGTGGTCTCTCTGTAATTTGAGGGCATTCTAATGTCGCATATGTAACTTCGTTTATGGATGTTTGCGAATTATGTCATTGTTGGCAAGATGCACACTAGCACAGAGAAAAGCATACAGAAAAATAAGATTTGCCATGCTGTGTGAAATTGTCTGGTCTGCCTAGATGACAGTGAGCTAGCTGTGTTCACTACTAGATCTTTAAAAGAAAAAAGCCCCAAAACCATGCAAACAGC
>VYZM01002664.1:0-11982 GCA_013398915.1 Dromas ardeola | reverse complement strand
AAAAAAAAAAAAAAAGCCCAAGGACTCTGTAGGGTCAGTGTGGGATATGATTATGCTCTCTCTTCCTCAATTCTGTTTTGCCAGAAGCAGTTGGGTATCTATATTTCATTAATTGTTTTAAGTCCATTAACGTCAGTCCCTTCTGAGTTTTGACTTTAACTAACTTTGGCAATCATTGCTGAAGTCTTATACAGTATGTAGTGGTTTTTACTCATTGACACTTGTTTTGTTGACTTTTTATTCGCTTATTTTACTGACTGCGGTCTTCTACGCGGAGAACAGATTATTAACTATCTACAGACATACCACAGAGGCTTACAACTTTTTAGTGAGGTAATAGATTGTTCTTGTTTTGTTTTTGTTCTTTTATGGAAACCATTCTAATTGTTTTTGGTCTCTCTGTATTAGATCTGTTGTGTAGAATTTCTTTGAGTTCACTTTGATGTCAGGATTTTCAGAGATTTATGGTGTGTGGTATAAAGGAGACCACACCGATGAATTACTTAATGGTATATGTGGATCCCCCATTACTCTCCAGTTCTTTGTTTTTGTTTGCTTAGATCAAGTTTGATTTAAACAGCAACTGCACCTTCAGTTTCATTGAGCCATTTGTATGGGAACTGAAGTCCCTTTCCTTGTTTAATAACTGTGAATTTATAATCTTTAATAGGCTATAAGAAGCTTAAATTTTCACTCCAAGGAACCTTCAGTACTGTCAGAAAGAATTAAGGAGTAGGAATGTCTTACCCATTTGGATGTCATTTGTCTTGATAGTTGCTTTCTGGAGATAGTCAAGATTAATATTAATTCTGATATACTGTGCATATACTTCTGTTTTCATAATTCATTTCTGGACAGTGACTCTCCTAAATACATGGCCGTGTGTTTATTGTTGACTTTCATTGTATGGCCTATGTATAAGGTAAGTAATCCAAATTCAAGAAAGAGGAAGCATGAAATCCCTAACAAAACAGACATCCACATCTGATTCTTTGGTAACGAAAATTGTATGTCATAAAGCATAAAACCCTGAAGTTTAATTCACTGTAGATACTACTTGTAATCTAAACTTTCTTGCCCTCCCACATGTATTCTTCGTTCCTTTCCAGATATGCTAATTGTTGTAGGGGGTGGTAAGGAGGATCAAAACTGGCAGTAACAGAAGGTACTTATCTAGATGTGGTAATAAGAAACCACAGTCTTACTTATCAAAGTAAGCCTGAACTTACTTTGTATTCAGAAGTCTTGAACATTCATCTCTTGAATTTTCTCTAGGGATTGTGCTTGTCTTAAGTAGGACTTTGAGTACCAAAAATAGAATACAGTATTTATTTTTAAAAAGAGCAAAAATAATAAATCCAACCTGATATGGGCCATGAAGGGAAGAGCCATGAGATAAAAATCATTCTAATACCTTATGTTAGATGGCTGGTTCACCCCTTTTTTTTTTTTCCTCTTTACTTCTCCAAAGATATTTGCAAAGGTTCTTCATCCTAGTCCAGGTCCTGGAAGAGTAAGTCAAAGTGTGTGTCAGAGATTGTTTAAAGATTATTTACAAAATGCTGACCAGAGCAAGCCAGGAAGGGCCATAATATTGTCACTTACTTCAGTGAAAGGGCTTTTAGTTGATGCAAATAAACTGACATTCAGATGGTCTTTTTGATGTTTGATTGAAAATGCCTGCGCAAGGCTTGATTTTTCTGGAAGGCTGTTTTTGTTAAATGCATTTCTTAACGTTTGGAATTCTTTTATTCTGAAAGTCTAATTTATTTAATTGTGTGTCCATCAGATCCTGGGTTGTGTGTGTACACCTTAGAATGCTTTTCAGCGAATGAGGCTTTAATTGTATTTCGGAGATAGCAGTTGAAGTAACAAATCTTCTCTTTACATCCATATTGGAACCTAATATGGATTGATTAAATTGAGAAGCTGCTGTAAAATTACTTTGTTTTATTAACTGCGCTGTTCTCTTGGATGCGAAATATATGCAGTGCTCATCAAAGCTAAATGGTGGTGTGAGCCTAAGTAGAAATATGTTAAGATATAAAATTCTACATATGCTTTTTATTAGTGAATGAAATCAAGCCTTCATTTATATACCTTTGTAGAAAAAGTTAACAAGTAGAGAGAGGAGTGCATTTCTATCTATTTTATTACGGTCTGTGATGTATGCATTCCTCCACCTTAAACCTCTCTTCTCTTTTTTTGTCTCATTAAACTGCTTATGTTTCTGAAAAGAATGTTAGAGTTAAGAAAATAATCTTTTCCTCTTCTCCTATGTTTTTGTACTTAGTAATCCTTTTACTTTTTAAAAATCTTTTTCACAATTCCTCTTGTTCTCTTGTATGATATCTGTAACATTCCGGATGATACTACACTAAGAACTCTGCAGTTTTTTTCAAGCTCCATGTTCTTCATCTTGCGCAGAGCAATGAAAGGTTTTGGTTTAGTGATTTGAATATTGTAGGTAAAGTAATTGCAGGCAGTGATCCTATGGGATAAAAGTTGACTGGGAGATATGTAGACTAACAGAGAGGTATTGCAATTTTTGTGGAGCAACAATGCCATGTTGAAACAATATTTGTTAATTGGCTGGTGTGTTAAAGGAGGAATAATCTGCCTAGTTGAAGATTGAGCATTTTTTTCTTTCATTTGTACTTGTTGCCGAAATGAGAGCTCATTATACAGGTTTAACAGCTAGTAATTGCATTGATGGCTGTAAGTGTTACTGAATCAGCACTAGAACACTTAAAGTTATTTACACAGATTTACTGTGTTAGTAACTTTCCATGAATAACTATGCCATTTAAAACTTAGCCTATTAAGGGGTCTTCATTTATATCATTAATAGCAAGGGTGCTCCCTCCTTTTCCCTTTAGTGATCTTTTAAGCACTTTTCTTCATTTATACTGGTGTCTGCATCATTTGTCACTGTTGAACAGTAAAATTATCTAGTTTTAGTAAAGTGGCTTTTATAACAGCTTGTGCATAAATATTTTGGTGGCTAATGGTTTTCAAGGAGATAAGAATGTTTTAAATTCACTAATTGGAATGAGCTAATAGCTATCCACTCCTGGGAAGTTAATACTTTATTGATATTTTGTAAAATTTTAAAAAATTATTTTATTGAAAAATATTAAATTCTGTGCCCCTTTTTGTCATTTACTTGCAAAGCCTAATGCTTTCCAAATACTAACTACTTGAATATTCATTAATAGTCATCAAAAACTCATCTTTGTAAGAATGTATCTACTGATCTAGTGGGGTGTTTACTGGTTTTCATCGCTATGACTGCCCTATATAGAAAAATAGCTGTATTTGTTTTAACAAACCCACTTGATTTCAAAAGCGGCATTAAGACATTTATAAATATGGCAGTAAGAGTACTGCTTGCTTGTTTTTTCAGTCTGGCCTAAGAATACTGGAAAACAGTAAAAAATGCTGGACTGTTTTTAAAAATGCTTTCATACTGATGGTATGAAAATTGTCCTTGCCCCCTCTACGTGCGCAGGAGTTTCTAGGAGGGAATATAATCACTGTGACTATTTGCAAACATCCTGCAGTTTTCTCTGAAATGAGTATTCAAGGAGCTGTTGTGCATTAAGTTTCTTAAACTAGGACCTCTGCTTTGATGTCTCAGACCTGAGTTTCTGTGTAAGGTGGTACACCCCTTTGCAATGCCACATGCCACTTAGTCCAGATTCTCATCTTGAATGGCTGAACTTGGTTAGGTGTGGGTTTGGTTGCATTTGTAACGTACAGCTGTCTGTAGCGAGTGTGAACTGATCAAGGGGAAGGTCAAATGCTGAGTTAAGCAAGATGACCCAACTAGATTATTGTGGACACTTAAAACTCGCTGCATAACCAAATAAACACCCAACAACTGAGAAATTGCAGTGTTTTCCACCCTCTTGAAACCTAACTGATGGAATGAGACCGATAGCATTTGAAAGCATCGGTTTTAATCCCAAAAGCATTGGGCAGAGCAGAAGTCTTGTCAACACTTGGCAGTGTGTTTCAATCATTCTTTGTGTGGTTGCTACTATTAACCACAAGATGGTGCAGTAAAATGAATTGCAACTTTTGTGTGTTCTTGCTTCTGAGTCACTAATCCAGGAATATTCAGCAATCTGTGATGGGAAGAAAAATTTCAAAAGAAAATTTGTAAAGATGAAGTATAGGGTTTAAAATAGCCCATTTTTAGAAACTGTTTTGAGTGGTACTTAGTGCAGACGGGCTTTTTCCATTGAAAAGTGATTAAGCAGAATAGCAAAATTACTGAACTATATAGTGGATTGCTGTTTAAGCATCCGATGTTATTGGTATTGAACTCTGTCTCTTTTATAGACGCACTTTGTGTGAAGGAATATTTAAGGTAATTTATCCATGATTAAGGTGGAAATAATTGTGATACAGAAACTTTTTTCTTTGAGATTCCGAATCTCAAACTCTCTTCTTATATCTTTATGGCCTTGGTAACTTTTATTTTTGTTATGAACAAAACAGTTCTTTACTGTGCACTTCCCTTATGAATTGCATTTTTTATATATGGATGTATGTAAGATTGGAAATGGAACAGCTGATTCTGGGCCAAGCTGACATATAGGGGTGCCCTCTTGCAGTACCACAGGAGGGCAAATTTATCTTTCTGTCATGGTAGTGTATGATGCCAGTGGTGTCTTCTCTTTTAGTCTTCAGTAGCTTTACTGCTACAGTAATGTTAGGACTCTTTTGTATTATTTTAACTTTTTTCTTTTTTCTTTCTTTTTTTTTTTTTTTTTAAGAGCAGATGATGTGTTCCCCTCCTCTCTCTAAAAATGCCTTAGCCAGGTTATCACCAAATCAAAGCATCAGACTGCTCAATTCTTCTCTTAGACACCGTTTTAACTCCTTTACAGATAGCCATAGAAAGCTGCATGTTCTGCCTTAATACATTTCCTCTATTAGATTCTCTGTCTGTCTTGGTCCTCCTCAGGGAAGACAGGAAGACAAGTTCAGAGATAGCTGCCAGCACCTGTATTTTCTCATAGTTCACGGAAGAGATTCCAGCTCTAACTTGGATGGGTCATTTTGGGGGAAAATAGTATGCATCTGAGGCTTTAGCCACCCAGTGTCTGCAAAACTAATGGCAACTGTGTCAGTAAAACATCTTGGCATTGAGCAGAGATGAACCACTCTTGCCTCCCTTCTGCAGGCTGCCACTCCAGCACTGCAAACTGGTACCGCCTCTGCATCAGAGCCAGGCAAAGTTGTGTGTTGGGTGCATGAGTAACTTGATGTTTGGGAAGAAGTGAAAATGTTTATCCTCCAAACAGTTAGAAGCCTCCTCTTGTAGGAGTGGTTGGTAGAGTTGGTACAGCCTCCAGGTCAGCCTCTACGCATGACATGCTTCCTCAAGCTGTGTTTGCAGACACCACTAGCTGAGTGCTGTGGTTGATGGTGGTAATTCTTTAATCCTCTCCATCAGCAGTGGTGTCATTACCACTGGCAGAATCTAGTATTTAGTTGTTCCTTCTTGCAGGAAGCAATCATGTAACCAGGATCAGTCCCTCTAAGAAAAGCACTAAGAAATATCCTCGATGCATAGAAAACATCAGTCATCTCAAAGTACTCTTTTTTTCACAGCTAAGATAAAACACAACTTCTGAAAAAATTGCTGAGATTCCAGATGTTGACAGGCAGAGCCATCTTTGTAAATGAGACACTTGGAAGTCCTTCTATCTATTATTACTATAGCAACAACAAAGGTAACTTTATCTGGTACCACCTGCAATGCTTTGGTGCTGTTGAACGAAGCTTCATTTGTTGTTGGTTTCCTTTTTAGTTCCCTTTCTGATGGCAAGAGTGAACATGAACAGATCTCTGAAGAGTGGATACGAGTGTATAGAGCACTTTGTCATTTGCTGGGACTGCTTATGTTCTTGCACATGAGTCAATCTCTTTTGCTCTAGTACTACTGCTCAATGATCTTAAAGCTTTAAGACTTATTGGACTGTCTGACAAGATCTGTCCACATTGGAACAACTGTTGTGATGGAGGAGAAATATTTGACTCCTAATATTCCTCATCCATCCAGCAAGACGTTATGGCAGTGTTAGATACCCTGCTTTTTTGGCAAAATTTGCAGAAAATGAAAACTTCATTCCTTTTTGAAAATTTTTTTTTTGAATCCCGATAAAAATCGTATGAGCAACTTCATAGGCTTCCAGTGCCTGACTGGCATTTGTATATTTGTTAAACATGCAAAATGACAAGTCAAAACAGTTTTTCAGTGAGTGAAAGAGAGAGAGAGATTATGGACCACTATAAAGTTGTGTAATTTTAATTTATGTGACTTGTTCCTGTTGTTGAAATTCTGATAGAGGTTTTCAAACCTAAGTGGAGTTGTCAGATACTAGTATCTGCAAGAAAGATGCTTCATAGTTAAAGGATACTTTTAAGTTTTGTACCAAGTTGGTGACCTGGCTGTTTTCATGTTGTATGGCTGCAAATAATAATTATCAATATGTCCCACACTTCTTAATGTCTTTTTCATCTTGTGATAAATTAACAGTACATGTGTTTTCCTTTATGCCCCACATCCTGATTGCTCTAGAATTATTTTTTCCCTTTTTTTTTGTGGCTAAAATTTGTTAGAATACACAGTTATGGGGGGAACTGAGCAAGCTAACTATGTCTTTACGTGTCTGCCTTAATAGTGACATTTTTTTGGTGTTCTCGTGGTTATGTTGTGGATATAAATAATTTTTAGAACCATTAAGATGGGCAAGGCTACTAATTACATAGTTTCATCAAGGAAGTAGCTATATAATTTGCCCTGTTTTCTAGAATGATGCCTGAATATTCCATTATGTTGTGCCCAGAGAAGAGTATTTTACTGTCACATTCAACTGAATTTATTGTTATTTTTCCCCCGTCTCTTCTCTTTATGTGGCTGTTCTCATTACAGTATAGAAGCATGTATTTTTCCATGGTGTGCAATTTTTAAATTTTTTTTTTTGAGTTATCTGAATCTGACAGCAGCATGGCTGCCTGAAGTCATGTTCTTCTGTTGTCATGCCCATGGTATGTCCATTTCTAGACCGGCTTAGTTGATGTGTCAGCCTGAAAGATGTTACAACCATGGTGACTGATCCCCCGCCTCATGGTCTGCAATGTGAAAGTCGACTGATGTAATGTCAAGATTGTTTCTGTGGGGTAAACACCTAGTGGAGGATATCCTACTTTTTTGACAAGTAGGTGTCAAGAACAGAATCTCTTTCTATAATCCAGAGGGAACGTTTTTGTGGATCTGAAGAAAATACAATAAGCCACTTCTCTCTGCCGTCTTGCAAGAGGAAATCCCCGAGGAGATGGGTAATTGGATACAAGAAGCATCAGACATTATTTTCAGCACATGCTTGTTTTTAGCAGGCCAAACTTGATAAAAGAAGGGAAGAGTTTCCAAAGGGCCCAGGGATTGAGTAGTTGTGGCACGGTTCTTGAAACCCCTTTAAAACTTGCTGCAGGTAGGATGTGCTTTGTCCCTTTCAGTCTTTATGCTTCTGGAAATGTTTCCAAGAAGATGTGCTTTGAGAGTGGGAAGGAGCCTTCGAGTTCAGTTGCTGCTTGCTGCACAGCAGGCTGGCAGCTCCTTGTCGATTCCAGAAGCGGCATGTAGCCCTGGTGGTGTCTGAGGGAGGAAACTGTTATTTCAGAAGTTAGTTCAGGCTTGTGTTGGAGTGCCACAAGTGTGCAGTGATAAACCTGCGTGGAGTCTAGCTGATGCTGGTGGTTACCTACCTGACTGTGTCATAACTGCTCTGACCGGTGCTTGGGCCGCAAGCCAATGCTCATACCTGTCATACCTGTCGGCAGAGAGCTAGGTAAGAAAGCAGCTCCCTCACTGCAAGAGAGTTGTGCTTTAGTAGTAAGCGTAGCTGGAAGTTAAATACATTGATAAGTGCAGTAAGTTGGTTTAGGGCTACAGAGGACTCAGTAGAAAAATGGGGAAAAATGCAAGACTGCTTTGACTTCAGAGCAGATGACTGGTGCGTTACTTTATCTGCTACCATGGCTAAATGGAAAACAAGCTTGTATTTGCCAACTGTGTGCCGTGTATCAAAGACTTCCAAAGCATAAGAAAGCACTGCATAAGCGTATGATGTCTTTTAGCCTTAACAAGACATCTTGTAATTAGATTTATGTAAATGTATGGTGTCTTTTAGCCTTAACAGGACATTCTGTAATTAGATTTATGTAAAAGAGAAGAAACACAGGTTTTTTCTTTTGCTGTTTGAGCAAGGTTTTCTAAACAAACGTGACTCTCTGCCCTAAGTACTGTGCTGCTGCTAGACTAATTAATCATTTCCATGCTAGAGAGGGATCATCAAGAAATGACCTATAGCTTTGAAACTTCCTGGAGCTACTACTTGTGTATGTTGCTGAATAATTAAAACTTAAAATCAGCATTTTCTTTCAGTTGCTGAGTTGTGTGGCTTTGATCAAACTCTGTGAATGCAAACTGAATGACTTGCAAAGTTAATAATGTACTACTGCTACTTTATTGCAACATCTGTACTTGTCTGACTATAACTAGAGAGGTGTCAACACATTAACTCAATACACTTTCTACCTGAAATATCAACTTAATTAGGATCATTTATCAAAATGACACTTGTTTCATAAGGCCAAATCGAATTGATTACTGTTGTTTCTGTTGTACTTGTGCCAGCATTAAGAGCAATACTTTCAGAAACAAAGGTGTATAAATGCATATCTTGCATTGCATGAAATTGCACTGCTTGAGGAAGCCCAAACACTTTAAAAGTATTGAAATCTGTAAAAGAAAATAGAAAAATCAGGCCAATGTAGTTGCTTAGATAGTCTTTGTGATCATCTTATCTAACTAGTTTGCCCTCGTATAATGGGAAATAGCAGGGAAAAATTGTCACCATTTTGCAGATGGGGACTTGAGAATCAGAAAGACCAAGGCTCAGACTTTCATATGTGGTTAGTCACCTTAATGGCTTTTGATAAGACTAAGAATTAAGTATCTGTTTATTTTCCAAAGTTCTGGATTTAAGTGACCTGAAGATCAACTGAAGTCAAACTAAGTATTTCATGTTTTGGGAAAGTACTACTCAAACAACAAAGCAATCTAAAATTCAAACAGCTAAAATAGTTTTTACAACAGATTACTTTTCTAGTGTATGAATGAAGGCTATACTTAGTATATAGTATACTTCCTTTCTTTAGAATGATAACTGTTTCGATCCTCTTCCAGATGTGCTAATCTCACGTGCTGTGTGCTTAAAACCTTTTGAATAGTATTGTCTTAACACCAGCAGTGACTTAACTTACATGTCTTTAGGCTTCTGTGTCTAATCTTATGAAGTCAGAGCGTGAAGTCAGATCCACCATTATCAGCCCTCCAGTTCCCTTGGTAAGTCAGAATTTGAATTTGAAAAAGTGGGTAGGATCAGCTGTGGGGGAATCTGAGTGCTTAAGTAAATCTAATAAAACCCCATCTAACAGAGAAAACAGAGCATTGCCATTCTGAATAAGGTAATGTTTCCTCTTTAAAGATGAGGAGCTCAGTGGTGGGAAGGAGTCCCATTTCAGAGGTGGGATTGAGTCTCCTGACTTTTGCTTACCAAATTTTGGTGAAGGTGTGAAAAGAAACATTAGATGCCCTTCACGTGACCTGTAGTAAGCTTCTGAAATGGGATAGTCACAAGGTAAACATGGGAGGAATGGCTTGGAGGAGATGAATGCAAGTCAGGTCCAAAATTGGTTTGCAAACGGTATCCAGCAGTTTTCAACATTCCACTTTCACAGGGAATTACTGTATAGTCCTGAAGCTCATCTGTCTGAAGACAGCAGTAGTTAGTGTGTTAATGATATGGATCTTCGTGAAAGAGTTGAGAGCACCTGCTAGGATGCTGAAGGGATGGTTTCAGAATTTCAAGGGAGTTGGTAGTTTGGAGAAGTGGTCTGAAGTAAATGAGGGGCTGAGTTTAGGATTGGTTCTGCACTAGTTCCTGCCTAAGCTACTAATATGAATCCCACTGATGAAACATGGGAGTAACTTTTTACTTTTCAGATCCTCAGAAAAAGGTATAAGGCTGTAGCTGATAAGCTGAATGTAATTCAGTGATGTCAAGCTGTTTTGATGAAAGGTAAGTTATACTGTGCTGTTTAAAGAGGAGCATTGTCTGCAGGCATGCTGCACGTGAAGTAAAGTGTCTGTTCTGTTCAGCATTGGTAAACCCTCTGCATTATTCTGCCCTCTTTTGGGTGCCATATTTTAGGAGAGATAAGTACCACGTAAGCATGATGCAGAAGAGAGGAGTAAGAATACTCAGGGTCTGGAGTATGTGACTTTCAAAGGAGAAATGAAGAGATAATTTATCCTAACCTATAAAAATCTGTGTATTTATATAAATATTTTTTTTATACCTATTTTTATACTCTTTTTTTTCCTCCAAGCCATTTTTTCCATGCTTGCCTGGTGAATATCCCATTTCAAGAGTTTACAGAGCTGACGTGGATGACATGTAGTGTTTCTTTTCTTATTTGACCAAATTTTAGTAAGGTGTCCTGGTTTGAGGAGTCAGGAGACTCAAGACCTTCCTCCGAAATGTACTCTTTCCCATCACTGAACTCATCTTTAAGGAGGAAACATTACTTTATTCAGCAAAACATGTAAAATATATGACTTCCAAAGGAGAAATGAAGAGTAGAGATAGTTTATCCTAACCTGTAAAAATACAACTGAGAAGCAATGTGGTAACAATATGGCAGTGTAGAGAGGAAAGAACTCCATTTGTCTCTCATAGACCTGGCAAGAAGTAACAACAGTAAATTGCAATACAACTTTTTTCTTCTTCTCTTAAGGTTTGGCAGACCCCTAACAGCAAGACAAGTGAACCACTGGGATATTTTGCCTGGAGATTTGTTTCCAATGTCTAGGTCTTCAGGAACAAAACGGAAAACACAATTGTTAGGATTGATAGCTTAAGGTCCCTCCCAAATTTATTTGTTTGATCTTTGATTTTATTTGACCTTCATGACCTAAACTACTGCTTTTTGGATACTATGTACAGTCACTTTGGAACAAGTGCTAAACCGTGTGTAAATAAAATCCTAGTGACTGAAAGCAAATGAAGCAAGTATGAGCTTTATTTTTGACACTACTTTAATTAAGTGTTCATATAGTTCTGAAGATTAATTTGTTTTATTTCAGTGGAAACTCAAATATAGAGATTGAGCATATTAGATTTACATGTTGTTTTTGTATTTTCCCTTCACTACAGGTAAAAAAAACTTCTCAGTATAGCGAACGGTTTTCTTTTGAAGTAATGAAAAAAAGCAAGCACCAAAACCTCTTTGTTGTTCAGGCTTTATTTTACGTTGGTGATGTTGCGATTTGCCAGCGTTATTTTTCATAATAAAAGAAGAGCAGATTGTTGCTATATTGGTTTTGCAGCTGAAATTGAAAATATGCTTTGTTCTGGCCTATTTATTTTTAATTCTTTCTTTTCAGTTCTTTTTGCCTCTAGCAAAATGCCACTTCACCCTAGCAAGCTATTAAAAGAAGCCATATCCGTGCTGCTTGTTTGGCCTGTTCCATCAGCGCATGCATCTGCATCCAAACTGTCAGAAGAGACTTTTCTGTTGTGCTCACATCACTTAGTGAATTGCCCTGTTGATAAATTTTCTGCACTGATGTCTTATTTACCAACTCCTTTTGCCTTATTGCGGAGGAACTTAGCCCTTTGTTTGTTGTATTGCATTTCATGTGTCCAGTGGCTGAAGTATCCCCCATATGAATTGCTGGAGTGTATCCAAAGAACAACAGCAGAGCTGGTGAAGGGTCTAGAGAACAAGTCCTATGAGGAGCGGCTGAGGGAACTGGGGTGGTTTAGTCTGGAGAGAAGGAGGCTGAAGAGAGATCTTACTGTCGTCATGCAATGTGGTATTGTCCTGGTTCCGGCGGGG
>VYZM01002663.1:53003-96685 GCA_013398915.1 Dromas ardeola | reverse complement strand
ATGTCCCAGTTGTTCACCTTAACCATTGGCACCTCTTCGTATTTTCTCCATGTCCTTTGTCTATGTAAAACTGTCAAAACTCATCCACAAAGTTAGTACCTTTCAGATCCTTCAGAAAAGTCTTCTACCACAGCTCCTTCACAATATTAAGGCCATGGCAACCTGTAGCAGCAAGGAAAAGCTCCAGGCATAAACCTGGAGCAAGAAGCACCGTAGCAGTTACACACAAATGACCCAACCGATACGTGAAAAGTGAGAAACAATTACTGCGTGGTGGAAACACGAGCATTTCAGCCATAGGTTTATTTGTCAATGTAGGGCAGAGCTGCAGCATTGCTAGGAGTTTCTGTCAGCTATTTGGGGATTTTTAAAACAGCACCAGCTTGACTTGCCACCAATTGATCTGTTGGTGTGTTCCAAGGTCTAAACATTTGTGTGGAGTAACGTAATGCTTGGAAACTGATCGTGTACTTTAACACCAAAATTCACACAAACGTGCCTTAAAATTTTAGGTGAGCAAAATATTCCAGCTGTGGCTGATCGCCACCTGAGCTATACAGGTATTTTGCCTCTCTGGTTTACTGTTTTGTTTTCGAACACTCAGTTTTCTTCTGCATTTACACAAAAGGGAGCATTCAACATGGCAACACCAATAGCCATATTAATACATATGAACTGAAAACCCACAAATCACTTTGACAGCCCTGCTGGCTAATGCACTACCATGCCCCATTGCATTCAGATGATAGAAACTTAAAAGGAAATAATTATACTCTAAACTAGGTGACTAAATATTATTTAATGCAGTGGTCCTACAATAATGCCACTTTGGTTCAGATGAGGATTTGTGACATTTTGTTAGCCCATCAACTAAACATACTGTTTTTCACAAAACAAGTGGAAGAAAAAGAGGCTTGCAGGATTAATGTGTACCATACTTTCCTTTAGCCCTATATCCTGCACCTTAGTATGTTAAATTATTTCCTGTGAAAGTGAGACCTCCATTTAAGCAGCCACATCTCCCACCAGAACACAGCAACTCCCCCCAAAAGGCTCCTTGCTCTCTAAACTAACCCTAAGGGCTCATTTTCAAATACAGAATTTAGGGACCATAGGTGGCCGGCAGCAATGCCATAATTGCCCATGCAAATTGGCTATGTGCATGGATAGTTAAAACCTAATTAAACTGCAAGCACGTACACCTCACTTGTGCATACCATGCAGGTAAATTTGTATGTGATTGGGTTAGGAAGCTCCCTTATTGGTTTGTATAGCGTGCCTTTCTCTGTGCCCAGTTCTCAGATTTGAAACTGGTCTAGGAATTCCTGGGGGCTGCAGACACTTCTAATAGGCTGGTGGAAAGGTAATTAAGGAAAAACAAGCCTCCGGTCCTTTGACTTGTATTTCCTACACAGAGGTCCATACCTTAACCTTAAAATGTGCAGGAGTCACAAACTGAGCTCAGTAACACAGATTTGTTAAAGCTTCTACCTACAAAGCCAACTTTTTAGCCAAAACTCATGAAATGTGTGTTTTCAGGGCCATGGTTCTCTCTTTTGGCCTTTAATATGACTGTCAGACGTACTGCCTTGCTGTTCAAGCACCTCATTTCTCTGACTAGGAGTTAGGGCTTCTGGTTTTGGAGATAGGACCTTTCTATATTCTTTCCATGGACAGAGTTTTCATCAATAATATTATCAGTCACTGGGGAAAAATGAGTGTCCTAAAAGACGCTTCTATCTCCAGTGGCTTAAACGCTGGGCCTAAGCAAGTTAAGAGGCACAGGCACTCTGGTTTTAGTCAGATTTATATGCACCTCTGCTATACCCTTGGCACTTTGCATAGATTAAAAGACAATGTTCTACATAACCAATTAAGATCTTATCATATTAATTGAACTGCCATTATAACATTACCACAAGCCATCTAAGTAATCACTATATGATAACTCCTTATAAACCAGTTCATTGACCTACCAGATGCCTGCAGAAAAGGTAGGTTTGGCAGTATGCCCTGAAAGCTCAGAATCTGACGAATAATTCCTAAAACACGGGACCTTCTGCACCTAAATGAAGCCTCCAAATTATCTCTATATAGTATATGAGGGGAAAACAGGCAGGGCTTTTTTTCTTTGTGAAAATATTTTTGAAGGTTTGAATAATATTTAGACACTATAGAGAGGAAAAAAGAAAAAGATGGGGCTGCTACACTGTGTATATACGTAATTATCCATCATCTGAAATCAAGAGGAAGACTACTTTTATAGGCCAAAGGTCCAGGCTCTTATTTAGGTTCTAGGGGAAAAAAATCAGGTACAAGCTACGGAGCTGAATCACAGTTTTGACTCTTGATCCCTTCCATTTGAGCTGAGTGCTTTAGTGACTGGGTTAGCCTGCAATATTTTTTCTCATGTTTTAACCATGTGTTCCAGGAAACAGCATTTTCCTGCTTCGCCATTCAATTCCCAATCAGCTGTAACAAGCTGAAGACCTAGCAACACTACGTTAAACCTTCCCTCTTTTCTTCCCTTTATGTCCTCCAGTTGTAATGTACTTTTGGGCAAATGGATGTATTTGTTCCAAGCTACTTCTGTCTGTTTATCTCAGACACCCTGAATGAAAGGGGCCTGTTTATATGCTTTGAAAAATGATAGCTGATATCGTGGGACTAAAAGCTATCCAGTATAAAAGCAGAGGAGCCTTTTGAGAACAGTTCAGAGCACAGAAACTCAGGAGGAAGCACTGGGAAGGGATTTCCTTTACCCACTAAAAACAGTAGGACAGTGGCATCAGCCAAACAATCCACCCTCATTTTGATATAATGTGAAGTTCTCCCTTGGAAGAAGAGAATTAGGAAAGAACACCTTGGTAGACAGAGCACTGGAGCTGTTTACCCCCTACTTAACACAGAGCCTTACAGTTTAAGCCCAACAGTTTCAGGAACATATTGGCACGTATTGACAGTTACTGCAGAGAATGGTGCCATGCTGCAAGGTGGATTACGGGTATAGCACAGCTTAGTAAGCAGACAACTATTTTTTGCTGCTTCCAAGGAGTTATGCACATTTCCAGCATCCTGTGGTGATCGCTACTGAATTTAATGGTAAAACCAAACACTAAGAATAATTGTGACAAGCCCAGCATACAAAAGAGACATTATTTGAGAGCATATATAAACAAAAGATACCTTGATTCTGTGCGATGTTTCCCACTGGGTCATATCAGAAGTATATCAGGTGAAATATTTTATTTAAATTACTGATTAGTGCATAGTCTTTTAGGTTTTGGCATCACTAAACTATGTTCTTAAAAATACAGGATGGTTCCAAACATACCCCAACTGACGGCTTGAAGGTTTCTAAAAGCTGTTTACAGTTGTCTTGCAACATACTGAGTTCCTGGGAAGATTCATGGAACTGAGACAATCTGAGTAGTTAACACTTTCTAAGACTGCGAACTTGCAAATTTTCTGTCAAAATCCATTGCAGCGAATATGTCAGCAGCTTCCTTCAGTTTTACCTCAACCACATATACTAAATGCACAATCTTTTTTTTTGGTCCTATGCTGAACCACTAATGTTACTAATTCTATATAATGTTAATGTCCAACTAAAAGTCTTCAAGAAAGACACCATCTGACTGGCACCATAACCAAATATCTTTTGAATGTCACTGAGTGATAAGTAAAATGATGACTCCATTTGTCTCCATCCCAGCTGGTTTGTTGGCATCTGGCTTTTATATTATTCATAGAATGGCTATTATCTAAATTTTCACTTATGCAGTACAAAATCTTAAGCTCGAGTCAAAAGCTGTTTAATTTACAATCTCAAGTCTGAGCCATTGATTTCAGGTCAAGTACTCCTGCTGAATAAGCCCCTCTGTTACGAAAGTGACACACAGGAGACTTCACCAATAACAGATGGATAACACTAAGATCTATAAGGTCACAGTAATAATGCTATACAGTGACGCAAATCTCAAGTTTCTCTGACATAACACAGATCAGGCTACTCAGATAACCTGTTTCTTCCCGCCTTCTCCCAACATAACAGCTTCTGCCTACATCTCTCCTCCTGTTTTCTGTTATTTCCCATTTTCCTTTTCCTAGCCCTTGCTCTGCTGCTCTACTCCCTACCTTGCAGAGTCAGCCCGTTTAATTCATTAACCTCACACAAAACTAGACATTTTTTTCTGTTTTCCTGGCACATAGTATTTTCTCAGTGCTCTGTCATCTGTATCATCTACCTGCATGCACCGGCTCCTGTACATGCATCCTGCAATGCACAAGGCCTTCTACACGTTCACCTCCACATGAAAGCAGTGGAAATCAGAGCAGAGTGAGGCAGACCTCGCACTTTTAGCTTGTTCACTACTGAGCACAGTGTTGANTCCACATGAAAGCAGTGGAAATCAGAGCAGAGTGAGGCAGACCTCGCACTTTTAGCTTGTTCACTACTGAGCACAGTGTTGACACAGAAAGTATTAATAAATTAACTCAATAAAACAGTTCTTAAAGAGTGTATAAATTACAGAGAACTGAACTAAAGATTAGGTATTTCCTTTTCTTTATAAAACAATCCCTGGTTTTCTGACTAATTTGTGGTCAAACTCTATCCATAGCTATAAACATACCAGCTGCACTGCCTACAGCAAGACATGCACCTCTGTGTGCCTCTTGAATACAGACTTTAACGTGAAAGAAGTTCTATTAACATTCCAAGTTAATAAACTGGAAAAATATATTTTTTTTCCTTAATACGTGTACATGGTAAATCCAGTAGCACTGAGCAGAACACAACTATCATTCATCTCAGCAGTTCAGCCTGTGACATACCATGACAGAGGAGCTCAGGAATTTGTACAAGCAGTGAGAAAACCTCAAGGCTGAAAGAAAACCACAAACTTCACAAGGTTGACCACGTTTTTCTTGAAAAAAGGTAAATATTTTTTCTGGAATAATTCTCTCTCAGCCCACACCGGTGATAGGAGACAAGCTTGATATGACAAGAAAAAGTTCAACATGTAGCTGAAACAGAAAGACCAGTAGTACGTTATGAGAACTGTAAGAAAACTTAAGCTGGGTAGTCCCTAGCAGAGAATGTAATACCTGCAAAT
Source organism: Dromas ardeola (assembly GCA_013398915.1). Lineage (NCBI taxonomy): Eukaryota > Metazoa > Chordata > Aves > Charadriiformes > Dromadidae > Dromas > Dromas ardeola. The sequence continues at coordinate 91,568 of VYZM01002663.1, read as the reverse complement.
CCTATAACATACGTTACAGGTAACAGCTAAATTCCAGAAAAGTTTGTATTTCATTTTGTGCAGGCTCCCCTTTTACATAACACGTGCTGTTAGCAATCGTTCTCTGTTTAATATGCATAGCAATTCTTCTTCTGTGTCACTTACTCAATAATTTGTCCCTTTCTACCAAAGAAAAGGAATGTGAAGTCCTAATCTTGCTCTGTGTAGTGCAGGCAGGGAGGTGGAAATCCAAGTAAACGTGTCCTCTACTGAAGAAACGCAGGCCAGTGGAGCGCCCACAGAGAAAGTGAGGTATGCTGAAGATCGTAATGGTCTGCACGAGCTGCCAGTAGGATAGGAGTTCATTTGCAAGGGAATGAGCCACATCTAAAGCTGGTCGTCACCATCATCAAAGTTATGATGCGTTCATTACTCTTTACTTGCCTAAAATTCCCCATGATATGTGACCACAATTTTTTTTTCAGCTCCTCAACGTCTCAATACAATATCTACCTTTGGAGAGACAGGAACTGATGCAGGAAATTTTTTGTATTTATTTGTAGCTACAAAACCAATTGTAAATACTGCCTGACCGCAAACACAAGCTGCGACTCTATTAGATACTAAAATACATGCCAAAGTACAAGCTCTTTAATAGAACCAATGAACCTGTTTTAAGTCAGGCACGTAGCATGACAGCTACGCTGAATCCGGACAAAGAGCAGAAATTCTATTTCTGTTCTGAAGGTCGTGGCCATTTCAGTGATATGCTGCATTTCCTGCTTTGCTCTCGCGGCTGATATTCTGACTTATTTTTGGTAGAATAAAAGTTATAGTACTGGTGACTTAAGAGGGGAGTTTTTATTTCAAAAGCCAAGATGCCACCAAAAAGAACACGGATTTTTCAGATTGAATAATCTTTCCTTCAGGAGGAGGAGATTTGACATAAAAAATATCATCCAACTCTTCTATCTGAACATGGCAGATATTAGTAAACATTATTGCACCAGTAAGGTAATACTTGTGAAGATAAGGCATAAAATTTTCAAAGCTTTACCTCAGGACCGTAGGAAGCAAGAGATAACTGCAGTACAGAAAAAACAGCTATTGAGCTTGATACTTTTCTTGCTAAGAACAGCCACGATGGAATTTTACCCTTCCCCGTCTTCATTTTTTTACTCCCATAAATCAAAAAAGTCTTACATTAAAAAAACTGGCAAGCAATCAGTCAGAGCAGACTAATTGCTTTTGCTATTTAAAAAGAACCTAATTTTAAATGGCTAAAGTGTTGTGGTTTAAAGTAGCTATTGTACATGTGCATTAATTAATTTCCTAAGGATTTTTATTACATCTCCATGACACAGTCTAATTATCTGATAATGCTTTTTCCCATGTATATGAGAACGACATTGCTACAGCATGTACTTCAATTGTACTCAAAGAGCCTGCAAAGTGTGAAACCAAAGGACTCAAGGTCTGCCTACTCTGTTAAATAACACGTCAGGAAACCCTACTGCAAAATCTTTTCATTCCAAAGGGATACACGAGATAATCTGTCAAACATCATTGTCCAACTTATGCATTTTTCATACTCTTTCAAAGACACAAAGTGAGAGAAAGCATGCACACAGTATTTCATTAAACATTTCCCTTCTTCTCGAAGGAAAATTCTAAACACTGCTTTCTTAAACTGGTCAGCACAAAGAAACAAAACCAGTGCTGGCTGGCAGTCTCATACCCTCTACTTCCATCTACTTCTAATACTTAAAATGCTTTTTTGGTAAGTCTAACTCCACATCACCCGAGGGGTGTTCTGTCATATTGTTCTCAAATTCAGGTCTAGCAGCTGGACGCGTAACTTGTTACAATCACGACACGGGGCACACCATCTTTCTCTCCCAAAAATCCTGGAGCAGTTTACAAAACCTGAAGAATAAGTCTCACAATGAGTGGGAGAAATACACAACATGAAAACGTAGCCTGGTCTCTGGAAAGTACCACGTAGATTTGAACCACAATATGCCAAAGCAGTTTGCAGTTTTCCTCCGTGTTATTATTCCACAATGAATTAAGATAAGGGTTGGAAATCACCACAGTGAAGACCCATGCTAGGGAGAGCTCCCAGTAGGACTCCCGTTCCTTACAATGCCCTGAGAAGAGTCTATTCTCCACACTACGGGAGAGAAGGTCCCAATTTGGAACAAACAGAAGGGTGTATACATATATACCACATCTTGATTCCATTTCCATTAACTAGAAGTCAAAGTCTGTCAATATCAAAATGAGAAATATACAAATGTCAGATTGAACATAAGGAATAGACAAAGACCCAGGAATCTGCAGCTGGTAGGTGACAGAGCTTGGATCTCAACTACAGCAAAGGCAACGGGGAACCCAGCAAAATGAATGATAAACATAGGCCGCAGGAAAAAAGAACTTCTGTATGGTTTTCTTAATTTTGGTTCTGTTTAGGAAAGACTCCAGTGAACTCAAATCTTGGCAATGACTTAAGACTAGCTTCAAATTAATTTAGACTAAATATACTAGGTAACAGTAGTGGAAGGCTTCCCTGTTAAAGTAAGAGTAATTGCTACAGTAACAGGTATGCACCTGGGCAGGTTTCAGAGGAGAACTGCTATCAAGTAACAAGAGTTCAGTCTCACCTCAAATTGCATTTAGCTTGTCTCATGTTAAATCATTAGCTTCCTACGTATATACTGAGAGACTCAACACTGAAAATATGATCTACTTCCTTTAGACTAGAAATCAAGCCACAAATGAACATACCATGGTTGGCCTAAGCACTACAGAGACTGCTTCACTGAGTTTGTGTGGGTACAAATCAAACAAAATACTGCACAGCATATGGAATATAACCTGGGGGAGGGAAAGCTGGAGAGACAGCAAACTAATTTGCAAAGTCTAATCTGTGTTTGATGCATACAAGTAACTCCCATTAATGTGAAATCAAGTAATATCACACCAAAAAGAGACTACACTCCAAAAGTGGCTAGCTGCTGCCCACTACAACCCACTCCTCTGCAGTGTCTGCTGTACGTTCTGCAGTAGCACAACCTTCTGCTAGCTGCTTCTGCTGAATTTCAGTAATTAAGCTTGTGCCAAAGACTGGCTTCAGGGGGAGCTTGGCATCATCGCTAGGTGAGAAATGCACACAAATATTCAGACACATTTTGAGCTTACTTCTTGGGCTTCTTGGCCCTAACTTCTAGCTTAAAGAAACTTTGAATACAGCAGACAAGTCAACAAATCATATCCCCAGTTCAGCAGTGTAAGGCCATTTCTCACATGCTTGAATTCTGTACCTACCTTCTACCAGCAACCAGCATAAGGAGATGTCTGGACACCACTTTCTTCTCTGCAGCTGTCGGTATGCAGCAATGAGGCTACAATGGTCTTACAGCCTCTTGAAGAAGATTTACACATATGAGTATACTCACTCAAACCCACTACTCTGGTTCAACAATATTGGTTAAAGAACACTTGCAAAGTTAAGGTCCAAACCTTCCAGACACTGAACACTCTTAGAGAAATTCTTGCTCCCTGGGGAGATAAAGCAGCTCAGTACTTTACCAGCATGGAATGTAAAACACAGAAAGAAAAGGGAACATGAACTGTGCATCATCTGTATAGATCACCTTTCCGTTTCCTTGTACTACGTGTGCTTGGCATGGACATGTGCCCTCCCTGGCACAGAAATGGCTATAGAGTGAAAATGTGAGAGCAATAAAACATTGCAGCACTTTAGGGGAAACTGCAAGCTATTTCCATTCTATTGATCTTCTCCAGACGTCAATGACACACTGAGTTTATTTGGAAAACTAAATTCTAGAGCATGTTGCATGAAGATGCTCTAGTTAAGCTTGTTTAACTGACTGACTAAAATTGAATTACATTTATTATTGCACTCTTAAGATACAGGCAGGAACTACACATTCACAGCTAAGTAACCATATAAATTGCCACTTTGTAAATGTAGCATATAGATATAAAACTTTCTGGGATAAAAAGGTGCATCCTTTTTTAATGGTTTATAAGATTAAAACTTCATTGTAAATTATTATCAAAACTATAGCATTACAAAATTAAATTCTAGCGAAGTTAGAATTCCCTTAATTGTAAAACCTCTAGGATTTGAGCACTTAACTTATGCCGCAGCTTCAAATGCTACATAACACTTTCCAAAAATATTTCCCCAAAGAAACAAATAGAAAAATTGGTATTTAAAAAAATCATTATGTAAAAATAGATTTTTAATACTATCTGTCTGTAATATGAAACACCTGACAACAGTATAATCCAGATATTAATTTGCTTCTTTTCATAATGTACATTGCTGCTCAAGTAATTTTTGCTGACGACAAAGGTGCAAAGGAACTTTCATGCATGTTATTTTGAACGAAGACAATTCTTAGCTAGCTCCTTTGCTTGCTTATAAATAAGGCAACACTGGCAGCCGTACTGGGTGTATCAGCAATATTTGACAAAAGTGCCTGGGCTCCCTTGAGTGGAGAAATGTCATTATAACACAGGAGAAAATCATTATCTGATCCATGAACGATTATCTGGTGGTGGGATTTTGTCACTCTGTTCACCACTGTTTGCAAAATTTGTGTTTTAAAATAGTCCTGAAAAAAGCCATTCTGCCCTTCAAAGTATGAACCAGACACCTGAATCAGCTTTTCTTGTATACACACGTCTTTGTTACGTACCTTCAAAGTGTCAAGACTGTTCTGCTGCATCAAAGATTACAACATTGGTCCCTCAGTCCAGTAAAACTTGCTTTCTAAAATACTACGTGGACTATCAGTAAGTACTGACTCATTAACTTTCATTGTAAGACTTTGTTCCTACCCTGCTGTAAACAGATTAGTTATCTGACATTCTGGTTTCCTACCATACATTTTTAATAATTTCTAGGAGAGCTCCTGTCTTCTTAAATATGCTCAAAATATTTCTTTGATTCTTCAGACTCCTGAATATTAAGAATATTTTTTCTACTTTTTTTGGTGAACTTCTCAGTTACTTTTTTGGCCATTACAGGAAGATCCATGTAAAGAACGGCAGAACCTTCCTATTCCAGATCTGTCCAAGATTACATTGATTATCCAAAATAGCATTCACATGATCTTAAGACAAGCATAGCCCTTTTCCTTCTTCTCTGACACAAACACATGTGCATATCACTTCTGCTACTATTACAATGCTCTTCAGACAACACATTTGTAATCAGATACACAGGTAGGTGATGATCCCCAGGTATACCTACAAACAATTAGGGAGCATCCTGAATTGAAATTCTCCATGTCCTGATCTCTCCGAGTATGGCAGAGTTTTAATAAGAATACATTATAGATGATGTATGAACCAAAGTCCAAATCTTTCAATAAGTGTTGTTCAAGATGAGTGAGCTATTTAAATGAGTTACTTTACAGAAGAAAAGACTTAATGCTGTGTTATCATAAATCTATATTTCCACAGCAGAGACACTGTAATTTAATAATAATGTAGTTTAGGTATAAGGTGCAACCTTGTCTCCTTTCAAATCTATATGGACAGACATCTTTTCTACATCAAGGAATATGCCACGTAATTCAGAGAAGTATTGTACAGGAAAAAGCAGAATACTAAGCAGCAAACTGTGATGGAAGTGCATTTTACTAAGAAGAGGATCAAAATAAGCGGCCAGGAGACACTTGACATGACAAGTAACAGGCACTTACTTCAAGCAAGTAGCGTGATTTTTGTAATAATGCTATTTGAACATTAAATCAGTTGGCAAAACAAAATCTTACTGATTAGGAGCTGCCTTAAAGAAAAAGACTCTTTTCAGGCATTTTATATTATCCATCACTGAAGACAGTCTTAAAGCATATGCTTTAAGCTAACTGCATAAGAATATTCAAATACCTAACATAGCATGGTGTGGAAAGACTCCTCACTGGAGTCTCCACAGTGGGAATGACACATTCTAGAAGAACGATTTCACACAGTGAAAAAACAAAGAGGCAGAATTCCACTCAGCACAGGTTGCTTTTGTGACTTTCTCAACTGCCAATCACTGTCTAATTGCTGGTAGACAAATAGAGTAAGTAAGTTTCTTTATCTGCTTGATTGCAAAATTAAACCCACCTAAAACCACCAGCTATGTTGTCCAACTTTCTGTAGAGTTAGTGCTAAGTTAACACTAAAGAGTATTAATTCATCCAGTTCTGCGCAATGAAGACAGTGTCTTAGAGATAAGAAAATATGCTCAACTACTTTAACTATGTACAGAAAGAAAGTCGCTCCAAGGCCTGAAGTAAGTGGAAAACATGAGTCAGCTGATGGAAGCTGCACTGACAACCTTGATCTTAAGCTGTTTATCCAAACTGAGCCTCAACAAATGCTAGATTCAAGACCATTATTTTGCAAAGTTCGTAAGGACGTGGCCTGCTGTGAAGAGTGAGACTCACTTATAGATGATTGCGCTGAAGAAGGGATAATAAGGGTACCACATGAAAAAAAAAACCTTAATCTCCTGGGATATCACATAAGGCATGCTCTCAGTTGCAACCCAGCAAAAGAGAATAAAGCCATGGTCATCATTAACCCATGCAACTGTATGTTCTTTGCTCAATGTAAACCTGGGGGAAAAAAAAATACAAACCAAAAAGAACATAACTTTTCTCTATAAAAAATAAATTTTATTTTCCACTAAAATGGCACAATCTGAAATGAATCCTTCCTTACTTTATTCTTTTTTCTCATTTCAGGTCTTTATCAAGGCATCAGCATGCTTGAATGGCCCACGCAGCATGAGCGCCATTGACAGTTTATTAGTGGAATTAGGTCTCCGACAGTACTCTACTCAGCCATCCTGAGTGTGGAAGCATGCTCCTTTGCTCAGGAAATTTATCACTCTAATTGTGTTGCCTGCTCTCTTTTCATTGCCTTAACTGACCAGCAAAATGAGCCATCATATTTTAAACCTAAATTATTCGAAACCTAGCTGTATTGCAACTTGCTAATCTTCTAAATAAAAGTATTAATTAGATGCCTAATGAAAAATCATTGAATAGACGTTCACGTGGGATTTGAAAAAGAAAATCTTATCATGTCAGATTTCACTATTTTCTTTTTATTGCTGTTCGGTTGATTTTCTTTCCTGTTTCCTTCATAGCTTCTTTCATTCCTTTTAGGTAGAATTCCAGTGGGACAGATGGGAGAACTCTAGCCAGCAACTCAATCAGCACAGGACCACAGTACCCAGCTTAGCTCAGAGCAGTAGGAAATCCTAATGTAGTTTTTCCTCCAGTCTGAGGAGGAAAAAACCCAACCTAAAGCCTCGTCTTTCACGTGTTTTCACACTGAGTACTTGTGTCAGCAGAATTCACTGCCGAGTAATTTACAAACTGTAACTTTTTCTTAGCAAGTTTGGCGAATCGCCACTAGACAAAACGGTCACATGTACGTGAGAACTAACAGTAAATTGCTGAGAAGACAGTTGAGAGTTAATGATTGAGAAGATAGTAGGCTAATAATACCCATTTCAAAATTTAATTAAAAAGTGACTTTTTTTTTTAATGTAGTATTGGTCTGGAAAGCCCTCTCCACAGCACCATTCCTTGTTTCCAATGCTTAGAGGTGAAAAATAGTAGATATTAGGGACTTTATCCAAAAACCATTTAAATCAATGAAAATTTGCCCATTGATTCCAGGTGCCTAGTGATCAAGCCTTTAATGTTTTTAGACATAAGGGAAAGCAACACGCAAAAGGCAGCGTTACCTGTACATTAGGTCTGATCCTCTTAAGAGGGGGAGCACACGTGCATGTCTTTCTGCCTAAGACATTCCAGACAAAAATAAGGAAGCTGTTCTCTCCAGTGGTCAATGCCAAAACAGAAATTTCACATTCCCTCCATGTATAGGAAAAGGTCAAAGAATTGTAGAGGAAAAAAGGCCCCACTGACTGATTAATTTTGCAGGACAAGAGGCAGACAGCAGTTGCAGTAAATCTGCATTTCAGTCACTGCAGAGATGTGCTCCAGGTAATCCTTCATGCAGCCGCCTCCAAAGGTAGGTCATGAATTTGCAGTCTCTGTTCCACGAGATCTGTGCGGTAGTTCACATGCTAATTCTATTACAAGCCTAAAACCAAAGCAAATACAAAACAAAGATTTTGCTCCAAACCCTAAACTTGGCAATTTAGCTTTTCATACTCTGTTCCTGGACACAAGATGTCAAGTTGTTTTTATTGTCTCCAAAAATTTTTCTTGGTCCTTTATTAATGTGCATGCATGGCTACTAGATCACCCTACTCAAAGCAAACTTACGGTAGCATTAGCAAAACAGACGGGTCTCAAGAACAAAAGAAGATGGATTTTGTCTTCACAAGGAAGAGGGAGAAGTTCATGCCACTTCTTACACCTGGCCAGCGCTCTGGCATGGGCCTCCAGGTTCCCTCTTTGCTTTCACAGGCACTACTGCGTATGGGGCATTTAGAACCTGAAAAGACCTGAAGAAGGCTTGCCCCGACATAAATCCCCATGCAAAAGTAAACCACAGAGATAGTCTTTTTGCTGCTTAAAGAATCCATTTTAAGATATTGGCATTTGATTTAAATAAAACAAAAGCTGTTTGGGATTCATTGTTCCATCTGTAGAGTAGTGAACACCAACATGATAATTACATCAAAACTGATTTGTTTAAAAATGTCTACTTTAATTAATTTATTATAATACTTATGGAACAGTTTCAGACAAGGTCTAAGACACCAAGGATTAAATGTCATTCACTTGCAATGCCTGGAGGAAGGACACACCCATTTGCAAAGAACATTCCCCATGTTAGTCAATGCAGAATATGTTTGAGAAACGTTCCTCCCTTCAGGCTCTGATGTTGCTTCGTGTTCCACGTGCACTGCAACTTGACATTAAATTCTCTTATTAAAACACATGCGTATTAGAAACAGTTCCTCCAGACCATTTTTTTTTTTAAACAGTGTTTTAGACTTGTAACTTTGGAAAACCTTGAAAGAACCAGCAGTTACAGTTCTGTGTCCACAGCCAAGTTTAAAAGCAAAACAGAAGTACACTTCAATAGGAGTAATGCAAAGACCAGATCACCCATCAGAGAGCAGTACTTGCTTTTTTGCCACCTTGCATTAACAAGGCAATGGTTGGCCACAATCCATACCAGTAAATTATAAGAAATTGGAAGGGGATTTGCAGTCTCAGTCATGCTGACTGGCATTTTGGGGGCATAAGGGAGGGGACTTTCTCCTGTTCTTTATGCATATCCAGTGCACATGCACACAGGAGAGTCACAGGCAACCATGAACAAAGTACACAACATTTTCCTGGGAAGGTGACGGAACAAATAATCCTCGAAAACACTTCCAAATATACGAAGGACAAGAAGGTGATTTTGAGTAGTCAGCATGGATTTATGAAGGGGAAATCATGCTTAATCAACCTGATAGCATTTTATGATGAGATGAGTGGCTTACCAGACAAGAGAACAGTCAGTGGCTGTTGTTTATCCCAACTTTAGGAAGGCTTTTGACATGGTCTCTTTCAGCATCCCAGCATGAAGTGTCCATCCTTGTAGACATTCAAAACCCAACCAGACAAGCTCCTGAGCAACCTGTTCTAGACGACCCTGGGAGGGGGCTGAACTAGACAACCTCATGAGGACCCTTCCAACCTCAACTGTTCTATGATTCGATGACATCCGTCATGAATGGCTTATTTACATCCGGTCAGATGGATGGATGAGATGACCTTTTGATATCCCTTCCATCTCTACTGGCTATATCAATATCTGCATGCAAAGTAGCATCCACAAAGAATATCACAAATCTTTTTTCCATTCCTTTCCTTATTGCCTAGACGAAGATCTATGATGCGTTCTAGGCATTAAATAGCTAAGCACAGCAAAACTAGTAATTAAGTCTGCTACCCTAGATACACTGTTAGGTTTGTCCCCCAACTAAATCACCTTCTGATCCCTTCAGAGATGTCCTTCAGTAGTCTCTTTCCATTATCTTTAGCTGGCAAGACCGATTTACGGACCAGTGTGTCTAGTGCATTTTCCAAGCTTACATCAGTTACTTTGCTTCCAGTTGTGTGTGAAGTTCTCTCCTATTCTCTGGTCAGGAACTAGAACTCTCTGGCTATTATAGTGGATCATGGCCTTCACTTGAAGACTGCTGATGTTTGTATTTTTCAAATCACTCCAAACCCCAATTTTAAGCGCAATTTGCTGGCTGATGATATTTGAAGTGAGAAATAACTTACTTAGATTTTTAGAATTTAGAAAGTGCTAAACACTTATAAATTATGACAATTTTTCCTGCACAAGTCATGTTAAAAAGTGAGTTGCCAAGCAAAAGATCCCAGTTAAGGAAATCCTTCGGACTCATGCTACTTAGGCCAGATAGAAGCAGGAGGTTTACAAAAGCAAAGCTGTCACCCTTCACTAGCCAGGGAGATATCACAGCTCATAACTGCAAGGAGAGAACGCCATACTCAAAAACTGAGCCTTACTCAACCTTCTGCCTGTAAACCAAGTTCAGCTGACCTTGGCGTGTAGACATAGCAACACTTTCCAAAACAGAGAAAAATCTTTAAGATTAAGGTGGGATTAGGAATTTAAAAAAAAAAAAAAAGGCATCTCTGAGTTAACAAACACTTCAAGAATATTTTACTTGGTAACTGAAAAAAATCAGAAATTAAAAATAACACATTTAGAGATTATGTGAGATTTAAAAGAAAAATCAGATGTTTAAAAACAGTCTGGCAGTAGAAGCTGACTGATCCAAATATGAGAATGGCTGGTCTGATCTAAAAACTAGAACAGAAAGATCATTCTCATGTTTCAGTTTTCCAGGTAGATGGAATTTCTGTAAATAAAACAATGTCCTATTTGCTAAAATTTGTATTTAAGATTTTCACAGAATCACAGAATGGTAGGGGTTGGAAGGGAGCTTTGGAAATCATCTAGTCCAACCCCCCTGCCAGAGCAGGGTCACCCAGAGCAGGTCGCACAGCAACACATCCAGGTGGGTTTTGAATATCTCCAGAGAAGGAGACTCCACAACCTCTCTGGGCAGCCTGTGCCAGTGCTCCCGCACCCTCAAAGTAATGAAGTTTTTCCTCATGTTGAGAAGGAATTTCCTGTGTTCCAGCTTGTGTCCATTGCCCCTTGTCCTGTCACTGGGCACCACTGAGAAGAGCCTGACCCTATCCTCTTGCCACCTGCCCTTTAGATATTGATAAACTCAGCCTTCTCTTCTCCAGGCTAAACAGACACAGGTCTCCCAGCCTTTCCTCATCAGAGAGGTGCTCCCGTCCCTTGATCATCTTTGTAGCCCTCCACTGGACTCTCCCCAGCAGTTCCCAGTCCTTCTTGAACTGGGGGGGCCACAACTGGATACAGTACTCCAAATGCAGCCTCACCAGGGCAGAGTAGAGGGGGAGGATGACCTCCCTCGACCTGCTGGCCACACTCTTTTTAATGCACCCCAGGATGCCATTGGCCTTCTTGGCCACAAGAGCACATTGCTGGCTCACGGGCAACTTGTTGCCCACCAGGACTCCAAGGTCTCTCCCTGCAGAGCTGCTCTCCAGCAGGTCAGCCCCCAGCCTGTACCAGTGCATGGGGTCATTCCTTCCTAGGTGCAGCACCCTACACTTGCCCTTGTTGAATTTCATTAGGTTCCTCACCGCCCAACTCTCCAGCCTGTCTAGGTCTCGCTGAATGGCGGCACAGCCTTCTGGTGTGTCAGCCACTACTCCCGGTTTTATATCATCAGCAAACTTGCTGAGAGTACACTCTGTCCCCTCATCCAGGTCGCTGATGAATATATTGAACAAGATTTTCAGATACGCCTCTATTTTATTTTTAAACAAATCAAAGCAGCACATTACTTTTAAAAAAATAATTATTATTTTTTTAATATCTTTTGTATTACTTTCAAAAGCCTACAAGTGATTTAGGAGAGTACTGCCTATATTAGAAAGTATCGCAGGCATTTAGGGAAGTGCTAATGCTGGCATTTTCAAAGCCTCTCCTTCAAAACTTAGAAGCCTGAAAAGTAGGAAGTGTTCTTTCTTCTTTGCAACAAGCCATGAAGACAATACGTGAAGGAGAAAAGACTTTTTCATGACACTTTCAATATGTCCCCTTGCAAGAGAAATATTCTTATTTGCAAATTCTCTATTTCAAGGAGATATATATTGCAACCGATCAATCTGATAGCATGAAAATTCATTGTGCAAGAGCACAAATTAGTTTAACTTTCTTATTTCCTGATCCTTATTTTTTTTGCTCTTAGTGTTATATGAATGTGGTTTATATTTAACTTTCTCCTTTCTTACCTTTTTTAAAAAAGGAAAGGGAAAAGATTTCAGACACTTGTCTGAAATCTCAGCTCAATCTTCTCTTCTATTATTCTGCCTGATGGAAAACCTGGCTAGGGCTTTTATCCAGATTGTAGGAAGGACAGCTCTTCTCCTGTGAGGTGGGACTTTAGACACATGCATTAGCTAGAGAGAAAGATTTAAAAAACCAGCAAATAATTGAAGAATGGTGATTTCTTACTTTTCAGATACTTTCCCAAATAATTTAGGCCACAAGAATAAGCTATAATTTTTGCATTAGTATTTACGTGCTCCAGCTGTGACTTGATCACATTGACCTATGCTCTTCATAAACAAATACTTAATTCTAGATCTGAGTCATCAGGCCACCCATCCCAATTGCTGACATCTCGTAAGGTTTCATTTACAGAGTATAAATAGCCCTTCTACTCAAATATAGTGCCTGAAAAATATCAGACAAGTGTTTTAACTATAGACACATGAAAATAAAAGAAGTATTAATCAGAATCCTCAGAATATTTGATAATTTTTCAGATTTCTTCAAGAAAATTTGGTAGCCTCTACTCGGTTCAGAAAGCTAATCTGCGCAACCCACTGTGAGGGCAAGAGTTTTCTTTCTTAAGTCAGTTTACATTTCATCAACTGAACACAGCTTTATTTCTTTTTTGTTTAAAAGCAGGAAAGCGTAATGCCACAAAGACCAAAAGCCCTCTGTTGGTATATAAAAAACTGCTGTGCTATTGAGTAAAAGCTTGGCCCGAGTTGGAGTCCATTAATAGCTATCTGTACTAGAAAGACATTCATGTATTTTTGTTTGTTTCTGTTCTCCAATTCCTACCCTCCTAAAGAGAGCCAAAGGCTAAATTGTGCTGCTTCTAGTAAAGATTAAATAGCAAGCAATTCAACCTCTGGCACTACACTTTCAAATACGAAAGGGGTTATGTCATGCAAAAAGAAAAGGGTTTTCTTTGGAATTGTGCATTCTTCTTCTTTCATGACATGATGAAAGGGAAGGGTTGCATTTTAAAGCTCTGCAACATTATCAGACTTTGCTACAGTTACGCTGTTTGAAAGATGCCCAGTACATCACCAAAGCGATATAGATACGTAATATGATAATGAAAAAATATGCATTAATTGCTCATATAGCCAGTGTATATTACATCCTTGTATACAAATAAGTGCACAGATCTGCCACATTTCTTCATGGTACTGGTGAAAAAAAAGCCACTTTCATACACTGGTTGTTCACTACGTAGAGTTACTTAGGGAACAGTAAGCAAAATCTGAGGCGTAGCAAGTCAGCAAACAAATCACAAAAACATTGGCAGGCTTTTTTATTTCAGTCACACTGCGATAAATTCAAATAATTCTAATGAAGCCAACTGTGCTGCTCCAGACTGACCCGCCATTAAGCAGAGTGGGACAATCATACCGTCAGTTTAGCAAACCGAAAAGATACATTGAGATATTTTTGCAGATATGGTGACAGATAACTTACATCCTTCATTAATAGTTTCTATTCAAGGTATTTAATTAGCATTATGATAAAACTAACCAAACTGCATACAGTGTAACAAACAATCTAAATTGACTTTGCAGGCTGAACAGTTATACCTCTCTGACAGCTATGTGACCACTTGCAATTCCAATGGCTAGTCTGGCAATTAACGTTGTCTCATTAATCACTACTAATTAACTTCATTGATCCTTAACACTGGGATTTCCACATTAGAGCATGCTGCAAGAAGCATCACATTTGTTATGATATAATATTCAGAGGAAATGAAATAAAAGAAGCGCTGCGTCAGGGGACAAAAGTACCATTAAGGCCAGGATGTCAAGTTACACCTAGAACTACGCATTGATCTTAGCTTGCTTTCTTTTCAACTCAGTCTGCTCTCTCAATAAGGAACCAGCAACTATTTGTTACATGGGCATGAGTGTGAGAGAACAATCACAGGACCTTTAATGAATGGACTGCAAAGTTGCTTTGCAGATACTCCTGCACAAACTCTATCACTTCAAACATGCAGCCTGAAATCCCCACACCTTCTGAAGTTGTTCTTGCTAACTATTGACATTGCAAGTCACACAGGGAAGGGCTCAGTGCACCACTGTGCAGAACACAATAGCAATAAGCAACACCACCGCGGTCATTGCCCTGACTGCCATAGTCCTTGCTGAACTGCAATAAAGACAAGTATTTGACTCCAGATAATACTGTGAAACTACCCACTCGTGCATGGTTGGCTACCAGCCTGGCTAGTGACATGCAGCAGTTATTTGGAAGGACCATGCTGAAGGTACGTAATGTTTTTAAGTAAGGATTTAAAAGATGTTAAGGTTCTGCATCTGTCAAATCTTGGGGGGGTGGGGGGGGGTGGGATAAAGATATTGTACAGTTTCTCTAACAGGTATCTGAACTTTAAATCATAAAATGCATATGAAAAGATAATATAAGAATTACAATACTAATCAGGCATGAAGATTGATTCTCCGAAGACAGTATAGCCAGTCAAGAAAGAGCAAACTATCAAAAGGAATTGAAGTTACACTGTACTGTTAAACTAGCTTGTGCAGTTAGATCAATATAGCATTGACAACATATTTCTATGCCAGGAACATACAATAAAAGCACATGCTTTCATTGCAGCTGGATGTTCTCAATAAAATATAAGCCATCATAGTGCAAAGAACTGAAGGAAAAAATATCATGCTTATTTCTTAAAACAATATTTTCATAAACTAATGACGTGAACTGATTCTAGGGGATCCAAGTGGTCCTACTTGTCACTGATTTACTGTATGAACTTGAGCAAATCATATTCCCCACATAAGTCTCAGGTTTTCCTCCACTTACAAATTTGAAAACTTCTCTTAGAGATTTTTATTTTTACGAAGAGCTTGAGAAGGTAGCAGAGTATTCCAGGGTGCAAATGACATTTTACAGCATAATAAATTATCAATAAATGCAAAAATAAATTGGGTGAGAAAAATGTTCTGAATCTGGCAAACTTTTTGATCTTTTTCCACAGCCTAGTTACAGACGGTTTGAAGGTGACACCATAAAGCACATAAAAGAAGAACATACTTTCTCCTGAACTTCAGCTTAAAACACTAGTCGAAAAAGTAGCAATTCCATGGTGTACAGGAGTCACTGAAGTTCTTCCAAATCTTCCATGAAGGCTCTGCTAAACTTTCTAAGCAGGGAACATATAAAGAGGATGTACTGAATACAGAGCAACTCAGTGACGGTGCGGCAGTCAGAAAAGACAAGTAAGAATTCTATGAAAGCAAACATATAAAGATTTTCAAGACCAAAAGTTTTTCATTTGTGAAGTAAATGCCCAGTATTGTCTCTCAACTTCCTGCCTCATGCCTTTGGATGACACAATCAACAAGGCTTCCTTTGTATTTTAAGTTCTGCTTGATTGTACATTAATGCACTAGATAGTACTGAATCACGTGCTCTTGTCTGCAAGCAGTGCTGAGGATTTATAGCTATACAGCAGGAAGTTAGAAGTGACGTGTATAGACAAAGTTGAAAAGAAGAAAGACAAGGTCATCCACAAACAGCATTCCTGAAAAAAAGGAACAAGTAATATTTTAAAGGGAATTAATTATGGGAAAGATATTAATAAAACTATCACAGACTTTCCATTATATTCTGATCATTAAAACTCTTATCAGGCATGGAAAAGAAAGGTTTTGGTCTATTATCGCTTAGCTCAGTATTTGGTGCATAATTTCCGCATTAATTTCTTTAGTGTCCAAGAACTATCTGTTATACCCTGCTCCCTTTCTCAGCAGAGACTCCGGCATTCGCTGGTAGAGAGGCCTGGGGAGTTTACACCTCAAGGCTGGGTGTACGGAGCAATGCAGTGGAGGTCTCCACAGTTCCCTTCGGCGGCAAGGCACAAAGCGGGGAACATGTTGAAAGAAGAGGAATGCGAAATCACAAATAAATGTCCTTTCAACATGAAGAGACAGAGAGATTTTGCAGAAAGCTGCTTTTTATCCTGTTGTGCTCAAACAAACCAAGGGTAGATCAGATCCTGAGTAACTGCTTTTTGGATACCACATGTGAAACAAAGGATAGACAAGCTTTGGCTAGCAGTGTGATGATGCAGTTGCCATTGTTCGGTTCAGATTCAGATATTGTGATTTTAAAGCTACATCTTTCGCAAATCTTCTCTGTGGCCTTGGCATTTCTATATGCATTTCAGAAGGCTCAGCTTGTGAAGATCTCTCTAAAGTGAGATGGTGTACAAATCAGAGTTCAGTTCAGGAGTTCACTTCACTTACAACACACTCTTCCCATTGAAATCAATGGAACTTATGGATCTAATTAAAAATAAACACACATTTAAGTGCTTTCCCGTAGACCTACAATTTGCAAAGTATTGCCAAAAAATCCACCCCAGCAGAGTCCCCTTGTTCAGGGTTCACACTCCTGTTTTAGTCACTCAGGCTGGGCTCTCCTCAAAACCTGTATGGATTACTCTGGGAGTGACTCAGTATTCTCCATTTCGGAATGGAGAATAAGACTGAGAACATCTGCTGAAGAAGACAAAACAAATAAACAAATGAATCACCAACTTACTTTCCTCTGGTTTTTCTCAGTTACACTTCTTCCCCTGAGCCGCTGCCTCAGTGAAAGTTTTGCCCCAATGTAAATGAAGATCCACTAAAGCCATTTCTTCTATCCTTGTTTCAAGATAAAAAACCTCATGGGACATCCTATCTGAAGTTTCATCTCAGTCTCCAAGATTCATACCGTATCCAGCCTGCCATACCATATCCGCCTTGCTTTGGCTGTTTTTTTGTTCTCATCAAAGGCATTTCTAGGTGGCTTCTACTGTAAAACGAAATAGAACAATGGCGTATCTTTGACAGACTGGAAACCAGCAGAGGGTAGGATGAGCAACGCCTGCGAGCTAGAGGTGGACAAAACAGGAGCTTTTGCCAATTCTACAAAATGTGGTACATTTGCCCCAGGAAAAAAAGATGCTTTGAAACAACATAGTGCAATCTTTGTTGTGCAATGAACTGAATAAAGATCTGATATTGAATGACATACCATCAAGAGCAGGAGAAGCAAAGAACTGACTTAACCAGGCAGTTAGTAAGTACCAAACATCCTACAGTGATTACCGTCAGAGGAAGCATCTTTCTCTAATTCAGAATAATATAAGTCCATGAGCTGAATATAAAATCTTTCAGATAGCGTTATTTTGGCCTATTTCTGTACAACACCGGGTGTTACATTTTTCTTATAGGTGTTTGAAGGCTCTTTCCTCAAAAACTTACTGGGTATGGTGTTCAAGAGACATTGATAGAGAACGCTTTAGATATTAACCTAATGCAATTAGCAACTTCAAAGAAGCAGCTTTTGGTAACAAAATAAACATTTTCAAGATCACAGCACAGCTCTGTGATAGAAATACTCTTCACTTTGATCTGAAATTGTTTAACAAGGTTGTCATGGGCAAATTTACCTTTGTAACAACACTCTGCTGCTTGAGAAAAGCACACTACAAAGGTCATCAATTCCTGACTACAGAAGAGACACAGATGTTAAAAAGGTCTCTAAACCTAGCTATTCCTACTGTACCCCAGCACTAACTATTTAAATTACTGGGTTTGTACCTGATTTCACAAGGTTCATAATCCAAGTCTGTATTTGATATGCATAATCTATAGAACATGAACTAAAATTGTTTTGATTCCAAATGCTAGAAACAGAAGTTGAAAAAATAAAATAAATAAAACAAACTTGCCCAAACTTTGCCTCCTTCAGTCTGTTTAGATTAAGTTTTTACCTGCTTCCCCTTAGATGTAACTACCCCTACATCTTTATCATCCACAATTTGCAACATTGATTCACCATTTGATATCTAACTCTAACTTGTCCCCACCAAGCAGACAACAATAGCAGACCATATCAATTAAGCACTGGGTTTGTAATTCATTGCAAATTAACTCAAACATAGCACCTGGAACTGGTGCTGTCATCAACATTTTCTGCAGCAGAATTTAGTTTTATTGAGGCAAATGGCCATGAAGCATTTCAAGTAAAAGTTAAAAAAAAAAAATTACATCACTGGAATAAACAAAGATATTTTATAAAGTAGAAAACAATTCATTCATATTATTATTGTTGAAAGTTTCACTGCAAAAGCATGAGAATTTTAAAATACAGATCACTTGCTACAGAACTACCTAGTCTAAAAATGATTACTGACACAGTACAGATATTGGTGAAAACTAGCCAGCCTTTTTTTTTTTTTTCCTCCCCAAATAAACACAATGGTCAGTATGAGGAATACATATAAACACAGTTTTGACTGGAATGAGCTGCTGCAATTATCCCCTCCCCTTTTACTGTATGATCAGTACCAGCTCAAGTAATTAATTGATAGCTTTCTCTGTGACTCTGATTAGCTTTCCTGTGATATTCTTCAATACTTTTTCTGCCTATGCTCAAGACATGCTCCCCTCAAATAAATGGCCTGATCCTCACATGTAATACACACATGGACTTGGCATAGAATGTACATCCTATTCCCATAATTAATAAGCAAAACGAAGTAGAAAACCTAACAGTAAATACAAATATTCTATGACAGGCAGCCTAACCACATGTAAAAGCAACGCCATTTTTGTTTTCTAGATTATTATTCCCTCTATAAAGCTTCCCATACTAATTAATAATATATACGTTCTATATTCTTTCCATTCCCTTTTTCTGTCTTGTTTTATTGTCCTTTTTCTACATCTTCTGCAAATGGTTTGGTACTTACAGGTACTTTTAGGTATTGCTGTGTTTTGGGGTTTTTTTATTCTGCTATGTGCTTAGAAAAAGACACATGAATTTACATTAATCCTAAAACTCCCACTACCTTTTTTATAAACTGAATACTGACCCAAAGATATAAAACAAGCTGCTGATATTCCACTTGTTGTCATGTATGCTGTATCATCTGATACACATATCTAAATATATACCTACTATGAAGACTTTTGTCAGCAATATAAAAAAAAAATGGCCCTTCTTTAACCAAATGAAAGAAATACCTGTGGGAGCAAAACCCCAGAAAATAAAATTTATTGAATATTCCCATTTTTTTAATACACGTATACACACACCCATGCACACACACAGCTTTTCTTGTGTGGATCTATTTCATATGCCATTAATATTTCTCCCTAAACTCCCATGCTCTCAGACCTGAGAACAGTCCTTCTAATTACTTGAAGAACTATACAAGAGTGTAATTTTCCTAAAGATTTCTCTCACATAATAGAGGATTTCAATATGAAATAGTTCTTAATGATGAACAGGACAGCATCATTTAAAGCATTCCAAAGTTTCAGGTGATGGTTCAAAGATAATTCAATCTAAATTATCCCTACAAAACACGTCCTCATTTTTAAGAGGATGTAAATGATGTAAATCTGATGTGCTCATATTGTCAGTCAGTTCTACATTTATATCCAAATAACCAGTTGTTTCCGAAAACTATGAGGGTAAACGCAGACAGTAAGTATACCCATGTATGGTTTGACTAATGTATTTTAAATCCATTTTGGCAACGGACACATACATGTACACCTGCTACAGGAATGTATTTTTTAATATGCAAGCTGAGGCTTTGAGAGCACCAAGTGGCATATTTTCTTCTTGATGTACTGATGCATTAAAAGGAATTATGCATGTAAACTTGGCCACAGCAAGAAGAGACCTTATGTGTTATACTGGTCTGAATTTGATTATTCAGATAAAGTTTGTAAAAAAATGAAAGCCGTGTCAGGGGAAAAAAATTGTAACTCCAAAAAAGAGCAAGATCTTCAGTAATGAAATGTTTCCACCTGAAATCTCACACCAAAAGCAATTTGAATGGTCAATAAACCACAGTTCTAACTAGTTCATAAATAGAACAGATGTATTAATGCCTGCCTTTGTTTCCTTCACCCTAGTACTGGATTACAGGCATTTCAATCATTCAAGCGAAAGAACAAGGGTACTAGCATTGAGGGGGACTCTATTTCATCTCATCATTTAAACTGCTACATAATAAAAGGAGCCTGACATTCATTTTTTAAAAACCAAATTAAAATACTGGTCCCACAACCCTATTGAAATGCTGCTGAGAGTGGATTCAAACAGCAAAGAGAAATTTGGGAAGAAAGTCATATCCAAGTTGAGAAAGGAAGAGAGAAGGAATAGACTGACAAAGAGACTGACAGGTGAAAAGTGCAGAAACGGGGTACATACAATTATGTGCACCACTACCCAGTTACAAGACCTGCTGTCAGATATATGAGCAGGACTTGCTTAAAGCTGGAGTCATATTATTAGAAAATGACCGTGAGGTAAGCTTCTGTCTCCTCAAAAATGGTAAAACATTTAACATGTCTTCATTTCAATGAAGCTGTCCTTACTTTTTGTCCTAAATGCTCGCTTCTTGTGTGTCGCTGAAGAAGCCAGTGAAGTAGTAAAATCATCAAAGTAGACCGGGACAAAAATCTAACTTGTGAAGAACATTGTCATGCCGGGGAGGGGTTACAGCATGTGTGGGACACAAGGTGCCATAGCACTGGAAGGAGTACCTGGAAACACAAACAGTATAGGAATATCATGGAATCACGGAATTTCAGAGTTAGAAGGGACCTCTAGAGATCATCTCGTCCAACTCCCCTGCGAAAGCAGGATTGCCCAGAGCACATCACTCAGGACTGCATCCAGACGGGGCTTGAAAGTCTCCAGAGAAGGGGACTCCACACCCTCCCTGGGCAGCCTGTCCCAGCGCTCTGGCACCCTCACCGTAAAGAAGTTTTTCCTCATATTCGATCGGAACTTCCTACGTTCCAGCTTGTGCCCGTTACCCCTCGTCCTGTCACTGGGAACCACTGAAAAGAGCCTGGCTCCATCCTCCTTAAACCCACCCTTGAGATACTTGTAAACATTAACGAGGTCTCCTCTCAGCCTTCTCTTCTCCAGGCTAAAGAGTCCCAGCTCTCTCAGCCTTTCCTCCTAAGGGAGATGCTCCAATCCCTCAGTCATCTTTGTTGCCCTGCGCTGGACCCTCTCCAGCAGTTCCCTGTCTCTCTTGAACTGGGGAGCCCAGAACTGGGCACAGTATTCCAGTTGTGGCCCCACCAGTGCAGAGTAGAGGGGGAGAAGGACCTCCCTTGACCTGCTGGCCACACTCTTCCCTACACAGCCCAGAATTCCGTTGGCCTTCTTGGCGATAAGGGCGCATTGCTTGCTCATGGATAATTTACTGTCTACCAAGACCCCCAGATCCTTTTCTTCAGAACTGCTTTCCAGCAGATCCACCCCTAACTTGTATTGGTGCCTGACATTCTTCCTCCCCATATGTACAACTTCTTTTGACAAACTTCCAGTAATAGACTGTAATTCATATAAAAAGGAGAATAAAATACAAGTTAAAAATTAGAAACACTTAAAATGCTTTGCAAGCTTTGGTGAGGAAGTGAATTAGAGAGAGGTACTCTCAGAGCTTCAGATTAAAATTAGTGTATTTTTTGAGACAAAGTCATAGTAGATTCTTTTACCACTGGTCCAAAACACGGCCCTTGTATGAGACACAAAATTTCCTCCAAGCACAGGAAATTTAGGGGAGGATATTTCTGGCTATTTCTAAGTTCGAAGTTACTCAGCTGAACAAAGATTTTGCATTTAATTTGAAGCTGACTGGAAAATGTTATCGAGTTATCTCCTAACCAGATTGAGAATACAGCAGCAAAATCAAATCATAGGATGAGTTTCATGCTCTCTTACAGTAGTGGTTTAAATTTGCTGAAGTTAATGGTGTCTCTGTTGAATTACATCAGCTTTTTGGCTCTAAAAGAACATACTAGTATAAACTAAAATATTATAAACTTCTTATCAGCAATCTGCTGTTCAGTGGCTGCAAGGCCAGAGAGGAAGACTATTGTTTTAGACACAGTCCAGTAAACCAAGCAGGCTCCTACACAGCTCACAGTAATCAAAAGGCCTGAAATGCTACTAGATTCCTTGATACTCCTGGATGTTGTAAACAAAACACAATCACCAGAAACCACTGCTTTTATCTCCAAATGTTCTGAAATCTGTCATTATTCTTCCTAAGCACTCATTACAGCCATCTAAATCATATACATTCCATTTTCTGGCCTATTGCTCTGATGCTGAGCTAGAAGATCCCTCTAAAGCACCTTGTAGCTGCCCATTTATAGATGGAGTGGACTGAGAGCAGCAGATGTCTTGGTATGCCACTGGCTGCCAGTTGGGTTTGGATGGACTTCCAAATGTCAGTTTTTGTGGTACAAGCCCTCAACAGTCCCAACTGCAGATCTCTCAAACTATCTCTTGTGACCCAGTCAGTGCCATAAATCACAGAGAATTAAGGGCAGGAATCAGAAAACCTCTACATTTAGAATTCCATTTTCTGGAGTTCCAGCCAGCTATAAGCTTGATTAGCAACGTCTTTGCATCAATGCTTTCCACTATTGGCAAGCACAGGTTTTCCCTGGTATTTATCCTTGTGCTAACTGCCTTCACAGGATTCCACAAGGAATCCAGTAGGCTACTGCAGGGATTTGACACATATGGATGTGTGTACCCCAATTGTGGCACAATGCTAGTCTTGCCAAAAACAGAATGCCCCTGGCAATGCAATTCTTTAAAAAGCAAATTGGAAGGAATAACAAATGGTAATTAATTGCCTCAATAAATGGCTCTGGCCTGAAAACAAACCAGTTGGAGTCTATAACAAATAAAACCACTTTCCTAGGTAGTAACCCAATTCATAAAGTTGGGCAGAAAATAAATAAATAAATAAAATCGATAAGCAAGTTCTTTGCTGTCCTGCACCCTTCTTCCTTGTGAATTGTACGTCACTCAGCCTATGGCGTTAGCTGATTTATACATGCAGACAGACAAAAACCAGCTAAAGAATACCCAACTTCCCCTCCCTTTGCTGCAAGCCAGAATGTAGCAACATTGGAACCAACTGCCCCGTGCCTTTCAAAGAGGAGGCAGAGATGCTCTTTCCCTTTGCTTATATTTCACAATGAAAAAGGTTGTGGGAGTGAACTGACGAAAAGGAGAAAGCCTAATTCCTACCCTCTAAGTAACTGATTGTTATTGCAGGTATTTGAAAAGCAGATGAACAAAAGAAGCAGTGGGGACTGGGTTTTGTGCAAATAAGATAGAAACTGAAAAAGTTCAACTGTCTACCTCAATAGACATGTTGTTATATTATTTAAAGTGTCACATAATTCATGTACAGTTTGGCCTTCCTCACCAGCTTCCCTGAGGTCTTCCTGATCTCTAGTCGCCCAAGTACTGTGCCACTCACTTGACCACATGAACACCACACACCATCGAATTCCGTCAAGCAACTGCGGTACCCAGTGCGATGACTGCCTGTGGTGTGGCTATAGGGTGTCCCAGAGACAGAGCCTCACTTCCCTGTGTGCCACTTCTCTGACACTGCATCAGCTTCAATGCCAGCATCTGCTGGCCCAGCAAGTGCTGCAGAAGAGAGCACCTGACAGCTCCTGACCTCTTATCCTGCTATTTTCACCCATATGATCCCAGTAAAACCACTGAGTTTACTCAAATTTAAACTCAAATTTATGTAGAACAGAATTTGGCTCAATCATTTTCTTTTCTATTGAACATGTTTTGTTTGATCATAACAAATCAACACAGTGTGATGTAAACGAGCTGATCTTAATCAGAAGTGTACTAAATATGCATTAGACATCTGCATACGTTGTTACGTTCCTGACTGCTCTACGTGCACAATTTAATTAGATGAGTAATAAATGTGTCAAATTTATCAATGGTGTAAAACATTTGACTGCAGTGGATTTACATCCTTGATTTGTATTGTTCACAGATGGCTTAGTATGGCTAACGGTGTTTACCTATTTATCCTAAAAAAGAAAAAAAAAAAATCTTCTTTCATTTACATTGATTTGTCCAATTTTCCAGGCGGGAAATACAATTAACCACAAATAAGAAGAAAAAAAATTCAAAGTTGACTGATGAGATGCTGGTTTAAGACATTCAGTTCAATTATGCTAAAAGCATTCTCTCTTTGTTGCAACAGCACTTCCAAAATAAAGCCTGAATTTCAACAGGAGTAATGTGAAAACTCAACCAAAAAGTTTGAGGAAGAATTTTCCACATATCATAATTTCCTCTATTGAGCAGTGATCGAGAATCATACATAGCTAATAAAAATTATTTGTTTGAATGGTCTCCTTGGTACAATAATGAAAAATATTAATAAATTCTAATAAGTCAATAAATAAATTTTCTCCAAAGTTTTTTTGTTGTGTTGGGTTTTTTTTGTTTGTGCGTTTTTTTAAACAGAATAAAAACTTGAGTCTTAGATATTGTGGTGATCGTGAAAGTCATGCTAGTAAAAAGGGGATACAGAAAGGCAAACTGCAGTTTAAAAGGGCTGTCCCGCAGGATTACACACAACATCAAAGCTAGTCTTCTCTTCTGACTCGGCCACTAGAGCAGCCTCTCTTTCTCTGCACCAACTGTAGAAAGATCCCAGGAAAACTGAACTAGGAGAATATTCAGGGAAGTATTGCTGTGGGCTTCCCACTGCTACGTGCTACAGCTGAAGACTGAACGCTGGACTAAAAGAATTTTTGATCTGACCCAATGCAGCCATTTCTATGTTGTTACATTCTGGTATGGCGCTCCTTTAGTGGGAGATAGTCTCGGTGAATTATTTCTTTCTTATCTCCCCAGGTGTCAAGTTGTATGCTAATATGTTTGAAAGTCTGTGCTTAGGTTCCTAAAATGTTAATCCAAAATGCACTAACTAAAAAATTCCTTTGAATTGAATTAGATTGGAATTAGGCCCAATAAACCTCTATACTTTCAAAAATCATAATAGAGAATAGAATTGACTAGCACCAAAGTTTATTACACAGCCACTGGACACAAATGCATTCAATATAATCAAGTTGCTACTTCTCATATTTTAATTATAGGAAAAGCATTGTAAAAGTCAGACTACCATTAAAACCAGGCAGTTTAACAAGACCTAATAATAAAATTTTTATCAATAGGAATATTCAGAATTAACTTTCTGTGTACAAATTAGATTTTAAACAGCAGGTTCATTTCTCTGGTGATCTAATTTAGGTTTTGGTATCAAACAATGTTTCAAACACATAAAAAACCTCCTATGGTAGATTTTTATCCCTAATGTTTTCCAGCTGGTGTCTAATAACTATTCCTAATTGTACTTGTTAAAAAGTGGATTTATGAATCTCAATTAGACTGGTTTTACTTATCCTATAGCAATTTTCAGTACCAACTAAGACTATTTCAAGATAGAAAAGAGTTTTATGTGGGTGACAGAATAATTATGAAAATAAAAAAGAAAATGCCTTTTATACAACTTAATTCTCAGTAATTCTATTTCAATAAACCCAAACAGAAAATACGGCATGTAATAACCATTTTGGGAACTTTGTTCATTCCACAAGTTACAAGGTACTTTTATTACTAGGATATTCAGCTTTGCTTGTGTGCTCTACTGCGAACATAAAGATTTACATCATTCTCAGTGAATCTATTTTAATTTTCTTTGCAAACTTCATATCCTGATTCAGCAAAGTATTGAGAATCAAGCTTACTCTAAGCGCACACTGAAGACCCCAGTCAATGTAGATTCTCCTGAAATTCATGCAGGGCAGCTTCAGCAAAGTTGTTAAGTGTGCACTTATCTTTAAAGTTTAATGTGACTAAATCTTCACCAGGCACCCAGGTAGCCATCTAACTAACTATTTTGCTGCCCCATGTGCAGGGTTGTTAAAGAGAAGTTACGATGCATCTTTGCAAAACAATGGCTTCCCTCCCATGACTAATACATACTCTAATGCCAGTTCTCACTTGTCCTCAGTATAAATATACGCTATACAAAATTTTCTGTCATCTTCCTGTGAAATGTATTCTTATAGAGACCATTTACATCACCTCAGTTGCAGGACTTATGAGAGGGCTTTGCAGTTAGGATTCAGATATTAAACAGTATCAGCCACATCTTTGCATGAGTGTTATTCATCACCCACAGAAACTTAAGGAAAATTAATAGACATGACTATGTGCCTGCCATGCCATGTTTATGAGAAAGCAAAGCTTCCACAGTTTAATATGAGAAAAAAAATTATAAGCGACAAACTGTTTTAGACTAAAATATATCCCATCTATGTGAAGAAACTGCTACAAACACAGTTTTTTTTACAGTCTCCTACAACTTTCCCAGATGGCCAGGTAGTGGCTGTTCCTTGGGGGTCACCATATGCTCTACAATTAGAGAGTCATTTTTCTGATTAACATTCAGATCTCTGACAAATGCCCACGAAACCAGAGCTAGAGACCAAGACCCTTATGCATCAAAGAGGGAAAAAGGCAAATGGCAAATTCTGAAAGTCAAAGTCATTATACCTACTATAATAGCCATAAACATCCTCCTTGAACATGACTTCTAGCCAAGACAATGGACCAGGCTGTCTTATTTCTGCAAGTTTCTATCATTGCTAAGCTGAATATAGACACAAGAATGCTATTTTTACAACATTACATTACAACATGGTCTGTTGTTGCAGCCAAACACTTTGGCTTGGAAATTTGACTTCAGATATGTGTTAGGTAATGCACAATAAATTCTCATCCAAAAGAAAAAGAAATGCTAGAGTGTATGCAAAGCTGTGCTCTGGGCACAGAATAGTTAACACATGCCTGCCGTCCACTTGACGTTTTCCTTAAAAGCTGCTGTGAAAAAATCAGATTTCTCCCCAGAAGTATTATGATTGAAAGTAGCAACTTGAAAACAGCAATGTTTTTACAGGCTCCTGTGAAGAGGATTCTCCAGCGCTCAGTAGGGCGAATCCAACTTTCTCAAAAATACTGATCCCATTATTCAGTTTTGGTAATTAAAATGTTTTCTAAATGATTGTTCCCCAGCAGGAGGAAATTGATTAATTTTAATGCATTATTGTATTTTAGCTTTCCTCCCCCCCCGTCTTGTTCCCACCATTTGCAGATTAATTATTTAGATGTGAAGATTTGTCTACTGTATTTGACATGAAGCTTTAGGGAGTAAGTGAAGAAACTCAAGGACTGCCTCATCATTTGCATGTTCAATTTCTTCCTATTTTGATATCGATTAGCAGAGCTATATCTTGAGGAAGTGGCTTGACTAAGGGAACATAGATCTAAATGTGACTTTAACAGAATTTACCTATTACAGAAGGCAGCACAGCCTCCTGGTATATCAGCCACTCCTCCCAGTTTTGTATCATGAGCAAACTTGCTGAGGGTACAATCTGTCCCCTCGTCCAGGTCATTGATGAATATGTTGAACAAGACTGGACGCAGTACTGACCGCTGGGGAATGCCACTAACTGCACTCAGCAGCACTGATCACAACCCTCTGAGCTCTGCCGTTCAGCCAGTTCTCAATCCACCTCACTGTCCACTCATCTCACCCACACTTCCTAAGCTCACCTATGAGGATGTTATGGGAGACAGCGTCAAAAGCCTTGCTAAAGTCGAGGTAGACAACATCCACTGCTTTCCCCTCATCTACCCAGTCAGTCATGCCATCATAGACGGCTAGCACATTGGTCAAGCATGATTTCCCCTTGGTGAACCCATGTTGACCACTTGCAATAACCTTCTTTTCTTCCACATGCTTAGAGATGACATCCAGAAGGAGCTGTTCCATCACCTTTAACTAATGCAAGACTAATTTGCCTAGGGATGCATACAGTACTGACAAGAACTTTGCGCAGGATCTTGGAGCACTCTACAAATACGTTAAGATTAAAAAAATATCAGGGCCATTAGTATTCCCAGAAAATAGAAGGCACTGATATTAGAGGCAATCTTTGACAAAGCCAAGAACAGGCTTCACCTTTCCTGATTCTGCAACACATCTTTTTCTGGCAGTAGATTTATCCAATAAACAACAGTAACCGTAACATTTATTACTTAATATCAAATTTACTAAAGTGCTCAAAGGTCCCAAGCAGAATGAAGGCCTATATATTATGTAAAGACATCCAAACTGTTTGTCCTAAAAAAATTACTGTCCTACATAGCTCTGATGAAAGTCTCATCTTCAAAAGAACGGCAAGACTCAGCGCAGCTGAATATCCCCACTGCTAGCACTTTCCATCATTGTGGACTTAGTTTGAGTTCAGATTTGAAATTCAGCTCTCAGAGAGGCTGAAAACAATAAAAAGTGATGTCCTTCATACAACAAAGTTGTGAATGTATGTCACAATACACTAGTGAGCAACAAAGGCTACATCATATTTTTGGCATACACTGTATAGGTTTAAGTCTTGTGTACAATTAAAAAGAGAATATTACGGTATGAAGGAGAACGGGATGAAGACCACCTTACCCTATTTCCAAACAGCCTAGTATCTGATGTCTTTGAATAGCTAGTTTTAGCTAGATGGGAATTCTTTGTCCGTTATGAATTCCTACATAATGAATAACAAGCTATTACGCTAACGCAAGAAAATACTTGTGATCAAAAGTACGTGTCTTTTTTTGTATGACAGGCAACATGCAACACAAGACTTCTTTTAATTCATACACAGATGTCCAAGATGATAGCTGCAAAGAAAGAAAGTCTGACTAGCAGCTAGGGTTTCAGTATAAAGTGCAAACGCACTCAAGCACCACTTGCTCTGAGTGGATCGGATGTTCTAAATGGGGATCATATCTGCTCACAAGAAGATCTTTCTCACTGTGGCTTAAGAATTTACCTGAAGTGACATAACTTTTTAAGACTGCGTTCTTCACACTGATAACCAGAATGATTCATGAGAGCAGATGTACTAACCCTCACACACAAGCAGTCAAGCTTGTAATCTACCACACAGCCTCCTAACAGTGATATTTTTATGCATACTGATTTACACAATTTCTTCTCCAGAACTCTAATGCAAGAGTTAAGAATTTACATTACTTTTTTATTTTTCCCTACGCAATGTAATAAACAAGTGGTATGCAAGCACCCCAGAACATGGAAAAGAGCCACTTCTAAACTAAAAAAGTAACCTTTTTGTAAAGAAAGTCAATGTTCCTAAATGGGTTCAATGAAGTAAATCCAGTGCTAACAAACGTATAATGCTGCTAGCTAGCAATGATGAAAAAAAAAAATGAAGAAAAAACAGAATAACACAGAAACATTAGCAAGAACTCTAGTTATGTCTTCTAGTGATTTTAACATCCATGAAAGTACTCGGGAGGTTTGTTCACTTTTCAGTGACAACTGTTAAGTATTTAATTCATCTCAGTTTCACACAATCACAGAATGTTTGAGGTTGGAAGGGACCCCTGGAAGTCATCTGCTCCAACCCCCTACTCAAGCAGGGCCACCCTGAGCCAGCTGCCCAGGACAGTGTCTGGGCTACAAGGATGGAGACTCCACAACCTTAGAGTTTTGTAAGATTACATGCTTGTTTTGTATGATTACATTCCTAGCTTTTTGAAACCTTTAAGTGCCTAAAGATACATCTACATACCCAAATATTGTCCTTTCAGAGTTTTATGTCCTCCTTTTGTACTACTTTCTCTTCCAGAATTAAGTTGAATTCCTTTCACTCTCTCTAGTTAATTCTCTTTGGTGCTGTCACCAGTAAACTCACAAACTCCTATCATTCCAAACACCAACGAGGTGTCTGTTGACTACCAGATCCTCAAAAAAATCCCACCTGGAAAGCCGCAACTGAAAGGCAGCTGGGGATTGCACTGCTGAAGCCAGACACAGACAAATTTGGAGAATACCAAGCAGGCGGGAGCAGTCCGCAGTGGAGTGGGAGCACACAGACAGCAGGGTCTGTTGAGCTTACAACGGCCAAACTGAGGCCATATTCCATCATGAAGTGGAAAAGTAGCACTGAGACACCAGTCCTTCCCCTTTCTGGGTGCTGCTTCATGTACAATGCAGCAGGACAGAACAATCAGATCCTAACAACATTTATGCATCCCTTCAGATAAAGACAGTGTGCTATATTACTAAAATTTACACCACAACAGCACTTTTGCAAGCTCAGAATACACATTTGTTTTCACCTTGAGTAGCCTGCACATTGGCTGTGTATAAAAGTCAGAGCCTATTTCATTCTAGAGTATCTGTGGAAACACGTTTCTTTTACAAAAGTCAACAGAACTACGAATCTGCTTCCGATGTACGCTAATTTAAGTAGGTCTTCTTTTTTTTGAATGCCTGCATACAGAACAAACAACCTAAACTTAGCTCTCTATTACATAGAGAACACAGACCCTAAAGTTGTCCTCTGCTTAATGTTCTATCAAGCTGCCCTTCAAGTGGAAAACTTAATCCTTAAATGAAGTCTAAAAGAATGACAGAGAGGACAAAACAAAAGAAAGACCTGCAGGAAAATAAGAGAGCAGGGAAAAAATAGCTGCTAAAAAAAATAATGGTGAGGGCGCCTGGATTATCTAGAAACCATCAGCGTTAAATCCTGGACCTTAATCAGTGCAGCAGCATCCTGCCAACTATTTCTCTTTGACTCTGTCTCTTTGTCAAGCAAAAGAATTTTGCACACTATATACAGATTCGATTCCTCACTTTACCATTCTCATTTAATTCAAAAATTTCTGGGTGAGCTTTTTATCTGTGGCTGAATTTTATTTAGTTGTCTTTTTGTCTCCTCTTCCCAATTGTGTTTCTTTTTCTTGCTCTTTTCTATCTTTAAAAGTGACTTTCTGTATTATTCCTATCCTGCCAAGCTATTTTCCATGACCTTTCTTGTTTAACATTGTTTGCTCCTTATTCAGAGGTCCCACATTTTTTGCATTTTACAAATCAGAGCAAGAGGAATAAGCTCAGTTTCCAGGCTGCACTCAGATCATCCGCAAACAATCGTATGGAACCTATTTTGTGAAATAAGTTTCAATTACATCTTTATCAGTCAAAGTAGTACAATATAAATCAAAAAGAAAGATTAAGAAATATAAAACTTTCCAAAATTCCTGTGGATTGGAATGAATGTAGCAGCTGCCCCAACTGTTAAGAGTGCCCACTGCATTCGTTTATTAACTGATACTTCACTATCTTCTGACCACAAACAGCAGATGGTATTTTGTCATTCAACAGACCTCAGTTTACGTAAATCACAATTTCTGCCCTGAAGAGTTTATAATCCAGTGCTAGGTACCAAATGGATGGATCCTCTCCTGCAACACGCAGTACCATGCAAATGAGTCTCCTTCCATTTGCAGCATACAAATCTTTTTGTATATTTGACCATCATTATTTACTATAAATGAATGTTTTGTAAATGTAATTTACCACTGTTGTAATTTCTGTGACTTATTCCCAGTAGCCCTCACTGCAGAGACTGCATCTAATCAATCCTCAATTACTATGCAAATACATCCTATGGGCTACTGATGTCTTTCAAACACGTAATACATAATTAATGACAGCTATAATGGCACCAAAGACTCCAAACCAAAAGAACTTCTCACTGTAATTTACACTTACCACCACTAAAGAAGACTGATTTGTTGGAGTCCTTATTATTCAAGATTTTTGCTGTCTTCTGGAAAAGTGATTATTAGTAGTTGTAGTCAGTGACTGCAGTTACTGTACTTTGCTCCTCAAAACAAAATTCTACATAACTAAGTATAATGATATTTTCTGTCATAACATTACCCGGTAATATTGAGGGCTACATCCAAAAATCCTCATCCAGGAAAAGCTTACAGTAAACCAGCAAAAACATCACTCTACACTCTATATAAGATACATGCACAGCTCTGTCCTGCTTTAACACTATAGCTATCAAAACTCATCACACCTAAACTAAAGCTCAGTTAAAAATTATAATTTTCAAATTTGTTCATTCATCTATTTACAATAAAGCGTTTGGTCTATTTGCCTGTCTTTACAAGTAAAGTGGAAACTAGACATTATTATGAAAGGGAGGGATTCATCTCACCAGATTTGAATAAACCGAAAGTTAGATGCCTGGTCTGCTCTGCTAGTGCATCTTGAGGGCTAGTGGACTACCTGGGACTACACCTTGACTTCCTTGGAGGAAGGGGGCAGGCATCATATCCAGAAGGCAACTCATCCTAAAGGTGATACCATCTGCAAGAACAAGCCTTCAAAGGTCTGCTAATCTCTTTGCAAAGAAACACTGGTATAAAACTCCTCCTTCCCTGGCGTTTCAGTGCATGACTAGTCACACGGTGTTTTGTAGAAGACAATGCATAATAACACTGAGAAGTAAATTTTCCGATGCTTGAATTGTATCTGTAAAATAACTGATTGGCCCTGTTTGGCTGATAAAATGCCTACCTGAAATATGCAGAAAAAGGAAATTAGAAGAGGAGACGGGATGAAGAACATTGCTGCACTGGACATTTTTACTAAGTTTGAGAAATGGCAGGTGTTATAACTTTAATGGTTTTGATTTGCCTTATCCATTTTAACACTGAGAAGTTAATACGATTTCAAATTAATCAGCCAGCACTTCCTTAAAGTGATATTTACAGCTTTTACATTTAAATGAAGGCAAACAAAAGTATAATTTATGCTATAATAATGACATATAAAGTATCATTGTTTTAATTCTTTAATAGAATTAAGCTAGCTGAGGCAAGTAGATAAGACTGCTTTGAATACTGAAACATTGCCATAGTTTGTCTTGTCAAGGCTCCTACTTCTAAGAATATTTATGATTTTACCGTTCCTTGAGAACCATAAATGACACGGCATGTCAATGAGACAGTTTCAATCTCAGTCTGGGTATTTCCATCCAGAAGTAAAGTATAATTCAGTCTCCATCCCCAGATAACCCCAGCCTTTCTCCTTATACTGCTAACAAAGGGCTTAATACTGGACTTCCTCCTGAGAAACAAATTCTATACCTTGTGCTAACCCCCATGACTTCACCAAGACTGCATGGAATGAAAATGAATGCAGCATTTCACTGTGAATTAAGAAAGCACGAATCAGACCCCAATGTACAAAGTGCCACAGCAGTTTTCTGGAGTGACTGCCTGTCAAGTAGGTACTAGACTATGATGCACAACTCGCTTGACAAACTGAGTGTCAGTGAAGTCACCTACCAGTGTCCTATGCTGCTACCAAAAGCATGTTGGCTGCTAAATGACTTTACATTCTTTTTTTCTTTTTCTACCGAGCTTATTTTAGAAAGGTTGTATATCAATCTGGAAAGTGCTGTGAACATGATGTTATCATAATGGTACCATATGCCAGTCGACTACTTACAAATCATCCATGCTTCCCTCACTTGGTAGATTATAAAAGCATGATAAAGAATTTGATTCTCCACATGCTTACACTGGCTTTATATCAGTATATTTCCATGTTTTACACTGGTAAAAAAAAAGGGGAGAAAAATTTGTACCAAACCCTCTAAAAACCTTTAAAGGCTCTTTTAATGGCTGCGTCAAATGACAGTTTTTACTATTCAAGTATTTGCCTCAAAACCAGATGTATTAAAGACTCAAATCCTATGAAAAAGTAGAATATGCTCCCAAATGACCTTATCTAGCCAGACAATCTATAGAAATAGGTTGTCCTTTAACTGAAGAGATTTGGAGCTTTTCATTTACCTTCCTCTTTTGGTCCCTTAAGGAGGTAACTGTGAACTCCAATACTCCACTTCATAGTATTTCTATAGCTTTTTCCTATCTTCTTTGTTCCAGAGAAAGCAGATTTGCACATGTTCACAACACTCCATAAACACTGAAAAAAATCACGTGCCGTAAGACTTGTGATTAAAAAAGGAGGTTAACAAAAGTCTAGCTCTTAACAAGGAATCCAAGACAAAAGGTAAACGAAAACTTCAGCTGCACATCTGAACTTAGGACAACCTAGACCCATTTCTACTCGTATCTATCAGCTAAATTAAAACATTTAATTAAAAAAAAAAAAATTTGTTCACAAATTTCACACTTGGCTAACCTTTAAACTGCCAGATTCTGGCAGTTCTCGGGTGCCTTTTTAACTCTTTAAAGTATTCTTCAGGGTGACTGTTAGTGCTCATAAAATGTGTTGGGTTGAAAAACCTAGAAAATTAAGTCTGCGAAGTTAGGACACAGAACTATTCTCGCTTGGCTCCCCTTCCAGGCAGAGCATATCTCTAGCAGTGAATCTGATTTCAGGCTCATGCCTATTCATTCATTAGCCTTTATAGTCAGACTGTTACTAGGAGAAATTCTCAGTGCCAGTTTTTATTGTGAAGGAAAAAGTTAGGCCTACCAGTTCTGGTCTGGTTTGCAATCTGGTGCAAATGGATGTGCTCTTCTTTCCTGCTGCATTTCTGTGAGCAGGCTAAGGGGTGACCTTCATCTTGTATCTCTCTCCCTCTCTCAGAACGAAGCTTTCATACAAATTTCAATACTTTCCCTTTAGAGCAGCAGCCAGACAGGAGAAACAGCCTGAAGGGCTCAGCACTACTGTTCATATACAAGTGTTTGTAAACACACTTATCTTAGAGATTTCTGGACTTGTCTTTGGACACCCTGACCTAATTCTTTAGATTCTCTGGGCTGCAGCCCACTGTTTTACAGCTACTGAGTCCGATCTTCACAAGGGTGTGGAATATTGTCTCTTCATGAATTTGGTACATAATCTTTAATTCCTAAGGTAAGAATCACATTTTGTAATTCTTAAACAAAATTCCTCCTCTGTATATGCATACACCAATTGTACATCACTCAAAGGAATCACATAGAAGTATCATATGGCAGAATTCATCTGGCAATCCTTAAAACTGATTCTATCTGGGATTTGTCTCCTTTGAGAGCAGCTCTTTTAATTTTCCACAAGCTTTTTCATCTCTCTTTCTTTAACATACAGAACTTCCTCACTGAGGTTTCAATCGGTTTTGTGCAAAGAAAAGTACCAATTGCTACTGCAGCACGGTCAGCCTGCACAGTACAGAACAATGAGGTTGATTTTTTTCATCTTTTCCATTAACATCTGAACAACCCTTTCTAGGGGTAACTCATTTATTCACTACGGTAATTGTAACTATTTTCTTGATCCCAGGTTTTACACATTAGTCATATTTAGTAACATGTGAGACAGTCAGGGAAGGACTCGGTTGCCTAAACATGGATGCCAAGTGCCATTTGAGACACCCAAGGAAAACCAAGATATCTGTATAGGGCACCAGATACGATGTATGTCTCACAGGACAACTGAATGCTGGTGGACCAGCAAGTAGAGACCAGGCAGGACATCCTAGAGAACCTAAGATGACTGCGAGACCTGAATCCTACAGCATGGTCTGAAGTCCATTACCATCAGTGGAGAAATTCCCAGCAGCTTCAGTTTTGAATTGAAACAGGACTCTGACTTCTGCAATGTCACAGTTTCCCTTGCACAGATATGCACGGGAGAGAGGGGCAGTGTAAGTAACCCCACGCCTCCCAGCTCTGCAAGATGCAACCAGAATTGACATATTTGCATAAAGTGACAATAAAAACCAAGGGTGTAAATAGGCAATTCAAATCCAAAGTGGTACAAATGGATAGTTTGTGGGAACCCACCACACACTCTGTATGCACCTGGAAGTACACGAAGGCCAACGGCAAGCATATATGTTACAATAATCAAAATGTAAAAACTAGTGCAGGCACCATACTTTCACGCTCCCCAATACCTGCAGCCCCCGTGTTTCAAGAAAAAGAGTTTATAGCTTTTATATAAAGTAACTGTGAACTGTATAAAGTCTCCATTTAAATTCCCACCCCAGAGATTTGCACAGCAGTACTGCAAAAAGTAGTAATTATATAGAAGCTTTTTAGTATGCAATGGTATACAGCACTTCTCTTTTTAAGCTGAACAACCGAAGTAGTATCATAAATACTATATTTAAATAGTAGCTCAAACCACATGCTTTTGAAAACAATAACCAAACACATGCTTTGCAGGAGCACAGAATTAAAAATGATCTCACAGACAAGGATAAAAGGTTTGCAAGAATTGTGATCACACTACAGAGAAATAGTTTATACAGGCTGTACTTGAAGGTACATTCACAGTTCCAATATAATTAACTGTTTTCAAAGATTTATAGTTTTGCTGTATGCATTTGCTTAAGTATGAATTCTGCTGCCTAGCATTTAAAACACGATGGATTATTCAAAGTAAAAATGGCTGAATGCCCCATTCATAGTAAATATGCTTACAGACATGCAACTTCTAAAAACAGAACACTGGCTCCTATTTGATACTTTTGACTATTAACGCATTTTTAATTGGAAAAACAGGAGATCAAATTAGTCCTTTTTCAGTAAGTAAAAAACAGGAGCAACATAATGCATTTCTAATATTGTATATTTTACCTCAACCAATTTTTTTTTTTTTTACTAAAATTACAGAATTTTATCAAGTAGATGACTGGGCGACTGGAAAGAAAGACAGCATTGAAATTTTATTTTGTAAAATAGGTAGCGACCACATGACCATTTTCAATGTTTCATATGTTGAAACACTTTCACCATAAAACTTTTTCAATTCTGTAACAAATTTACTCAGATATTAACAAGAAGCAGAAAGAAAACTAAGTTCAACAGTTTGAACATTGAAGAAGCCTCCAGAGGTTGTTAACGACAAGTAACTCATGCACCTGCGTTGAAACTAATTTTGCAAACAGCTATCACATGTGCTTCTTAGTACCTATTGTCCTAATGCAAAGCCAATTCAGATGCCTCACATTAACTGTAATAGACTCCAGACCAGGTCCCATGAATGTAAACTTGCTCATAAGCTTTTGAAAAACCAGATCCTCAGTCTCTAAAACCAATAAACATAAACCCAAATCCTATGATGAGACCGTTTAGTTGGCTTACTCACCTTTATTTAGCATTACCATAGGCAAGGCAATACATCTAAAAGAATCCATCCATCAGACATTACTCTGGGAAGGAAAACTTGTGCCATTTAATAACAAAGTGGACATAAAAGGAAGGTCCAAACACAGAGGGACAGAAAAGCTCTAGCTGTACTCTTAAGAGAAGTCTGACAGAACGGGAAGGATTCGGACTGAGACTTGGATATCCCAGAAGAAATCTCCACAGAATTAATTAGCCCTGTTAATGTGAAATTAAGAAACATAACATTCAATCACCTGACTTGAGGTTTCTATTACCAAAATACAAGACTGAGTATGACTGGGGGGCAGGGGACTCCCCCATTTGACAGGATATGGAAGGCAGACAGGCTGCTATATTCTAGTTATTCATATGTTACACATTTATGTTCTAAATCAGGAGATAATAAAAATACTAACTGTAGCCTTCCTTTTAGTTAACTCTGGAATTTCTATCTGCTGGTGGGGAGGGCAGGGGCTAACCCCAGCCTCCACAGTATTCTGTGATCACAGAGTTTGTCTAAATCTCTGACTCCTGTGATACTTTGACACATGACTGTCTTCGTTTCACAAGATACCAATCCTCTGCCCACCTCTCTGGGCCAACCAGATGCCCAGTGCTTGCAGATGAGTATTATTAAATACAAGCATCAGAACTGTGTGCCGTCACCTGAGGATCTCAGCTGAGCCTTGAATTTATGAGCTGCTATCCTGACGCTCCCAAACTTCTCCCTCTTTGTTAAGAACCATCTGGCTAGGAGGCCAGAGTCCTTCCTAGGCAAAAGAAGGGAATATTTGGCAGCAGCAAGTAGCACCAGCGAGAGTGAGATTCCACCAGCTCCCCAGCCTTAAGAAACGGAGACATCACTTACATTCTGCATCCTACAACTTCTCCCTTGTGCCTCTCCCCACACCAAAGATCCTCGTCATCAGAAGCCTCGTGAAGTGCAGGCAAGGGAAGCGCCAGCCGGACACCCGCTCGCCCGCGCAGAGCGGCAGCCCGAGGACGGGGACACGCAGGGACCGAATCTGCCTCCCGCAACCAGAAGAAAGTTCGTGCCGACACAACACCCCAGTAAACCATGCGGTGGGGGGGCGGCTTCTGAGAGAAGCGCTGATAGAGGAGAGTCCTAATAAAGCCGTAAGATCTCACCCACGCGCAATTCTAGATCACCACTTCCAAAAATCACCAACAAGAATCCAAAGAAAGATCCAGGGAAAGGACAGAAACGGGAGGCTGAAGAAAGGC
>VYZM01002663.1:8921-52564 GCA_013398915.1 Dromas ardeola | reverse complement strand
TTAAACCCGCCTCCCCGCAGGACCCGGGGGAGGGGGGAGGAGGAGGAGGGAGGGAGGAGACGGGGGTGGGGACTCGAAGCCGTTCATTTCCCATCGCAGAACCGAGCCACAGCAGCATCTCTCGGGCTGTCGCTCCGGGATGCAGGGCTGGGCGCACCGGTACAGACCCGGCTCCCGCAGACGCCGGGCTGGGGCCGCGCTCCGCTCCACCTGGATTCTTGCATTTACGCGCGGTACCACGGGGCCAGCTTCAGAGCGCAGAAACTTTCCCGTTTCCTGCGGCGCTGACGCTGATTTTTGGCTTATTCGTTCGGTGGTGGTTGGTTTGACATGTTGTTATTTATTTAACCATTTGTTATTCGGGGGAGGGGGGATCTAGTCCTGAAGCCTTGGGGCTTGTGTATGTGTTTGGGGTTTTTTTCTCCGCCCGAGTCAGTTAAAATACCTTAAATAAACTAAAAGGGCAAAGAATCAGACCGACACCCCGGCATCCCAAGGTTGCCGCCCGAACAGTGCATGTGGGAATGAGGAAGCAAACTCTATAGCTGAGGCAGAAACACTTGGTGGCTCAGCAGAGGGTAGGAGATGGGGAAAAAAACAAGCCTCCCTGCCTCCTGCAGCTGACAGAATGGGATCTCCAGAGCAGAGACCCATCAAACTCCACGGATGTCCTTTGCGGGAGATCATGCAAACTTCTGGACCCATTTCAAGGTGCCTCGGTTTGCAGCTACACGCACGCACGCAGTTGTAGGAGCATGCAGACATGGACAAACAGACGCAGCTCGCTGGCTGCCTAAAGCAGCCCCTGGATGGAGAGAAGCTGGCTAGGACTGATATCAGGCAAGACTGAGGGGATGCTAATAGAGAAAAGCACGATGGAAAATTTACCTCTTCTCTAGCATCCTCTACCGTCCAAAGCATCTGCCCTTGTATTGTCAAATCGACTGCACCACTGCTGCTTTTTAGAGTGGCTCAGTGCCACTGGATGCCCAGAGAGATATCAGACAGGGAATGAACTGCACCCCATAATTGCAACTTTCTTCCTGAAAGATGTACCAGAAGTTACAAATGTATGATGATAAAAATCATTAGACCAAAATGCTCATGACAGGTGATTTGAACTGCTGCACTAACTTAGCTCTTAGCCAGCAATCTTATGCTTGCACAGTCTTTTCAAGATGAAATGCTCTATTTGTGTTATGAACTATTGCTGATTATTTTCTAATTAGAATAATAAAGTCGGCTGAGTTCCTGATTTTTTATCATCTCAGTATGTAAGAAACATAAGACCAAGTCCCTTGTTGATAATGTACCAAAATGGCTAATAGAACTTTTTTTCATTGTAGCCACACCATGAATCCCTACATTGTACAATATTTTATGTACATATGAGGCTGCCAAAATCCTTTGTCCTGCACTGTGTGCTTCCTGGTAACATGCCAGTACATGACTGCAGGTGACAGTAGAGTTTCCAAATGGATAAAGATAGTTTGGGCCAGAATTGGTACACTGTTTCCATAAGGGACTCCCTGCAATCTCCTTGCCTCCCAAAAAACTTCCCCACTCCCACCACTGCTTTCGTGCCTCCGGGTTCCCAACCTTTCCCTTGCTGCCTTGTCCTGGTTTGCAGCCTTCCCAAGATCTTACACCAGCCACCTAAACCCAGAGAAGGGGGCACTGGAGAATACATGTGTGCTGGAGTGACTGCTGGCTTCCCCACCTCTTTTTTGCAAACCCAGCTCTCTGCTCTCTCGCTAGCTCCAGAAGGCTATTTTTCTTCATTAGCTATGGTTAAGGCAACCTAACCAGGATCTGCAGCACTACTGGTACCTGAGATGAATTCATCCCCATCTTTCCCGACCTATTTCTAATTATTTTTACAAACATCCTAATAATGAATATCAATAATAAATTAGCAATCATGTTTATTTATTAAATTATTTTCAATGTTTAATACAATTTAATAGATGAAATGTGAACTAGATTCATTGAGTAAATAAAGATAATTAGGTTTTGTTGTTTGCATAAGAATATTAAAAACACCAGTTGCTCTATACTGATGGCATTGTTTATGATTCAATTTTGTCACCAGTTTCCAGCTGGGGAACTACTTAGCCTCCCTGATTTTTCTTTTTAAAAGGTAAGACACTGTCTGAAATGTGTGGAGACAAAATCAGTCTGCTTAAAATAAATTAGGCCAGCTTCCTGCTACAAAATATTTTTTTACTTTTTTTTTTTTTTTTAGATTTTCTTTAAAACATTCCAAAAAGAGTGTTCTGTCAACCTATGACTACTCTGGACATCAAAAAACCCCAAGATATTACACTGTTGTATGACTGTTTACAGATGTTTGTGACAAAGCATTCTGCCCAGCCCTTCTTTCTCATGTAAAATACCATCCTGCTCAGTAATTTCATTTGGAAAGTGTAGTTCTGGTATTCTCTGCAATATGATTGTCTCCTTGAAGGGTAGTAGACATTAGTAAATGTCAATGAATCTGGCTATGGATGTGTTTTATATTTGAGGGTGACTACTATAATGCTCATTTATTATCGGTCACGATTTAAATGCAGCCTCCCTCTAAAAAGGCATTCAGTATAAACAGCATTAGATTGCATCACACTGATTCTAGTTTAGCAGTTCTGTTTTTAAAATGCACAGTTTACAAATAAAGATATAAAAAGAGTGTTTGGCTTTTTTTCTTATTATTGTTGAGTCAATGAGTCTAGCCTAGACTTACAACTCTATAAACTTAAACTGAATCTTCAAGCTTAGCTAGATTCTTTCATAAATCAGAATGAGTTGTTGAAATTCGGAAGGTCAAAATAACTCTCAGTTATGGGTGCACAGCCTCAGTTTGATGAAATGATATCTTTGGTTATCTCCATGCAACCCGAGCACCACCACGAAACTGAGAAAAGAACTGGGGAAAAAAACAAACAAAAAAAAAGGCAAGAGTGCATTACAAGAGTGACTCTGCAACAGAAAACTGCTTAATAATTCTGCTGATAAAATGGGAGACAGGGAAGAATTAATTTCCCTCTCCCAGAGCTCACCTGGAGTGCAAGTTTAAAGAAGTGCAGCTCTCTCATAAAGGTAAGCAGGTATGTCCTTCAGTACAGATAATGGGAGTTTGAAAACACTGAAGTCACCGGGAGCTTTACCATTGACTTCTGGGTGAGGCAGAATTTTAGCCTGGGAGCAGATCTGCTGAGTAAGAAACGGCCCCTTGTACGCGCATTCTCTTCAAAGTCAAATCACCTTTCAAGAGCATTTTTACTGCTATTATTTCCTTGCTTCTGCATGTCCAATTCAAAACTAGTTCCTATCCACTTTTTCATTTTCCGTATGTTCTTTTTTTTCTTAAAGGAGAATTGGGCCTCAGAAAATAACAGCATACTGAATCATGTTATTGTTTGTAAAAGCATCAGTTTTCAACATAGTAAAATTATTACACATTTAATATTAAAGCTCAAGAAATTAAATACGCATAATTTGTGTCTGAATGAACAAATTATTATTGAAAATAATGCTTGAAAAAGAAAAGCAAAGCTTTTCAGACATAACAGGAATTTTAACTTGTTTTTTATAAAACCAATCAGGGTTTTAGTTTATGCATCATTCTGTTCCCTGCAATAATATGCTGTCTGTGCAATCAGTGATGATAAATGGTATGTAATTGTAAACTTGATATTGGTTTTCAATATTGAATTCATCATTCTGTCCTCTTAACACATATTAAATACTTTAAAGAATTTATATATTTGTTTGATTTATCTGTGATTTTTTTCCAATATGTAAAATTTATTAGTTTTCTAGTTTTTGAGAAACTAAGAGTAGACAACATCATTAATAATACTGAATAATAGTGTTGGCCTCATTTATGCATGACTCCCTTCTACCAATACAAAGTGTCCAAATTAAATACAAACATATTAGTTGTAGGCAGTGTAGAAAATACAGTCTTAACTAGAGCCAGGTCTGCATATGTTTTGTTTAACTTCCCTGATCTATCCAAATAATGATTGCAAGAATTAACTCTCATTTAAAGAGGCAACGCCTGCATTCACAGGACTTGCATTTCACTTTATTCTATGTCAGAATTGTTGACTAAGCTACCAAGTTTGAAGAAGTACAATACCTCAATCCAAAGGGTGAAAAAGCTTAGATATCCTTCAGAGTTTGGGTTCACTCCAGAGACAACCTTAATTTACCCAATATGAGGATTCACTCAAAAATTGTGCCAGTACTCTTAATGAACACGTAATGAAAAAAAAATATATCAGAAAACATTAATCCTGCGTAACACTAGCAAAAGCATACAGAAGCTATTAATCTAATGCAAATATACACTAGGCATATAGGGCCTGATTCAATTGTGTCAGTTGGACTTTCCATTAACACAACTTTTAAGTCTGTTCCCCATACACAAGATAAAGGGAACTCAAAATGAGTTAACAACTGGCCAGTGACTAGGGGTTTTGTGTAAATCTTATCCTATATGAGGTCAAATTCCGCTCTTAATCATGTGTGTATGACCATCATTCTTAGTAACTACTATTTTTCATAATCAAGGTATCTCCACTGGACTGGGGCATGAAATTATTTCTTGCTTAGTATGAGGTAAATTTAAAAATAAAAAAAGGATTCGGTAAGGCTGAAGAAAATAATTACATAATGATGCAAATGGAAGAAATAACATCCATTCAACTGAACTGTAGCTGATTACTGCAGGGAGAAATTTGATCTACTAACAAAAATAGCAGAAGAAAGTCAGTTGTGCACAGCTATTACTCCTTTTATTATAAAGGAAACAGGATAAAAGACCAGTCTTTCACAAAATTTACAAGTGGAATTCCCTGCTGCAGGATAG
This sequence comes from Dromas ardeola, assembly GCA_013398915.1. Classification (NCBI taxonomy): domain Eukaryota; kingdom Metazoa; phylum Chordata; class Aves; order Charadriiformes; family Dromadidae; genus Dromas; species Dromas ardeola. Next base: position 47,691 of record VYZM01002663.1, on the reverse strand, counting down.
CTGCAACAGCTTTGTTCAATAAAAAGATCAACTATTTTGATGAATGAGAGTAGCCTAAGCAGTTAAAATAGCTTGGGTATATTACAGTCTCCAAGCTTCATAGCAAAAATGGTTTGCATAGCACAGAAAAGCAGTTTCAGTGTGTAATTCTATATGAAACATATCAGGATTTTCAAGTGCATGCCAGCAACAGGAATGACATTCTGCCTTTATTTGAAGCACATGATACTGGTAAGTATTGAAGAAGGATATGAAAATAAATTGACAATCACTCTACAACACCTAAATTCTTATTAATGTTAATGAGAGTTATGCATATGAACTGAGAAGTGAAGAGGCCCCTCACAACGGAAAAAAAAATATGAAAAGCAGCGTATATAATGCATAATTAATAGCAATGTCATATAGGTCACCAGAAACTATTGTCTTTCTAGTGAAAATGCCTATGTGGATAGCCTCAAAGACTAGATTTTTTTCTATCAAGAAAACACATATTGCAACTGAAGCAAGAAACCGATTGCTTCCAACCACATCTTCACCTTCTGTTTTTGAGAGCTAAAGGACAATTTATCTGTCAGGCTCCTGCGTGTCTACAGGACGTTCCTCTTAGTACTGGCTGAGGTAGAATCAAGGGTATAGGAGGAATTTAACCGATTCCCAACTTTGCATCACCAAACAAGCATCTACAGGTTGAACATTATCAGCTGTATTTGTAATTGAGTTAAAAGCTGCATAGACTATTACCAATCTCTTGAATTCGTCCAGTCACTCAGAGAGCCATTATTTAAAGACTATACATCTACGTTTCCTTAAATTGAGGTTGGACCGAATTGGAAACCTACTGGCACTGATGTAAAGCAGTAATACTGCAAGAGGTCCTCTGTGAAGAAATGTAATGATATTAAGCACCAGAATTCCTCCTTCACCGAAACCCAAAGACTGGAACAGCCATGAGCAAGTACAGACCAAAAAAGGGGCATAGAATCAGCAGATAAAGAAGAATGCTGATTCGCTTCCTCTGCCTACACCAGTACAATGAGGTCCCCCAAAGTTCTGCTCCTTCACACAGAAAGCCAAGAGACTGCCCTCCCTTAGGAAATTCCCCTCTGGACAAAGCTGAACAGAATTCCAAGTGATAGCAAACCAGATAACAAAGTTAAAATAAGGATTGAAGCAGATAGAAATTCATGTGGTTGGCATTCTGAGACAACTCCATATGATATCTTCATTTATTCCTTATTTATAAGTACTTCTAAATATGCTGGGGCAAATTTATCATCAAGCTTAGCCAGTTTTCTTCAAACAGCTGTCTCCAGGTAGACATAACATTAAGGACCGAACTTGAATCTGTATGAAACGTACTGTTACAGCAATTGGCATTATTTGGACACGCTGTGGAATGCACGTTGCTCTCCTATGTTTCTAGGAAAAGAAATTTTGAGTTCACTGGTCTTGTATTTAGTGAGGAACAGGTTTTATTACAGAAAGAAGAGATAAGCTGAAAGCAGCTGTGAATTTATCTTTGTGATAGATTTCTGCATGAAGTTTTACCCTGAAGTTTTAGGAACTTGTTGAATGTGAATACTGAATATAAACATTCTCTTAACTGTACCCCTTTTCTATGACCATATTTAACTCTAGCTATTATAATTTATTTGCATAAAGGTAGCACCCAGAGTTCTTAATCAAGACCAGGACTTCATTTGATTCCCACATACTCACATACAATCCCCCCCAAAAATGCAAGCAAGAATGAAGGTAAAATAGAAGAAAAGCAACTGCTTAGAGTTGCAATGAAAAAACATAGAATAAAACCTGGGAGTCCTGATTCCTAGTCCAAAACTCTGCCAACTAGACTTGTGTATCTCTTCATCTTCAACGGGCTCAGCATGGGAATTTTGGAAAGAGGTTAATCTGAATTTTTATCTGTTCTGTGATTTTTCATTACTGTTTTTATTCATCATTGCAGAAATAAGGAGCCTACAAAGCTAGTCCATTCTGCATAAGGCCTTATCCTGTTAGAGTGAGATCTAAAGATACACCTTTAGATTGACTGTAATGACTATTGGACTGGACCAAAGATTATTTTATGCCTCACTTTCCTACCTGCAAAAATGGAAATAGCATTCCATGAGCTGATTAATATTAACTTCTGTACAGAATCTAGGCCTGTACTGTATATGCTACAGATATGAAAATTACAATAGACCTTTTCAAATTTTGGAATTTCAAGGAATTATGTTCATTGATGTTTTAAATGTCAAAAGAAAACAAGCAAATCTTAACAGAAATTCCCACAAGTTTTATTTCAGTTTTCAAAGAAAATCTAAGAAAGCTTGGATGCAAATATTTCTTTTCATTTTCATCCATCTCAATAGGCATTCATAGAATTTAAAAAGTCAGGATCTGCCAGAAGTTTATTTGCAAAATGACAGCATGCCGCAATGCATTTATTTCTCTGTTTTGCCACTTTACAAGGGAAAAAATATATTTCTAAGATATTTTTGGTAACATATGACTAAGTAGCAAAATTAAAACTAGGAAATTAATAACTACATGGCATTTCAATCCCATCAACTCTAATCAACATAAATCCATTCTAATTAAAACGTGTAAATCCTAAGGATACCAAACAGATAGCCCTCTATTATAGGGAGATGGCAACAACAGGTACATTACATACAAATGGAAAGTATGGAATTCTCCAAAAGAGGCAAAGATGAAGCAGTACTAAAAGTATTCCAATATTTTTAGAATACCATTAGCCCCCAGTGATCTCTAATTGGCGAAAACAAACATAAATTTTGTCCTTTAAAACTTAAAAAGCACTTTTACAAGCTACATGAAGGATCTGAAGGAAGTGTACAGCTTCACAGGCTGAAAAAGGTTACTAAGTTTATCACAATCATCAAACCAGAAATAGTACAGTGATGCACAGCATGTTCTGATCGGCATAATGAATAACACACATCAGTTTAAATGAGAATAATAGAAATTATGTAATTGCACTAGAGCCTTTGTTTCAAAGTCAAAACATCTTAAGTCTTGATCTGTCTTTAAGACTTGATCAAAAGCCCATGAACATTAAGAAGAACCTTTGCACTAACTCCCCTGGGCCTTGCATACACCCTTTATACGGCAGTGGAAAGGTACTGTCCACTGGCTTCACACATCTTAAATCAATTGAGGAAGGTCCTCATCTCTCCTATCTTCCATTCAGTCTTGCACTTAACAATTGGCACCAGCTCTTAAGTACAGAACTATGGACGTCAAATCCACCTGGTTCTGGTAAATTTTTCATGTTACACCGAGGTCAATAGTTTCTCTCCTACTACTGCACTGTCAGGTAAAGAAAAGGATCTGGACTTGGATGTATATCATTTGTACATATCTACAGCAGCTAATACTGATACTTTGGGGTTTAAGGGGAGAACCCACCTTCACTCAGTGGTAAATTAGTTCTTTAAAAAAAGGCCTCTTTTGTCTATTGGTGGTTTTTATCCACAACCAGCAGAGATTAAACAAATGCATTTGCTTGGCAGGCAGTGGTTGTCACCCTGCCAATTAGCTCAACAGGAAGCAAACAACCTGCTGACCTTCCTGGGCAAGCAGTCTCTCTGAGGCAAGCAAATGAGGTTGTAGTAGGGGCTGCTGCTCAGACAGTTGTTATTATCACATATCATCACAAACTTACTCTACCATTGCCCTGGAATTATGGCAACAGTACAGAACCATAGAAGTATAAAGCTGGAGGGAACCAAAGCCGTCTTCATGTCTAGTGGCTTCCAAACTGTAATTTATGAAATCATAGCGAGCGTTGTCTTTGTTATGTTTTCAACAAACGCTGACACTAAGGGGGTCTGATGGCCTGTAGAAAAGTCCTGAGAGCTAACAATGGTTTGCTAGACTAGAAAGCCTGGGAATCACTGATTTGATTACTGTGGCAAGGAGCAAGTTACACCTAGACTACTCCTAACAGACAATTTAACTTTTTCTTACAAATTTCCAGTGAATTATATTCCACAATCTCTTTATGCAAACCGTGCCAGAACTTACTATAATAATGTTGTTCAAGAATATTTAATACTAGTTGTAGCTTCCTTTTCAAAACCATCAGCTGTGGTTTAGGTTTGGGGTTTTTTTTCCATTTAATGAAGTAGAAGAAAAATGGAACATTGCATATATAAATGCTTAGACAACATTATATTTAGAAAAGCAAGAAAATAAAATCAATCATTCTTCTTTGTCCTAGCTTATTGTGATGCCCACTGGTACTAACCTCGTAAAATAACTACTCCTATGTTTTCAATGTGAAGCAACAGTTATAATTAGCCTTTGCTTTAATATGGCATGCTCCGGAAGCAGTATCTGGAACAGCAAGAGGACTTTGGTGAAAAATGAGGAAGGCAGCTTTAGTAAGGTTCCTCAGATACGAGCAGGCACACTCTTCAGGTGAAACTTTCATCTAAGTAAGTCTCCCCTGTATGTCATACCATTGGATCAAATGAACAGCAGAAGCTGAAAAGTAGACTGAGATAAAAATGTGTTGGGACACAGAAAGATACTTTAATAGATAAAAAGCTACAATCTCTTTTAGAAATGATTTTTCCACTTTGTATTCCTATTGTCTGAAATCAGGCCTGAATAGAAGCAGCTAACTTGATAAAACACAGGCAAAAAGAATCATATAAGAAAATAATGGAAATGCTGTTACAGACTTTTGTGAGTATAAATAGTTTTGGAAATGAAACTGTCAAGTCCAGCATCTGAAATGCTGTAGAAGTAAAGTCATTTTAATGGCCAGCCTGCTGCAACCACATAAACATTCTCTAGTTCCTTTCACAGGCTAGCATCTTGTAATTTTTTTTTTTTTTAATTTGACGTATGGGGAGACATTAGTTGGAGACTCAGGGGGACAGAATCTGAGAGAAGCAGACATGGATCAAGGGAAGATAAGGAACAGAAATCATCAATGGGAGATATTAAATTCCAAAAATGAAACTGAAGGGACAGGACATACCAGAAGAAAAAAAAAAAAAAAAAAGGAGGGGTGGTGAGATAAGCTGGAAAATAACATGCTGAACTCAATTTTAAGCAAAAATATTAGATTGAAATAATCCAAGATTGTCCCTCCACCTTCTTATATGCTTCTAAAGGTATAAGCTGTCATATCTGAAAAAGTATTCACGTCACCTGACTCTAAATACAGAAGTGTTCTGCCACAGAATGGGGTCTGCTTTTTTGCCTTCATTTTGCACCAACAGAAAAACTTTCTCTTACCCGCAGCTGCACTTGGTAGTCCAACACGTAGAACACCTCCTCACATTGCTGCTTTGCACTTCCCCAGTAGCACACACTACATACAACACTAGAGAAAGAGTGGAAAAAAATATCTAAAATAAGCATGAACATGAAAAATATAAAAAATCATGCAGTCTCTCACTAGATTAAATGAGCATCTTGGTATTTCACAGGCATTCTGATGTCCTTCATGTGCCCAGAAAGTTCCACATCATATCAGCTGCCACATAAAGTAGCTCCATTTCTAGAGCTAAACACAAAGTTTTCTGAACAGGATGTGTGTTGAAATTCTGTCTTATTACTGATCTATATTTATAATATCTTAGGCAACCTATATCAGCCTCTTTACACCAGGAGAGCGTAAGCTCAGATGGTTCTGTTTGGACCATGCATAGCAGTAGCCACTTTCTTCCCTGTCACCTGTAAAGGGAGAACACGCAATGTCTCTTTATATTGTCAGTTGTACAGGTCTGGATTGAACTCTGGGTGGGAAGAAGACCACTATAGAGTGGGCAGTGCTGTACCTGAAAGAATATTCATGTCACCGATTTCTAAGCACAACAGGCTTTCTCCTTGCTAACTAGAAAAAAGCTAGGTCAGCCTACCTCCTTAACTTTAGATATCTACCTGAAGCGTTGAAGTTAAGCGATGTATCTTACAATATCCATGGCACATTATCCCTTTGGAGGTCCTGGGGACAGTCTGAGGTGACAAGACTGCCTGACTGTGCAACCCATTCTGGTGTCCTCAGGGAAACCCTGTATCCTGATCCAGACTATTTAATAGAAGAATAAACTACCAGTCCAAGGTTTAATTTCTTCCTCTGACAATATTTTTTGTATCTTGTTTTTCCTTAACTTTTTATTAGCTCATTAAACTATTTCCTCATTGCAATGGCAGCTCAGTCTCTTTCAGAAATTTATAAAACATTATGCTACCTGCTTAATATCTTCATAAACCAGAATGAAATCTACTGTTTACAGTCAAGGGTGATGAATCTTGTCAAGATTCAGCCAAGAGAACGGATCTGTGGCTCAAATCATGTCTGAGCCACTCAGTTGGCATGTGACCCCAGGCAAATAATTTGATCTTCTTTGCTTTAGTTCAAGCAGTTATAAATTTGGCTAAGTAGCAAGACCTTTCTGAAAAGCACTAGTCTTTGACCTCAGCTTGCATGAGTAAATGCATCTCCAAAACCTCAGGCTGAATGATGCAGCAAATTCTGTTTTACTTAGCTACCCCTAGAAACCACGCAGTTGCTCATGTAACTTTAACTCTCCAACATAATAGGGAATTATGACACATAAATGTTGCACTATTTAACTATAGTACAAAGCTTATAGCCCATATTTTAACACTTTTTCTTCATTCAGAAATTACAGGAAGCAAAGTACTACTGTAGGCTCACACGTAAAGGCTATTGCAACTTGATCTAAGATCTAACCAAGCAACTATTTATATTATTCTTTACTATTAGGCTTCAGATCAATTTTGTTTCTATATTTGTACCGATCTGTAATGAAAATAATTCCTAACTGCCATCCAGGAGAACAAAAAACACCTTTTCTCAATTTCATTTTAAGTCCATCCCTCCAGAAAGTTCTAGGAGGTAGCTTAATGTATAATAATAGAGTAGCTAGGACTCCTTAGTCTTGATAACAGAGAGCTCAAGGGTGAAGTATTAATGAGTAGCACTTTGGCAGTTGTATCACATGCTTGGGACTTAGAAGACAGTTACTGATCATCTTACTTTTTCTTCAATTAGACCTTGTGGATGAAAGTGGTGGAGAGAAAAGAACCTTAAATACATATCGTGCTCCCACGAAAGCAAGCAAAGACAAAAGGTGCAACTTAGCATGCAGGAGCTCAGCATAAGTAGAAAACAAACAGCAGCTACTGCTTTTTGCTCTCACAGTTGATGATCCAGATTCTTCCCGTCACGGGGTAAGTATTTTTTCTACCTTCTACGAAGGTGGTAACAGAGGGATAAAGTGGAGTCCCTGAGACTAGTATGAGCAAGGCCATTGGAAGTAATGTCTCAGCTTTTAGCAAGGGATGATGACCTGAGTTTCTTCAACTCCACCACATTTAAACTCAGTAGTTATTACCACAACCAAGAAGTTTTAACTAATTTGAAACAGGAGCAGCCACATGGTGAACACGCTCTCACCTAGCAGCACTCTAACAGAACCATTTTAGCAATATCAAGAACAAATTTTGCATAATGACTGCAATATGAAGTCATAACAAAACTGTCTAACATTTGTGATGAAAGCCTTGAGGACAATGACAAAGGCACCCATTAATAAGACATTCAGCGGCAGAGTATACCCAGTAGAGCTGGGCAAATACTGCAATCCATTTCCCTTGGATATTCATTTGAATTTTTAAATGGGTTTCTTTTGACTGTTCACATCCCTTTTGTGCTCACTTTCCATGAATAGCAAATGAGCTTTTATAAGGGGAATAATCATGAAAAACACATTTTAAGCTTGAACATTTGCCAAATGAAAACCTCAAATTGCACAATCAATGGTTAGCAGTACGTATGTAATTTTATGACTTGTACACTAACTTCAAAATATTCACTGTTGGCCAGTTTTCACACACTTACAGTAAGGAAACACAAATAATATCATTACATACAGAACCGAGCAGCATAGGTTAAAGTATTACTATATGCAATTAGGTATACCTGAATTATTTGCTGGCCTAGATTTAGTTCTTGACAATAATCATGATAAAAGAATGTATTTTGAAATTTTGCATATTTTACTTTGTAAACAATTACAAAAAAATAAACTGTTATTTACCCAGCCCTTCTAGGCAATATGATTTGCCAAAGGACAGAGCGGTTATGGGTGTAAAATCTTTACTCATAGCCTTTTAGTGAGAAAAATATAAAACACCTAAGATGCACAGCTGCAGACCAGAAATACAGTATGATATATTTTCCTTTAGTTTCAATATACATCTCTGAGCTCTCAAGGAAAATCTTTTGTATCTCATTTGTAGAGCAAATCACAACAGCAGAGTTCCTCACAGGTCAACGCCATTTAATTTCTTATGATAGGAGCCTAAGAGAAAATTAATCAGTTTCACCCAGAAACTTCTCCTTGTGATTTTGAAAGCAGAGTAAAAAAAGTCACCCCTGCAATTCTGTTTTCTATTTACTGTGGCATATAAATAGATAAACTTTAGAGCATTATATTGTGCAGCACTGACCCCAAGCTTGAGACAGATATACTGTAGGGAGCAGTCCCAATTTGGTAGTGGGAGGAAAAGGTGACCTGTTAGGTCTTTCCATCTCTAACCACGATTATACTTTGAACCATACAAGAGCTACTCCAGAGGCTGAGACACCACAGTGCATCATTTCAATGTAAAGGCTCCAACCAAATCAAATGCATTTTGATGACAAAAAGATTGATAAGGTGGACTCCTCCTTTAATTCATCTAAATTGTTTTCATAATTTCTAGCATAATGAATATAAACATATTTTATGAAAGTATAAATACTGGAATTCACCAAATTATTATCATCTACAAATAACCTAAAGCTCCTTAATCAGCTAAAGCTTAACATCTTAATGATGTTAGTATAAAGGCTCTTTTCCTTTAAATAATATTTGAGATCTCTAATCAGTAAATATAGTAAAAAACCCGGAATAAACAAACTAAATGTACCAAAAACAAGTGAAACAAAATAGTATACAACTTTGCAATGCAGTGATGTAGTAAATTATTGAACTGCATCCAAGGAGGAAAAGGGTAGTGGGAAGAAGATGAAATGCATACTATAGCAAAAACCAGGTATTGTGATAAATAAATCGCTCTTATGCTTCCAATAATTGTAAACATCATGTAGTTTCATATTCCTGACATGCTCGAAGAGATCTGCAAGCTTTTTTTTTTTTTTAATATTACAGAACAGCATCAGTTTCTAGTTTATTTTGGAGAAGAAATTTGTCTAGTTACGTTATAAGCAACTCAAAGCAGTTTGTTCACAGAAGCTGAAAGGTTGAATTTTGCCCTATTAGACACGGAAATAGAAGTAAAAGTTACCATTTCAACCCAAAATCAATTAAATAGTGTCTCCCAGTGGTAATAACCGGTATTGCAAACTTAAAAGTACTAAAATGGTTGATGACTGACTGAAATCCAGGGAGAAAAATCAGAAGCCTAACAATGCACGAATACAAGATCATTTTCTTTTCACTAAAATATAAAGAACATTAGCGTGTTCTTTTTAAAGCTGTATAAAATAATTTTAAAGCATAAATGGGATAATCCAGGTTAATTATAGGCCTATCAGTCAAAGTGCAATCCCAAGCAAAATAACAGAAAGTCTAATTAATATGGGATTCCACAAAAATAATTGAAGGAGAGAGATATAGTTAATGCCAGTTAACAGAGGATTACAGAAGATAGACCTTGTTAAAAAAAAACAAACTTGATATCTTTCTTTGATAAGACTATAGTTTTGTTGAGTAAAAGCAATATTGCCACTATAATATTGCCAGGAATTTAACATTGCCACTGTAATTCTGCTAGGAATTTAAATCTTTTGGAAAACTAGCTGTTTGTAGGCATATACACAGCTTTTTTGAAAGCTTCAAATCAGCACGGCATATACTAAATTGACTAAGTAAAGTTTAATTAAAAGGTGTTATAATTAAATGTTATTTTCAGATTTCCTACTAGGGTCATTGTGGAGATTTCTTTTGCATATTTTTGTGACTGGTGCACCAGACAGAGAACAGACCACTGACCTAGATCACTTCATAAACTGGGTCCCAGCAAAAACCGTATATAGATAAAAATTAAATCCAACTTTAAACTACAAACAACAAAAGATGTCAGCCATGTTTACATAGCAGGGATCCTGTTTAGGAAGTACTGACTCTTAAGAATATTTGAAAATAGTGACAGATGAATAACTGAACCTGAGCCCTTAGCACAATGCTAATACGAAAAAGAAAAAATAAAGTCTAATTCTAAGATGCATATACAGGAGAACAAGAAGTAGGAAGATTTTTCCATAGTATCTGTTTCAGGCTATGGTGCAGTTTTCAATTCTAGTACACACAATGCAATGAGGATTTTAAGCAATGGCATTTTCTTCAGAAATAAAACACAAAAAGATTAAGGAGTTGAAGAGTTCGACCTGTTGAAGTTATCGAAGAAAAAAGCAAAAGAGGTCATTAGATGACAGCGTAAAAGCAGAAGAGGAAAAGAAATTTGATGGGAGAGAGCTTTCCAGTTTTACAAATACATCATGAGGCAAAAAACCAAGTTAGCAAATTTCGACTAGAAATGAAGTCAATTTTTTCCAACAATAAACATAATTAACCTCGGTACAGCTCCTTTAAGTAGAAAGAGATTTCCAACTGGGAATATTGCTGATAAACATAATAATATAAAAGCACATAGCTGCATCAGTTAAACTGAGCTTCACTGACAAATTCCCAGAACTCCAGCTATGACACCACCACATAGTTCGTCACTCCTGCTAACGAATGGAGGCAGTTTTTATATGCTTTCTCACAAATGAAGGTAAAGAATGCTACTTCAGAAATGCAGCTACATGTAATGGAGCCATGGATACTGATCTTGATTTTACGTTTTGGTTTAGAAAACACAGGCAGCATCCCTTGTCGGCTGCTTATCTCCGCTGCAGAGTGGGAAGGAGACCAAATCTCTAAAAGAGGCTAAGTACTGGCACCCAGAGAACAACTGGGCAAGAATTGTGCATTATACTTTTTTTATGAGTGCAAGGAATGGCATATTAATCCCGAGACCATTCTAGATGTGGGTACTATTTTCACAATATTTGGCATTTACTGAGCCAGCAATCCAAAAGAAGGAATCTCCAAGAGAAAAGACAGCATTTATTCAGTTTTGTATGAGTTAGAAGCAGATGCTGAACTGCCAGTTGCTTCAAAATTGCTTTAAGAATGGAAAAAACAACTTCAAAGATATGCTATAAGATAATCAGATCTTCCATCCTTTACGTCAGTGATGGAGCTCTTGGAGAAAAAAAAAAAAAAAAAAAGGACCTTTTTCAAATGAAAAGATACAATTTCTATTGATTCCACTACCGTGTGGATCCCAGACTTTAATATTCTGTCTCTTGTTTGTGTTACTCCATTTTTTTTTCTTCAGACAGCCTGTATTAGACCTCATAGTTTACATAACTCCACCTTTAGGCTGCCTACTGCAAAGTTGTTAATGAGCACAGTAGTCGACCAGAATATAATTTGCTACATACATTTCTATTTACTTTTCTGTCACCATCTTAAACATAAACTTGGCTGATGAAGCCCAGTTTAGCTATACAGCCTACCTCACAACAGGGGGGAGGGAGGAGGCTGTAACAACAGACTTCAGAAACACAAGGAAGAAATCCCTTTGCAAGAACACCCAGTAGTTGCTTTGCAAGGGCAGAAGTGAGGTGTATCAAGAGATATATCTGCGTGGTGCCAACTGACAAATACCGGTAGAATATATCACTCCTATATTTGAATATCTGCTTTTGCCTTGTGCACATTCTATTTCCACATATAGATGCCCAAATGAGTCTCTTAGGTCATCCTGTTTTCAGGCATTTGTCAGATGAGTCAGGCTTCAAGCTTGGGAAACTTGAGCCAAAAGCTGGTATTCTCCAATGACCTGAAACATTTCTTTGTCAAAATATTGAGCAACTTCTATCAAAAGGTACTACATTGAAATTCTGTACTGCATCTCCTGACATGTATTTCCAGGCAGGGAGACCTCCTGAGAGGCTCACTCTTCTCAACATACGCAAGAACAAACATGTAATTGAACTTTAAAAAGAATTCTCTCACTCATTTAAAATAAAGGCTTTTCTAGCTTTCCAAGGGAGCGCTGTATGAAGTAAGGAATACTCTATAAAAAGAATATTTGTACTGCTTGCTTTCTGTTCTACCATGTTTTGTTTCTCAATTACTTAGTGAGGGAAAACTGCATGAAGAAATGTATGCGTCATGGTTTGGGCCCTCAAACCAGGACAGTATGTCTCACCATTCTGCAGCAGCGCTGCACTCCACCTTCAACATTTAATGACATCTTCTGATACTTCGAACATTTTTGCAGCTTTTATTTTAAAACAATTAAAGATGCTCTTGTTATCCTGTTAAGTTTTGGCGCTCTCTGCACAAACTCCTTGCCATATATAAAGCCAATCACCAGATGAGCATGAAAACTTGTCTCTGATCTCATTGGGACAAACTCAGTTGTTAAAGTGTACACAGTTGTCTTTGGCTTTAGTGACTCAACATTTGACTGACCTTTACTTATAAGAGGTTGCTCTCCAAGAGAGGAAGGAAGGGAGGAGGGAAACTCTGAGAATTTTAAAAATTTTCTGACCAGGATATTATAAATAAGCATGCAGATACTCAACAGTATCAGCAATGCACGAACTTATCCCAACGGTCTCACATTTTTCTCTGTGAAACAGTGAACAAATAAGAGCAGTGATCTCACTCGCTTTCATTTAATTAACCTTCATTTTATTGCAGTCATTGAACAACACTGAGTAAGCATACTTGTCTGTGTTCCTTACTGTGTCAGCAATCAGCATCCACTACATTTCAAACTGAATTAAATGTCTTTTCTCCCAAAGGTTGTGTATTACTTCCCGTTTTCCATCACCACTTATTATTTCATTTTTGTTCCTGCTGAACAAGAGCTCCAACATTTTGGTCTCCTTTTTCCCTTTCCTCTCACATCCTGCTTACATAATATGTCTAAAATCATCTTGACTACCAAAACCAAGTCTACACTTTGGTCGTCTCTCACTAAGCTATAACACCTCCTCCTCCTCATATGTTTGAGAACTTGGCTTCTGCAAATCAGTTTCTTACAGATGGTACTTCCATTTACTGGCACCAATTGGTTACTTAGAAGCATTAGTCATTGGAGATACACATTTTATAAAACATGTGAAAAATAAGAAAATAGAATAAACAGGAACATACAGTGACATACTGCCTTGGCTCCTTCCCAGCCTTTTTTCCTCATGAGGACAAATACTAGATAGTTTGCACCAAGTATTTGTGTTCAAGTGAGGTTATGATGTAGGCAATTAATTAATATTGATGAAGTATTAATGCTTTTTTTAATAGTCAAAACAACCATCCCCCAAATGCCATACTAACAGCATTACAACCTTATTTACGGAGCACTGACTTAGATCCAGAAACAATGCACTGGACTCACGACCTTCCACTGCTTTTCTGTTTGATCTTGAGCAAGACTTTATCTTTCAGTGCCTTTATCTACCCGTCCATAGAGTGAAGAACAATGTTGGTGTTTACTGTAAATTAGCTGACATTATGACTTGCCTGCACTCCTCACACACCCTAGCCCCCTTCCCCACCTTAGCTCCCTGAATGCTGGCAGGTAATTCCACAAAACCCAAAGATCTGAGGAACAGACCTGGGATTTCTCCCGGAAGATGCCATCAAAGACCATGGAGGTTCACACACATGCATTTATTCAGGACTACATATTAGGCACAGCAAGACAGCCTTGGTCTCTTCTTGTTCTTCCCTGGACCCTTTTCAATCCTCCAGTGCCTCCAACACCAGAAATTGCATCACTGCCCTTGTAATAGGAACCCTAAAAACAAACAGAAAACCCCACACGTACCTTCACCACAACCACCCCAACCTAACGCCACTGCAGCCTAAGAGTTTAACAGGTTCTTCTCATTTGCATTCCACCGACACCCCTGCCACATTTTTCAGCATTTTCTCCACCGTCCCCCAAATCTCTCAGTTTTCCCTTACCGAAGCTGTCCTTTCTGCTCACCCAGACGCACAAGCTAGGGCTCTCCCAGGGCTCAGAACCTGCCGACGGCCGGTTTCCCCCTCAGCCCCCACCTGGCTCCAGCACCTCAAAGCCGCCCCTCAGCCACGGCCCCAGGTCCCTCAGCTCGTTCCCGCCTTTCCCTCAGAGCCTCCTCTCAGCTGCGGCCCGTGTTCTCCCAGCTCGCTCCCGCCTGCCCCTCAGCCGCTGCCCCCGTTCCCTCAGCGCGTCCCCTCTGCTGTCGCCCCCAGTTTCCTCAGCTCGCTTCTGCCGGCCCCTCGGCTGCTGCCCTGGTCCCCTCAGCGCGTCCCCTCTGCTGTCGCCCCCAGTTTCCTCAGCTCGCTTCTGCCGGCCCCTCGGCTGCTGCCCTGGTCCCCTCAGCTCTATCCCGCCTGTCCCTCAGAGCCGTCCCTCAGCTGCTGCCCCGGTTCCCCCAGCTCGTTCCCGCCCGTTCCTCCGCTGCTGCCCCTGTTCCCCCAGCTCGTTCCCGCCCGCCTGTCCCTCAGCTGCTGTCCCGGGTCCCTCAGCTCCTTCCCGCTGGTCCCTCAGAGCCGCCGCCGCCGCCCCAGCTGCGGCCCCAACACCACCGTCCCCATCCCGCTCTTTTCCCGCCCCTCCACTGAGGCCCTGCCTCCAGCGGTTGCACCGCCCCCCGCGCCATGCGCAAGCGCCCTGGGAGCCGCGGGCCCGGCCGAGGGGCCGCCGCTTCCCACCGCCCGAATGCTCCGCACCGAGAGAGTGCTGCAGCTGCGGGGCCAGCAGGGCCGCTCGGTGCGCGTCGTGCGGGAGCACTACCTGCGCCCCGACGTGCCGTGCCGCAGCGCCCTGTGCCGGGCCGCCTGTCCTCGCGGTGAGGGGGCTGAGGGCGGGAGGCTGGGGGTCGGGGCTCCGGGGAGAAGAGGCAGCGGAACCCGGGCTGCCAGAGCCGGCATCGCCCGAGCTGGAGCGGTGGGCGGCTTCTCCCCGGGGACCGTCGTGCTTCAGCGCACGTCGGGCCGAAGGTGCGATCCCTGGGCAGAGGTGATCCCACACGGCCTGGACGGACGGGGCTGCCGGGGCGGGGAGGCCTGACAGGCGCCGGCGGGACCTGGCGCGGGTGCGGAGAGCGTTGCGGGGGGACAGGGGTGAATAAGAGAAATAACGGTGGGAGAGCGGTGGGGAGGAGGAGGAGGAGGGGGCGCGGGGGGCGGAGGCTCGGCCCAGAGCTGCCGTCTGCCCTCTCGGGCGGGCACGGCCCGACCTGGGCAACAGGAACGTCGTGGGAAAAGCGAGCGGTCCCAAACGAGGGGTTACAGCAGAAGTGCTCCTTCGGAGCAAAATCGTCCAGAAGTAAACGAGGCGTTAAGAAAAGAGAAGAAGGGATTGAGAAGTTGATCGTTACAGGATTGGACTGCGAAGAGTTTACAGACTGATTAAAGGGTTACGCAAGTTTCACGCTTCCGTTTTTTAAACGGTCTTTTAAAAATGCATTAATTTCTACAGAGTGGTGGTTTATAGCGTGAGTTAGTTGCTATACATACCTCTTCGGTGTCTGTACAGTGGGGCCAAGCTGTCGTCCTGAAGCGATTGTAATTCTGCATCGGCAGTTATTTCTGTTAAGTAATTAAATGCAACTGCCTGTATAATATCTGGCCATTTCAGACATGGGAAGGCTGCCAGCCTCTGTGATGTCTAGATTTGTTGTTGTTTTTACATGCTGTGGTGCTATTATGTGCATCAGAGATAATCACGTGACCTTTGGTTGATATTTCAGGAGGGGTTTTTGTTGTTAAATACCACGATTTATTTGGTGCAAGAAACAGACTGGCAAATAACTAACATAATGTCCAACCTATTTAAATAGGCCAAATTATTTGCTTACCTGAGAGAAAAGGTTGATAATTTTAACCTTTTTTTTTTCCTTCTTCTGAACTGTAATTGTTATAAACGTTGTCACTTTTGGTTTAGGTGCCTGTTGCAATTGAGGGCAGAAGGTAGTATATTACTGCCATCTAGGATGTCAGCACTAGCGATAATTACCACTACCAAATGTATTGCATGAATTCCTTAAGGATAAGTTACAGGCACATACCAGAAAAAAAGTCCTACCTCTCTTAACCACACCTAACTTCCCCTCTTCTGCACTTAAATGTAAATTGTGCTGTAAATGAGTGTCAGAGTATGACCCTTTGTAATTATTCTAGGTAACTCAGAGGTGAGGTGAACATTTGTTTTCATTCCTGACTTCACACAATGTGCTGAGCAAATTTATTTCATGCAGTGTGAGAGACGCCTGCATAAATCGCATTTACAGATACTTGTAATGGTGTGCTGTGCCTGCTTAGAAGTTATGCTGATGTAGATGTATAGGTTAGGCAAGCATAGCTTAATATGGGCTGATTACATAAATCTTCCAGTGACATTTCACTTTTGATGCCCTTCGGAATTATTAATAAATATTAGCTTTCTTCTATGCATTCTGCCATCATCTATTATATGCCTTCGTTGCAAGATGTAGCCGTGTTATTACATGCAGAATTGTGCCGACTGGATTCACACTTCTAGCGGTCACAGTTAATAGATGGATTGTCCTGTGTGTGAGAAATACATGAAAGTAAATGTATAATTGGCCTGCACTACGGTAAGTTCAGCAGCTCAGTGGTTATAATATCATAAGGGATAAGTAGGCATTGAGAGAAAATACAGCAGAGATCCCCCTCGCCCAAAAGTTTGTTGGGTAATCTTTGAAATATCTAAAGCAATTCAACTCATTATTTTTGAGGTACATTTTAAGATGTCATCTGTCATGGGTTGGCTGTAGTATTTTAATGGCGTATTCCTAAGGGATGGAGTCTCTTTAGAGAAAATGAGCAATGATGATTAGTAGTTTAGATTCAAGAACATCTTCTCTTTGCAGTAGCATTGCTTTTCTTCGTGAGTACCCTTATCTGTATTCTTTTATGTAAAAATATAGAAAAAGAGCCTGTGGTAAATGGATAGTGTTGAATAGAGAGATCCATGGAAGTAGTGTAACAGAAGTACCCATAATTCTACACCCTTTGAAAATTCCATGAAAAAATTTTCTGTGGCAGATGTATAGTGTCTTTTTTCATACGGAAGTAGAGGAGAAAGGACTGTTACCTGCACTTTTTAAGTTACATAAGTTTCATAATGAAAGTGGATCTTTTTCACTCATTTGGATAGAATTTGCACTAAATTTTGACATCAGTGCACGCGAAAGGGTTCCATCACAAATTTAGAGGTTGTACCACAGAATCGTACCATAGTAGTCGCAATTTTGTTCATCAAAAAAAGAGATACGCGTACCTTTGAGGATACACAACTGTAATTTCCTGACATCTGAAAGTATTTTTGAGAAACCAGTATTGCAATTGAAAGCTTAAACCTTTAAACTCTGATTTATATTTTAGATGGCAAATTGTTATCGGATGATGTTACACATTATGTTGTCCCCGACTGCAAGGTTGTTCAAGATTACCTTGAGATTCTTGAGTTTCTGGAGCTGAAAGGTATTATTTTCATGCAAACGGCATGTCAAGCTGTGCAACATCAAAAAGGACGCAGGTACTTATCCTACTTATTTTTAATTATGTTGAAGTGAAGATACTAACTTCATAAAATGTATATTTAAGAACAGTAATCCAAAGTCAGCAAATACACTGTGCTTAATGTGGTTTTAGGTCTTTCAGGTGTCTTAATGTAATTTTACAGAAGAGGAGGAACTGTTATCCTTTGTGATCCATGGACATCAATTTCTGTCGTAGTTTTCACTTGATAGGAGTGATATTAAACCTGTAGCATTGTTAACTAATCAGATGGCTTGTGGCAGAAATTAAGTAGACTTTGCAGAAATGATATATCATGTGCCACAACTAGGTTATGGACATGTTTTTGGTTTGCTGTATTAAGGACTGAGCACTTGTCTGAGCAATTAATACTATTACATGGTACTTACTAGACATTAATGTATGTATTGCCATAGCATGTAAGGGTGCAACTTGCTATCAAGGTCTTCCTATATTTCTAAGGCTCAAATGCCTTTGAAGAAATAGCTTTTCTTCCAGAAGTGACAAGGTAAGTTCCTGAACACTTACAATGTTTTGTGGGGCTCATTGAAAAACAAATATATTTAAAAATCAGAAGCATTCATAATGGAAATCAGAAAAGCTTGCTTACAGATGCTGTTTTAGGTTTTACCATCAACGGTGTAATTTAATGAATGCATTTCTTCGTGCATGATAGTACTTTTTGTTGAGTTTTTCAGATTTATTTTTGTCTGGAGTTAAAATAGCATTATCAAAAGAAAGCACAAGACTGTATTTATCTTTTTCATATTCCAGACTGTACAACAAGTTACGAAATCTAGTAAAGGATGCCCGTCATGACTGTATTGTGTTTGCTAATGAATTCCACCAGCATTCTTATTTACCAAGAGAGAAGGGAGAATCCATGGAGAAATGGCAGACCAGGTTTGTTTTTACTTGTGTGGTACTACGCTGGACAACATTGTGACATTGTATTTAGGAATATTAGCATGCATTGGGTTCGTAAGAGTTCTTACTTTTGCTCTGCTTACCTCTGGAACAGTTCACAATAACTGAAAGTCTAGATTGTCCTTTTGTGATTAAGAAAGTGTCAACATTGTTTTCTTAGGAAAATAGACAAAAATGTAATTAATTAAATGAATAATGCTAAAAAAAAAGCTGTATCATTTTAAAGTTACACAACCATTTTAAAGAATACTTTAGCATAATCAATAGATCAAGCACACCTTATTGGACTGTTAGATGTTAGTGCTTGGTAGCCTGCAAACACCATGGCATTGGAGTCGTGGCAGTTCCAACTTGCTTTTTACAAACTTTCACTCAGAGGAACAATATGTTACGTTGCAGCTAGGGCACAAGGAGACGTGTTGGGGAGGTAACATTTTCTTTTCCTCTGTTCTCTTGGTGCTTATGTATGGCACACAAAAAAATTTTGCAGATACAATGTTTATGTGGTTTTGAGTACGTATCTCAAAAGTACACGTGTTAAACCAAAATCTCATTTATACAAAGCCTGCAAATGTCTTGCAAGTAGCAAATGAGATATGCCAGAAATCTTATTTCAAACTTTGCTTTTCTAGGAGTATTTACAATGCAGCAGTCTGGTATTTTAATCACTGCTTGGGTCAGATGCCAGTTGTTATGGTAACAGAAGATGAAGATGCTATCAGGCAGTACGGAAATGAAACAGAAGGAGTGTTTGTGATTTCCTTCAAGGTAACATGCCAGAAAAATCGAAGAAGGTTTCCTTTATGCTGCATCAAAATGATGACGCAAGTACATTAAAGCCCAATGTATAGTGCAAATCATTTCAGAGTTTACATTTAAGAAACCTATGATGCTAACTCCTGTCTTCATTTATCAAAGAAAGTAAAGATGTGAGTCATGGGAACGTCATAAAAAATGGTGGCAGTGAGCAAACCAGAGAACTGAAAAGAAAAACAGCAGCTCTAAAGACAGAGGTCACCCTTCTTAGGAGCCCTTTTCATTGTTTTCCTTATTTTTAAAGAATTGAGCGTTGGTGAACAATGATCAGTTACCTCAGCCAGCTGTCTAAATCTATAGTGCAAGCAGTTCATAAACAGCTTAGCGTAAATATCCATCAGCATTATTCTGCCAGTTTCCTTTAGCCTTAACTACTTAGGATACAGTGATGTGTGAGAATTCATTCTTCGTTCGGTTGTTGATCTCTGGTACCGCTTGTATTCAGCGAGATACGTGGATGGGATGTTTATGTTTAGCTGTGAAAGGATGCTGAGTAAAAACAGGACCGAACAGATTTACCTTAAAGCTATATAAAAATGATGATGCTTGTTTTGTTTTTTTTTTTTTAATTGTCAAGGGGCAATGGAAAGTGGCCCAAATGTAGCGTACAAAATCATATAAAAAGTGCACAAAAAAGTGGGTTGCCAGTTTGATTTTTCTGCTTTTGCACTTTACAAGAAGTATGTAGCCTGGGTGGGGTATATTGGTAGCAAAAGTTTGTGAATCTCTAGACTAGGATGCTATCTTAACAGTTGTGCCTCCTGTGTTGTATTTAGCAAATGAGTTGGGTTGAATCTGGAACGAATCTGTAGAGCAGACACATCATTACCACTTGGAAGTGCTGTTTGAGTATAGCGTATGAGACAGCTCTTGTCCATGATGGGCTTTCCAAATGCATTATTAAAAGAACAGAGACCTCTAAATACTTTCATGTTTGTTTATATATCTGCATACAGAATTACTTGGATAACTTTTGGCCTGACTTAAAGGCTGCCCATGAACTCTTTGATTCTATACTTCAAGCTCGGCGTGAACGGGACAGTGAAAGCCAAGAAAACAATGGAAAAGAATATCCTGAGCACTTACCTGTGGAAATATTGGAGGCTGGGATCAAATCTGGAAGATATATACAGGTAATTTGTTATAGAGAGAGCGTACACAGAACAATGCAGTCTTGTGCTTGGTCCCTTTAGTTGCCTGAATTAGCCTGATTAGATAAAGAAATATTGCTATAGTGGGAAGAGGGAAAGAAAACACAAAAGCAAGAGTAAGAGGATGGAAGGGATTAAGAGTCTCAAAATATTTCCCCTACTTCATCTTGTGAACACGTAGGGTTTTTTTCTCTTGGAGAAGGAAAAATGAGAATTTGTTACTGAGGATCTTAAATTTGCTATGGATTTTTCTTCAGGTTGATATGTGATATACCTGTAAATTGAGAAACTGGGTGTGATATGAAGCAGCTATATCTCATTCTTAAATATAAAAAATGCTGTAAAAGGGCAGCATTTCTTATTTCATTTGCCCAGAGATCTCTCAGTCAGTGAAATTAATTTACAGTTTTATGGCTGTTCAGGGCCTTAATATGGATTGTTGGTGGACAAGTGTCCTTCTCTTAAAAATAATTTAAAGAATTAGAGGTAGTAATTTTTCCTTTCTTGGCAATTTCAGCAGTGACGTGACAATAGAATATGAACAGAAAGACTGAGGTTTTTCTTTCCTGTAGGAATAACTCCAGGTTCCATATTAAGGCAGGCAGCAAAAGTACACTGCCTGTGATTTGAATAAAAGGACCTTTACCAGCTTACAATTAATTTCAGCATTTAAAGAACTTACCGTTCTTTTCCAGTTCTGCATTATACATTTTCCCCCTATAGAGAGAACAGTTATGTTCAAAATAACCTACATATCCATAAGAACTACTAATTTATCTTAAAATAATTGTAAAACTCAAAATTGTATACTTTAAAAGTTGGCTATTTAGAGGCATGACTGTTTCATTCTGTTTATCGGTTTGCTATTTTCATCTAGGGTACACTGAATGTCAATAAGCATAGAGCACAACTGGAAGCTTTTGTTCGACTTCAGGGATTTGGCAGCAAAGAAACAGGTGAATAGATGATGATTTACTCAATGCCTGTTTGACACTGTCGGCGCTTTTTATGTGAAACCCTGTAGCCATACGTGTGTAGCTGTTCAGCTATTAAACATGAAAGCTAAGACACTCCAATGCTTGGGTTATTTTCATGGGCTGCTAAGGAGGCTGAAGATTTAACTCAGAGGGCAGGCCTCATGAGAAAACAGTATGTTTTATGTCCTCCTTCCTCTTTCTTAGTACCTTTGGCCGCGTTCTGGATTCTTGTCCTACTAACAGGTTTTCCTAGACCTTTTCTGAAGTTGCGTACTGATGCAAATTGTTATCTCTGTGCTTTGCTCTAAGTTTAGATGACTGTTCATTCGACTGAAAGAACTGTTTGCATAGGTGTTGGCAGGATTAGGAAGCTGGTCATTGTGAATGTAATTGGAAAAATGCCTTTTGAATCAGATTGGGACACCAGTATTGTTTTTCTGGTATGAGTTAGCGCGTTATCCTTGCGCAGATATATTGTCCCAGCTTTCACTAATAAGTACTTTCAGATGTTCCTGTGACAGGCCCTGCAGTCAAACCAGTGTTCAGTATATTAATCCTTTTTTTAAAACCTGTTTAATTCTGGACCCTGCGCAGAATCCTGTGGCAGTGGTTTCCACAGTTTAACTGTTGTTTGTTTTTGAAGAAGCTACCGCCTAAGAACAATGAACTCATCCTGGCCTATGCTGCTTTTTATCCAAGAGATTACTTACAGAATTGCTTAATATCTCCTTTAAAAAAAAGGAGGAAAAGGTTTTAATTTTCTTACAACATTAATTACTTGCCATTAATTAATTAATTGCCATTAATTACGTCCATTTTGGAGGAAATCCTATTGCAAATGTCATTTTCTGTTACTTCAGCAGAATGCTGCCAAGAGTAGGGATTTGAATTTTTTAGCATTTTATAGTTCTATTTCTTTTTATTTTAAATTTAGAACTTCAAAGTGACATCCTCATTTATGGGGCCAAAGCTCGAAATCGTGCAATCCACGGTGACGTGGTAGCTGTTGAGTTACTACCTTTGCATGAATGGAAAGGAAGGACTGTTGCGCTTTGTGAAAATGAGACCGAGGATAAAGCACCTGCAGACCCCACTGGTGACCCTATGCCCACAGGTAAAGTAGATAGCATGGTCCAATGTTTTGTTAAGATCACCTTACTTCCTTGGTCAAGTTGTGTTGTACTCTTCATTATACGGTGCCTTCCCTTGATGTCTGCGATTGTCACATTTTTTGCACTATAGTAAATTTGATGCGATTATCCCAAATTAAAGCATTCTAACATACCCCAACAAGAAAGCCACTAGATTCTTTCTATATGCAAGCCCCACAAGCCCCTCCCCCCCCTTTTTTTTCTCTTTAATTTTATTCGCAGAAATAGCTGGATTATTGTAGTTATCCTCCTAAATATTGAGTTTGGAATACGTTACTACCCAAATGCATGCTGTCACTCTTGAAAGCTCTACAAGAAACGAACTGCCATTCTAATACAGACCAATTTACCAGGGTGTGCACTCAGGTCCTCCACTATCACTGTTGATTATACAGAAAAATAACAGCATCCTTTTAATTCCTTGATGACAAGTAATGTTCAAGATGAAAATTTTTTTTGTTCGGTGAAGAAGCAGACAGCTCCCATTACAATGGGACATGCCTGTGTATTATGGGAATTTAGAGTCTTATTTGAAAATATTACTCTGCAGGTATAGCTACATCTTAAAAGTTTGCTGAGGTCAGAGCTAAAAGTTTTAGGTTAATTCTCTTCCTGCAAGAAAATGCTGTTTGATTTTGATCTTTGCTATTGAAAATTTTCTGTATTTTTTACTAGAATTGGCCACATTTCAGTAGTAGTGGGAACCTCTCTGAATAATTTACGTACTGTATCAATTGAAATCTATACAATGAGTTAGTCTCCACATAAATAAAAGCTCATTAAAATCTGGCTGCGCCAACGATCATTTATAACAAAGCTTGTTATGTTGTCTGTATACCATATGTTGTTAGCGGTTGTAATACAGATTTGTGGATACATTAGTTCCTATTACAAAACACTGAACCTTCTATACCTCCCACATATTTGCTTTCACGTTCCTGTGTAACTCTTTAACGTACAGCCAACGATGTTCCTTATTAAAAGGTAAAGTCGTTGGAATCATTCAAAAGAACTGGAGGGATTATGTGGTCACTTTCCCCTCTAAAGAAGAGAGCCCGTCCCAGGGCAGAAATGCTCAGAAAATCCTTGTTACACCTTGGGACTACCGAATTCCCAAAATCCGGATCAGTACCCAGCAAGCTGAAGCATTACAGGTAATTTGACAGAAGTGTGTCTTTATTCTGTGTTCCTACAAAGTTGTGTGGGTGTTATATGCTCTAATGATGTTTTCTTTGGCAAAAACATAGGTAAAAATAAAGTTAAGTCTGTGAGAGTAGTTCTGCCTTGAAGGAATGTGTTCAATTCCTGTCAAAACTACATCAGCTTCAGGTAATAAAGCTTATTTGAGTTCTGAAATGGGCCACAGTTCAGGTACCCTGACCATTTATATACTACTTGCTTTGGTTTTTTCTGATAAACGTCATATTAGGGGTATAAATTGTACTAACCCTTGTGGCTTTATTGGATATATGACTATATATAACTTCGGTGAAAGTAGTAAGAGCTTTTCAACAAATTGGTAATGAATTACGATGATTAGCTTGCCATTGCTGTAGAAAGGATGAAACATGGGTTTCTTCATTCCTAGTTGCTTTTACCTTGTTATGTTAAGTCCTTCTTCACAGCCAAGAAGTAAATTCCAATTGTGTCTTTTCTGGTATAAGAATATTTGTGTACATCTTGGTTTTGCTTTTATTTTTATACACAAATGGGTCTTTGATCAGGAAAGAAATGTAATTCTCAGTATTTCTTTTATGTGCTTCTCACTGTGGGTTTCTTTTTCCTTTCTATAAAGTTTTTGGAGTTGCTGGTCTCTCTGGATTGTATCGTTTGCCCCTGAAGGAGTATTTATATTGATTGCTTGTCAGGAGCAGATTGCTGTTCTAACAGAATTGTCTTGCTGCAGGAGTATAGAGTTGTCGTGCGTATTGATTCTTGGGAGTCAACTTCTGTATATCCAAATGGGCACTTTGTGAGAGTTCTAGGAAGAATTGGGGATCTTGAAGGGGAAATTGCAGCTATTCTGGTGGAGAACAGCATTTGTGTCGCCCCTTTCTCAGAAATCCAGGTTAGTTTTTGTGATTAGATACGTTCTTTTCTGTTGATTTCCAGGGTCTTGTTTCTCAAAGAGGGGGACTCTCCTACAGCTGAATGTCTTAGTTGCCAACAGGTTTTTGAAAGCTGGAAACTATTTACAGGTTATTTTTTGGAATTACTTTTGGATCAGTGGTTCTAGAGATACTACAAATGACGAGTGATTTTAAGACAATATGTTTGTTATGAGGAGATTACAAACTCTTAATTCTAATTTGAGGTGGACTTTTAAGATATTATTGTCTTTAACGTATGTTTATGGTACCGATCCTAAAGGCCCAGACCTACTGAAATCATTGTCTTAATCCTTTTGTCTTTGCAACAAGGAGAGGAACTAGCTCTCATAGACGAATATTTTGATTACACCTACAATTAATTGAAAGAAAAACAACGTAAAAAAAAATATACAGTGGTGATGCTTGCCAGAGCTGCAATATCACCACAATAATACCAGTTTTTAATAATATGTGTAGCAGTCTTTTCAATTCTGTTTCATGCTTTCTGTGAAGTAGATGTAATAGACTGACTTGTAAAATGCAAGGAAAGAACAATTTGTCTAGGATGAAAAGGTACACAAAACAATTAGCAGAGTCGAAAAGAAAAAGCTAAATCTAATTCGTTGGCTTTGTTTTGTAGAAAAGATACAATTGTACGTTCATCCGTAATGTTTTTGTACAGATGAGTGAAATGCCCATGAGTTCTTCAACGAATCCATGGAAGGTGAATCCAGAGGAGGAAAAAAACCGTCTGGACTTGAGAGATACACACTTGATATTCAGCATTGACCCAAAAGGCTGCGAGGATGTGGATGACGCGCTCTCTGTTAGAACTCTGCCTAATGGGAATATAGAGTTAGGTGTCCACATTGCAGATGTAACCCATTTTGTGGCAGCGAATTCTTACACTGATGTTGAGGCCAGAGCAAGGTAAATTCTTTTCTAAAAATTAGAAAATGTATGGAGGTTAGAAATTTGTGATGCTACCTTAAGGAAACATTGAGAAACATTGGAAGGAAGGAAACATTTTTTTCTTCTTCTTTCTCCTTTTGTGTCATGGAAACAGCTTATTAAAACCAATATACAATTAATGGTATTCCACTTCTATTTGGATGAAGTAGGCCTGCTGGGGAAGAAACTGCTTTCTGACCTACTGCTTCACCCTTTTGCTATCAAATTGCTTTTTTCCAAAGTTATAATTTATGTTTATTGTTCCCTAATCATTAGTGTTTGCTTTATAGTCTGCTTTAACATTTGTCATTTGAAGTATTTAAAAACCCCATGTTTGCATTCCAAGGGAGATGAATCTTCACGCAGAACATAGAACACCCCCAAAATTGAATTAAGTCTTACATGAATTTAATTCCAGAGGTGTTTGGCAGGCATCTGTTTCAGTATTCAATCTTGTGTTTTTATATGCCAAATACTCTGTTCTTCTTTTTCTGTTATTGCCACTGTTTTGAACTTAAACTGCTGAATCACTTTATGAAAGGTATGCTTTGTAGTTGCAAAGAAATGTAAATTGTATAGCCAGCAGAGATGTCTGATGTAGCCATTAAATGACCTCTTCTTAGTTGAGCATATTTTGTACAGCCCTAGCTCTGGCCTTAATGGCAGTTGAAGATACCGAGGAAGGCAAAATTAGGCTTGTACTGTACAAATAGTTATTTAAATAATTTGACTTTGGTATTGCACATGTAGGGATTCTGTGAGAATAACCTTTTAAAATCATGCTACGTGTCTTGTTTTGCTGAAGTTATGCTTATACAGCAAACTGCTTGGGGGATACACGCCAGTGAGTCCTTGTGAGAAGAACAGTAAATGTGTTTTATTCCTCAGGGCAACAACTTATTATTTAGCGGATCGTCGTTATGACATGCTGCCCTCCGTCTTGAGTGCTGACATATGCTCTCTTCTTAGTGGAGTTGATAGGTAAGATTTTGTGTAGTAACTGCTTATGCGCTCGCTTTTTGGATTACGTGCTCCTATTTGTAAGCATAGTAGGGAGTCACAAAGAGCTGAAATACAGTATTATACAATGACTATCTTGTCCTCCAGTAATGTTTACCCATACCCTTAGCAATTTGCTTTGTATTTAAAGAGCAACCTAAAGGTGAAGGCATCTTTCTTCTTCACTTGTTCTTTCACGTGGGTTTCAGTCTGGAGTGCATGCACCCATGTTAACGGTCACGGGTTTTGCTATTGTCCTATTCCTCAAACATGCTGGTACCCCATTTCATTACGGTTTACAGGGTTCATCGGCTGGCTGGCATGGGGATACGCAGGGTGCAGATATGTTCATCGTGGATGCATCTGACTAATAAAATAAAAATGAATAACAATAACTATTGCAATGTAGCTATGCTTTAAAATAGATGTGGCCTTATATCTCTGGGGTCCTCTGCCTTAACGGATGGAAAATACTACTGACATAGTTGGTCCTCATTTATTAAGTTGTGATACATGAGACTGAAAAGCAAGTGCATTAATTAGTGGCATTGCTGACCACTGGTTTGTTTTATGAAGAAAAAGATGTTTCCAGTAAAAAAACAGACTGAAACCTGTAAATACGTTAACAGTTGTATGTGCTTGAATTGATAGTCTAAGTCAATCAATCAGAACTCTTTATAGAATTGTGATCTTCTCTTTAAGGTATGCTGTAAGTGTCTTGTGGGAACTAGAAAGAGAGTCATATGAAATGCTGAGAGTCTGCTACAACAAAACCATCATTCGATCTGCATACAAGCTAGTTTACGAAGCAGCACAGGCATTATTAGATGGAGACACAAGTGTTACTGGCAATATCCTGGAACTGGAAAACTTGGATGAAAGAACTAGACAGAAGAAGCTGGATGAACTGGTTTGGGCAATATCAAAACTCACCGATATTGCACGACACGTCAGAGCTAAGCGGGACAGCTGTGGTGCTCTGGAACTAGAAGGGGTAGAAATCAGAGTGCAACTGGATGATAAGAATAATATCCATGATCTCATCCCCAAGCAGCCGCTGGAGGTGCATGAGACTGTAGCGGAATGTATGATTCTTGCCAACCACTGGGTGGCAAAAAAGATTTCAGAAAATTTTCCTCATCAAGCTTTGTTGCGTCAACACCCTCCACCACGACAGGAATTTTTTACTGAACTTCATGAATGTGCCAGCGCCAAAGGTTTCTCAATAGACACACGGTATCTTTTATTACTTACCTTCAGCGCTTTAATTAAGGTTAAGCAGTTAACTGTTTGGCTGTTTTACCATCACAAAGCGTTACAGTTCTCAGCATCAATGTTAATAGACACTGCATAGCAGTTCTTAAAAAAATAATTTACCATAACCTTCCTGTAAGCAGGAGATGATGTTCTAAACAAGAGAGGCTGCCTGGATTCTGCTGGCAGGACTGAAAATGGCAGTATGTGAATAATTTTAGACATATCCAAACAGAATTTGTTCAGTCAGTATGTAGTGGTTAGGCTCTGTAATAGCCTTGTTTGCAGTATATTTCCTGTAATAGTAGTGTAACAGAGTACTTGCTTAAATCAAGTTAATTCTGTGCAATACAGTCATTTTAAGTAACACAAAATAATTCAGAATTACCTTGTCAAGATACTGTGAGAAGGCTGTGAGCTTCGTCACATTGGGAGGCCTCATTTCTGGACATCATAGAGTGTGAAGGGCACCAGTGGTGCCTCCCTTTATTTGGGTGTCCCCTTGTCCGGTTTGTGCTCTCCTGTACAGAAGAGCTTTGGGACCAGCTTGCTGTCCGTTTTGTGTTGCACGGAGGGGAGTTTTGCTCCAGCCCTTCTTGGTTCTCCAGGTTGCAGAAGACAGGCCTGTCGGTGAAAAGTGGGATTTTTTTTCTAAACACTTCTCTAGAGCAGAGCTGTTATTAAACTGTGTTGAAAGTTTTAATATCATTCTGCTTGTCATTCATATTTTTATATTAAGAATGATTAATACATTTTTATGTACTTTTGCATGCTTTTTTTAACCGTAGGCTGTTACGATCAGGAATAGCATAATTTTATTCAGAATTAACACTTTTTTGTCAGGTCTAACAAAGCATTGGCTGAGTCTCTGGATAAAGCGAATGACCCAATGGATCCAATTGTAAATAAACTGTTGCGATCTATGGCCACTCACGCAATGTCTAACGCGTTGTACTTCTCGACTGGCTCCTGTCCTGAAGAAGAGTTTCATCATTATGGTATCTTGTCACTTTTTTATCTTTTTATGCTATTCCTATTATTATTTGTGAACTGTTGCGGGGGAGGCAGTTGATAGCTTTGATTGCTTATCACCGCTTCCTTTTTCATTTGTAGGACTGGCCTTAGATAAGTACACTCACTTCACTTCTCCCATTAGAAGATATGCTGATATCGTTGTCCACAGACTCTTGATGGCAGCGACTCTGAAGGAAACTAAAGGAGATGTTAAGGATTATGTATTCAGTAATAAGGATCTGCAGGAATTGTGCAGACACATAAATAACAGAAACCGGGTAAGATGGTCATGGTGCCTGTCTCCGTACTTTTGTATGCTGCCCAGCAGAATGGGGTACCAGTCCTGGATGCAGCTTTTGGGTACTACAATGACATAGTATCACTTTATTTTTATTTATAATGCTTTTGGGCTTTTTTACTTAAGTATCAGTTTTCTTCTGAGAGCGGTAGTAAAAGTGACTTCATATTTCACCTGGACTACATGTACTGTTTCCTTTTAGATGTAATTTTTTTAGGGAACAGGTAATGGGAAAAAGAAACTATGAAGATCAAATCCAAACAAGCTCGTTGAAATATTTATTTAGGTTGTTTTGTCTTCTCTTTTTGGGGGGATGTTTGTAGGCAGCCCAGCATGCTCAGAAACAGTCTACTGAACTCTTCCAGTGCATGTACTTCAAAGACAAAACCCCAGAAACAGATGAGCGCTGCATAGCAGATGGTGTTATTTACTCGGTTCGAACAAATGGAGTGCTGGTTTTTGTACCAAGGTGAGTTGATTAGAGCTTGGGCTGAGCTTAAAAACAAGAGGTAAGTGTTACTGGAATGCCACGGGGACGGCTCTGGTCCTTGAGAAGGGAAGTGTTTATAGCATGGCTTGGTGTTGACCGAGGACTGCGTTTTAGATTTTTGTTGTAAATCAAAAGCAGCACTTTTCCATGCATGGACTCTGAAAAGGAGTTCCTATGAGGAAATGGTAATACTACGCTTCACAGTATGTGTTTATTTCAAAACATTAAAGGGGCATTTTTTCCCAAGCAGCTGCTAAGGCAGAACAATGACTGAAATATTCCGAATCCCCTCTTTAAAAAAAAACAAAACCAAAACAAAAACCAAAACAATGGAAAGTGATTTTCCAAATCACAAAGCTCTGCATTCTCCAGCGCCCTTTTTGTTCGCCACAGAAGGAAATGGAGATTATGCAGGTTAGGAGCACTTTTTTCTACTCCTGCTCCTCATAGACAGCAGGAAAGCATAGAAGAAATGTTCACATGCTGCTGTTTATGGCAGTTACAGGCACTTGACAAGCTTAGCCTCTGATTTATGCTAGTGGAAAGCAACTCTGCACGAAGCTACCATTACATTTTAATTTCTGAGCTTTTAGATCTGTATTTTCAAGTATACTAAACGTGTTCTGCTTGTGGTATAAATGGACTAGTGAGTGATGTAAGAAGGCACTAGTCACCACAGAACTGGAGCGCACTGCCTCTCCTAACACTTGGCCAGCTCCTCAAGCTGGGGGGAAGAGAACTACCCTTCCTCTCCCTTACTGGCTGTGGACACTTTGGATTAGGTAACGATCGTCGTGTTTGTGCGTTACTGGTAGCAACGCTGTCTACCCAGCTAGCTAACAGGTACAAGAAATGTAGGCACAAAAATTCTAATTTTTAAAAAAACCAAACAAAACGCAACCCCCATTCTACAGGGATGTTAGGTAAGGCAAGCCATTACACGAACACCCTGGACTTCCATGGATACAGCCAGGGGCTGCTTCATCCTGGCCGCAGCCTGAGCTCAGATAAAAACCAGCTCGGTGTAGGCCTGTCTCCAGCACTCCAGATGGCTTGGCCTGGATGCATGGCTGAGGAGCCAGAACCTACGCAACCACAAAAGGCTTCCATCCAGAGAACGCAGGGCAAATACGCTGCTGGTCTTTAAGTAACTTCTTCCAGTGGAGACCTGTTTCCTCACTGTACTGTCTGGAATAACCTGTAATGCTGCTCTTCCATTATCCGGCCATTCCAGGCTCCACCCAGCAGATAAGATAATGGATCACTGACAGTATTTTACTTTTCCTTTGCTGCTCTCAGAACACTTCAGTCACTGTCTTCATGCTGTTTTCATGTACTCCAGGGGTTTCTTTGACAATGCACACCTGTGTCTCCGAAGCAGGATTATCAGGCTACAGTGTTTACCCCTTTATGTTGTTTTTATATAATCCTAGCTAGCCTTCTGTTGGTTTCTGAATTAAGAGAACAGGTAAGAATGAAAATTGGTAAAACAGTTTCTGTCTGCTCACCTGCTTTTTTGTAGATACGGAATCAAAGGTGCTGCATATATGAAAAACAAAGAAGGCTTAGTCATCTCTTGTCAAGGTGATAGGAGCTGTGAGTGGAAGCCTGGATCGCTTCATCGCTTTCAGAATAAAATTACTTCCACTACAACCACTGGAGAATCAGTTACATTGAGCCTTTTCGATCATATTACAGTAAGTACTTAATCTGAAGGAAGTAAAAGGAAATAGCACCATCGGAACCAAAGTAATTTTTGTATTGCTTTTAAGGTGAAAATACTTGTGCAGACTTCCCGCTGCCATGCTGACACGATAAAGCTTGAAATAATCAGGAATGCACCCTACCAGACTTCAGACACAGAGGTTTCCCAGAAAAATTTTCATGTGGTGAAGTCTGACTTGGTAAAAGAGGTCAGTCAGTCTGCAGAAGCGGCCCAGCGTGCCCAAGAAAAAGCAAGCGTTGAAGTAATTGATGAAGACTACCAGGAGTACTGCCAGACCAAGGGAGCAAGCTTGTACCAGCTGCTGGAGGAAATCAGGGATTTGGCTCTATTAGATGTTTCAGCTGACATTAGAACTTGAACTAGGACCTAGCAACAGCCACTTGTTGATGTTCTGCTCCTAGTGACTTTGTAGGGGTGGTTTTTTAAAAGCAGTCTATTTAAATTTTCAGGGATCCTTTTAATAAACTAAATGTCTATTTTAAATAAGAGCTATTTTTATCTGACTATGAACATGTATGAGTTTTGAGAGATTTTATACATGATAAATCTCATCTTCGAGACTAAAGTGTGTGGTGAATTCTTTGAACTATCATTGAAAAATTTACTTTCCAGTGTTGTCCATAAATTCTTAAAACCTAAGTATTTCTTACAGCTGTGGTTATCTTCCCTGAGAGTTTAGCAAGTTAAACAAAGCAACTCCTTCACACTAACCTGGAGTACAGAATTTTGTTTGTTGAAATGCCCTAGCTGCTCAGCTGGCATAAAATAATACCTGTTGACATGAACTTATTTCATCTGCTCTAAGTGCTGCTCTCATCTTAATTCACTTTCCTGTTACGAACAACAGTCTACGCTCTGCTCAGGGCTTCACAGTTATGGTGATTCTGGTTCATTCCACAGAAGGGAAAAGCAAGAAGGAAAAACAAGACACTAAGAGGAGGATGAAACAAGGCTCGAGCCAGAGAACAAGATCAGCTGAAGAAGACAACTAACATGGTCAAAGCCAAAGCACATTCCCTTAAGGGATGTACATGTCTGTGAAGAGACATCTAAGCTAGCACAAGGGATGGGGAAGGCTGGAGAGGGGGTACTTGTAATAGCCTCATACAAGAAGTTCAGGTTTGACTTCTGAAATTTAATAGCTTCCATTTTATAAGAAAAAGATACAAGTACTTGATAACAAAGTTAAAAAAAAATCCAGGCTGACCTCTTCAGACATAGTACTGTCTGCTATTATATATACCCTCTATTAAAAGGAAACCAACCAACCCAGCTTTAATGGAAACTTCACCTGTCAATATCCCAGTTACTTCAGTGTGACATCAATTGTCAACAAAATTCAAAGTAGGTCAAAAACTCATTAACATTTCCTAAAGGACATTGGGGGAGGTGGAAGAGATGTCTCAAATGCAGATGAAGACCTTTGTTCTGTTTTCTGGTGTAGAGAATTGCTCATCTGCAGTTTCAAGTGAAGAGTTCTGTCCAACCATACAGATGTCATGGTGGAGACTTCCATAAAGGTTCTCGAGTCAGAGTTCAAAGGGCCAGCAACAGTTAATATAATGACAGTACATAAAACATGGGGGTCTTTCAGTCAAGAAAGTCATTCCAAGTATGGGGAATGGTTACTGCTTTTCACTGGCACATTCCAATTCTGTATCTTCAGCTTCTGTAACAGCAACCTTGGTTGTGGTAACTTGAGCGTCTTCGATAAGGTCAGTGGGATCCTGAGCAGCTGGGGTATTAAACTCCTCTTCCAAGTAGTGAGCAGAGAGCTCTGTTAAAAAAAAAAAAAACAAAAAAACAAACAACAACGTCATAAAGCAATTTCCTACCATGAGAAAGCACTGTTGCTGTGTTTAACTGCAGTTTTACCACCAGAGTCCCACCACAGTCCATGGGAAACCCAACTCGAGATGACCAGCAAGTTGAGTTTCATTTCATCAGACAGAGCTATCGCAACTTGGCATGACAACTAGGGAGAGCAGTTCTGACTTAGCTTTGGAGGAGTCTGACTACAGGAACACAGTTTAAATTTGAGAGTAAACATTTTGCTACTTACTAGAGAAGCATTTGCTACCATTTCCTTGAACTGACTCAACAGCTCAGTTGTACAAGCTTCTCAGGCTACTGACCTTAATATTAACACTCCATTTACAGAGTTGATTGATTACAATTTACAGAGTTGATTACCGTTGTGTTGCAACTGGCTGTTACACTGCATCTTTGCTTGCCTACGTTCCAAGGCCAGCTGCCTGTTCTTCTTGATTCGCTGTTGTTGCTCTTCCGTGAGAGTTGTACCAGACAGAGAACTGAGTTCTTCTGCACTGCCAGAGCAAGAACGTACACCTTCAGTGGCTGTATCCAGTCCATTGCTTTCTCCTCCACCATCTGGTTAAGAGTGAGGGGGTGGGAGGGGGAAGAGGGGCAGAAATCAGTATTTTGAACCCAGAGAAATCTACTGCTAAATATCTGTCAAGAGAACATTTTTAAAGCATTTCTGTGATCTATATTTTAAAGTTGTATTGACCGCTGAAGATCACTCAGGAATTTAGTTTTAACGGACAATTTTCTGCCTAGGTTCACATACCTGATACTGTATATAATGAATGCTTATCAGACATCCCAAACACAATAATGAGTGCCTGAATTTAGAGAGGCATAGCTCTGTGTGTTAAGCTAGCAAACATGAGCTGTGCTTGAAGGTTAAAGAGAGACAGTAAATCCAGGCAATCCCTACTGAAAGGCCAGGTCGTTTTCTTCCCACCCCTACTCATACAGCCCTGCCCTCTGGGAAGGGGCAGGACTAGTTACAGGAATCAGACAGAAGTTTGAACATAGGCACTGAACAGTCAGTTTTGAATTCCGTGTGCTATTATGGAATATTCACTCATTTGCCCACATTAACACATGCAAAACAGAGGCAGTCCAACTCCATGAGACAAACTTCACCCACCAACAGAGAAGCAGAGCACTTTTTCAAGAGTGCCTAAGGCCAAGTATGCTCGTGCCTCTGCACCACTTTAAGCCTGTGAATAGAGAAGTTAGCTGACAACAAGGTTTTGGATTTTAATACAATACTCTAGCTGCAGTTTTTATTTCAAAACTGTAAGGTACCTACTCAAGTTTTTCAACTGGAGACTGACCAGTTGTAGCAGTACACCCGCTAACACAGTTCAGGAACAGATCAGCACCGTATTTAAACACAAATGTATGGAACCATCGCACAGAAAAATCTGATAACTCTACAGACCCTGTCGGCAGGAACCATTTGCTTTACTGTTCGTGGCTGCTTACAGTTGCATTCCATTTCTAGCAAATGCAGCCAAAAGTGAAGACAGCCACATGCCACTAACGGCCCAAAGGCCTTCCCCACAGGTGAGGGAAGGTTTTACCACTGGTTAACTCAGCCACCAGAACACCTTTCCCAAGCACTGGTTTGTCTGGAGGCTGAGGTTCAAGTGAAGGCAAACTAGACCCCATGTGAACACCTGCAAAGGAGCTAGGAATGGCTATGAAATTCTCTCATTTCTGCTAATAAAGTTTCTTTCAAACTACCAGGTGAACTCTGCTCTCTCTTTTTATAAAAAAAATTGTTTAATTCTAGTCTATCTAAAAACATTATCTGATCGGAGGAGACTCTTGAATTATCTACTGGTTAAGTGGCAGGATTTTCATATTAGAAGAAATACTCAGTAGTAGCCATATGCCAAGACTGACACATAGACATAACTGCCCAGGCGCATTAACAAGTACTTTCCCTATGAGGAGCACTACACCCGACTGCACTGTAACAGCTTGTGGTAGAAACAGGGTAACGAGCGTTTGATTTCTGCATTCGTAAGATCCAAGAGCTTTTCATACTGCACACTCGTAAGAGTAAACACAAACCAATACGTTCACTTGATAATTGCAGNTAAGTGGCGTTTTGGGGTTTTTTTTTTTTTTTTTTTTTTGAAGAATGTTGCCAACAATGTAGGTAATAATACCCGTTTTCAATTTCCTTTCAGGATACCACACTTTTATTTATTTTTGTGTATACATGTAGCATTTTAGTCAGGGTATCAGGTCAGTTTTGTAATCATAAGTCTCACAGAAGCTTGATTTTAAAATAGAGGACCACTCAACGGTTTCTCCTGCATTTGAAAAGCGTATCATGATCATTACTTCACCTCCTACTGACCAGAAGTTAAAGTAATTTTAAGCATTGAACTACTGAACAAACAGCACAATGAGCATACCTTCATTACTCACAAAGTCTTCATGTAAAATAGGAAGATCAAGTCTAATCCGTTTTAGGCAGGTCTGCAAATGAGAAATTAAAACACTAGCATTTCATCTAACAATATCTTCTGTACAACACTGATATGTTTTTAATACTACTCCCAATTTCTCTTTACACTTTATAACCCTGAAAAAATACTCCTTTCACTACACGTCTGTTTGACCCACAACTTTTAGTGCCTTGTTCCTAGTCCTTCATCTACCACCTAGCCAGATGACGCAGCATTCTTCATAACGCTTCTTTTGCAGGTTCAAATGTTGAAAAAGAAACAAAACCCAAAAACCCAACCAGTTCCATCACTCTTAAGCACATTACTTTGGTTAAAGATGTCCTGGAAAAGCTGAAGCCAATTCTCTGAGGTACTAATTCAAATAAAGAAAGGTTACATCTAAGTGTACTGAAATACTGGAAAGAGCTTTTTTTAAAAAAAAAAAAAGAGAAATCAATTTAAACAACATTATACTCCTTAACATTATGCACAACTTAAGTCTTCTTTTGATGTGTTGTTGCTCTCCTAAACCTACCTCTTACACTATTCAGTACTGCACAAGGAGAAACTGACAGGCATAATACATACCTGAACTTCCTTTTTGTTCCCCAAAGACTCTACCCTGTCAATAAAATCCTCAAATTGCAATTTTGGAAATAATCTATGAGCCCAGTGTTCCATGTGTCGTATGAGTGTTTTCAGGTCCTCTGCCTACAATATAAAATGAGACATCCAGCTAGTAAAAACTGGCTAAGCCAGATAACTGCAGAGGGAAACAGGAAAGTAACATTTCTGGAAACATTAGGCACCTGCAGCTTGAAAGCCTCCTGAAAATTTAAGTAATATAAATGTGTGGGTAACCTTTCCTCCCACAGTTACCTGCAAGTACAATTTCAAGCTATGAGAAGAATAGCAATTCGAGTTCAGGAAGAGCATTTGTATACACTGCGAGACATCTGACAGGCTTCTGAGAGTTGCCCTTAAACTACCTAGGTCAGACAGAAAATAAAAAATCCACAAGGGCACAGCTCAGGTGGTATGTCACACTTTTTTCGATATCAAAAATGTTGGGATAGAGGTGTCACAAAAGCAGGACGATTTTCACTAACAGAGGAAACTGATCATGAGATGGCAAAGGCATTCCAGATGTAGCAGGCAGTCTTATAAGCCTGTTCCAATTAAAAAGAAACAAACAAAACACCATTCTACAGACAATACAAAGAGTCACAGACATGATACTAGAGTTTTAAAGTAGAGGAAAACAGTTTTAAGATCAAAACAAGGAATTTATTAAAAGATTTGTGTGTGTTTAGGGGTTTTTCTGGTTGTGGGTTTTCTGGATATTTTTTTTTTTTTATATTTGCAACTACAGACCCTATCAGGGTACGTTCAAATACTGTTAGAAAGCTGGCTAACCAGACTGTAATATCAGTTCTCCCCATATCAGATGGACAGCAATCGATCAAGTCTAGATTATCTTACCTCATGCCCCTTACCCTTGAACTTTACGTTGTCAAACATGTGCCTCAGGGCTGGAAGTCCTCTTTCTGAAATTAACCTGGTAACAGAAAATAGGTGAGGTTATCTGAACTTATACTTTCTTTTTCTAATTAAAAACCAACTAAGAACAAAACACCCCACAAAAAACCTCCCACTCCTTTAAACAGTGTAAAGTTACAGAGCTCTGTTTGAAAGATTTACAGGATTAGAAGCTTTTAAGAAAGCACACAAAATAGGATAAAGACTCATTTGGACAATCAACCATATGTGTATTTCTAGTCTAAAGAGCTTTTTTGTTTTGATTACATGGAAAGTCAGTTCTTGTATCTATATTGGCCAAGTAAAACTAATCAGATGCTTGATCAGAGCATCCACCTATGGTATCGCTAACATCATCAGTATATGTAGAACAGAAGAAACTGAGAGCTCTGGTTCTTTCCCTTGCTTGTCAAGAACTTACATGAGTTTTAGTGATAACAGCAAAGACAATATTAAAACCCTTTATCTTTATATAGAGTTCATCCAGCTCATAAGTCAGGCGTACTTTAAGTAGTACCTTACAGTCACCATCATATTGAGGTTTTATTTTGAAGCACACTTTATTCAAGAAATCTACAGTACTATGTTTGAGCAAAATAAAGAAAGTCAAGCTGGAAAAGTCTTATGTATGAATAATAAATATCTCTTAAATTATTAGTCATATACTAAGTCCCAAAGAGACTTCAAGAAAGTTAGATGAGTAACAGCATTATCCAGGTAGGCCGGGAATAAAAACGTTGAGATACAGCACGCAAGAGGCACTTCCATCTCCAAAACTCTTGAACTTTGACTTGGCTATGACCAAGCAGGAATCACAGTAACCTTAACCATTCCCCCCACTGCCATACAACAAATTAATCACAGAAAGAAAGAGTCTGTAAAAAATTACCTCTGGGCATCCAGTTTAGGCATTGGTCTTTTAACTGCTTTCCGTGGAGCTACAGCAGAATCCTTTGTTTGTGACTGCTGGTTTCCATCTGTTTCTAATAAAGACAATAACACACAAAGTATTTAATCTAAATGATATCAACTAGAATTATGACACGCAAATTTTAAGTTTCTACCCCATCAAAAATACAACAGTCACAAGTACTCCATTGCAGATATAGTATCCAAACAAATGTCTGCAAATTTCACCGTGCTTCTCCCACAAGACAGATCGGAAATAAATCCATTTCTTCAAAATATACTGAGGAATCAACTTTTCTAGCAAAGTAGGTTCCTTAAAAGGGAAATTTCCTTATTTTACAACTTTTACATTGTATTTCTGATGAGAAATGTATTGAGAGTAGATACTGCTTCTAAAAGTTAAGAAACTCAAATTAGCAATAAACATAATTTGACAGGTGTGTCCCAAAGTTTCCACTGATAGGTCTGAAAGATAGACATAAACCACCAGCATCCCCTTAAAAAA
>VYZM01002662.1:59824-90615 GCA_013398915.1 Dromas ardeola | reverse complement strand
GCAGCTGGGGGGATAAATGAGCATAACTGCTGCACAATGATGAAGAGAAACTGTGTGTATCCTTTTTTTTCCATGAGCAAAACAAAATTGCTGGTATAGTAGTGTTAAAGATGTTATAGCATCAGTAAGGAAATCTGAAAACATGCAATTGGAAGAACTAACGTAGGTGGATTAGGTATGTGGCAGTCTCTAAAATTATTCATTCCTTTCATAACTGTGAGTCACAGCGCTTAGAAAAAGAGACGCTAATTAGATAACAGAACTGAAAACAGGGGTCTAAGATGACTACTAAATACAGATCTTCCTATCCTAGCCTTCAGTCTCTACCACTTTCCTCTAAGCAGGAAAAAGAACTACCAGCTTTGTGTGAAAAATAAGGAAATGTATTCTGATAGCCTTTCCTTGACACTGAGATGGATCTGATAGAACTGAGTGTTTTCAGGGTCCCTGTGAGAGACTGCATTACTTAACCGTTTGTCCAAGTTCAGTTCTGCTTAGTTCTAAAATACGAGGCAATCTGTTTAGCTGCAGTTAAGTAGGAAGGAATTTTTGAAATTAGGCATCATTAAATCTTTCTTTAATTGTTTTTAGTGTGTGTGAGTGTGTATTTTTTTTGTTACCAAAAAGGGTATGGTTGAAAATTGCAGTAAAGGTGAATTAAAGTCTCTGTTCTTGTAAGAGACTAATACCATAAATGTTTTACTGTTAGCATAAACATAGCATCATTCTGCAACATCAGAATCACTTTCAGAACACTCCTGGCTTCCCCATTCAATATCTATATATCTCCTCTGTGCAGCTTCCATGCTAAATAAATACTAAGGGGTAATATGGGACCCAGCTGTGCTGGTTTGTCTCAGGTCTGGGATGTTAATGGTAGTGTAATTATAGACAGGGATATAGTTATCGCAGCAGCTTCTCAAATGGCAAATTGACTCCTTATCTCAGTTCTTTCTTAAATTTAGGGGTTGGCATTAGTGTGCTTGCTTGCTTATAGCAGAATACTAGATATCGGATTATATGACAACAAGTTTTCAATTTAATAGCTGAATACTGAAGGAATATTCATGAAACTGCTTCTTGAAGATGCAGCCATTTTTGTACTAAAAGCTGAATGGTCTTCTGAAAGCTTCTCTGCCAAGGATTTTCAGCAAGACTTAATCTTAACATTTTCCTGTAGCTTACTCTGTTCCATGTTTCAGAAGTAAACTGGTTATTTCAGGTCGTGAAAAAATCTTAAATTAGGGGTTGTATTTCTTTTTCAAAGTACGGGTTAGTATTGGGTTAGACATGTGTGTGGGTGTAGATTACCCTGTTACCTGCTATCTCCTCCTTTCTTTTCCAGGATTTTGGGGGGGAGGGGGTGGAGAAAAAAGTGCAATAGTTAGGTGCTACCAATGCTTTACAGTCATCTTGGTGATGTGTGGGTAACGGTGATTCATCAAATATCCTAAATTTAAATATAGAATCATAGAATGATAGAATGGTTCCGGTTGAAAGGCCCCCTGCCATGGGCAGGGACACCTCCCACTAGACCAGGTTGCTCAAAGCCTTATCCAGCCTGGCCTTGAATGCTTCCAGGGATGGGGCAGCCACAATTTCCCTGGGCAACCTGTTCCAGTGCCTCACCACCCTCAGAGTAGAGAATTTCCTCCTAATACCTAATTTAAATATCTCCTCTCTTTCAGTTTAAAACCGTTACCCCTCATCCTATTGCTACACTCCATGGTAAAGAGTCTCTCCCCATCTTTTCCGTAGGCCCCCTTTAGGTACTGGAAGGGTCTATAAGGTCTCCTCGCAGCCTTCTCTTCTCCAGGCTGAACAACCCTAACACCCTCAGCCTGTCCTCATAGAGAGGTGTTCCGGCCCTTTGATCATCTTCGTGGCCCTCCTCTGGACCCGTTCCAACAGGTCAATGTCCTTCCTGTGCTGAGGCCTCCAGAGCTGGATGCAGTACTCCACGTGGGGTCTCACCAGAGTGGAGTAGAGGGATAGAATCACCTCCCTCAAGCTGCTGGCCATGTCTCTTCTGATGCAGCCCAGGATGTGGTTGGCTTTCTGGGCTGTGAGCACATGTTGCCGGCTCACGTTGAGCTTCTCGTCCACCAGCACCCCCAAGTCGTCCTCCTCAGGGCTGCTCTCAAGCCATTCTCCGCCCAACCTGTATTTGTGCCTGGGAATGCCATGACCCAGGTGCAGGACCTTGCACTTGGCCTGGTTGAACTTTGCACAGGCCCACCTCTCAAGTTTATATGACTGAATTATAAAATTATAACTTATCTTGTATGACTAAATAATAAAAAACAGGACAAACTCCAGAACAAAAGGCATAATATTGATGTCAAACAGTGTTAACTTTGAAAGATTTTTTTTTACAAGTAAGATACGTTTTTTTAACGTCTGCTTTTAATAATAGGCTCTCTTTAAAGCTTGAAATTCCCCAAATGAAGAATATGCAACAAGTTTCATTTTAGGTGGAGCCTGCTGCTTGGCTGGCCACATTTTGTCATGGAGTCTAAATACTGCTGGGGGAAACATTTTTTTTTTGCTGATGTAATTAATGCTCTAGAGTCTACAGAGGTTTACTCCAGTGCTTTAAGAATAAAGCATATAAACCTGCTTGATATGCATTTATCCACCAGTCACACCACTGCTATAACAGTCAGCAATTGCTCTTTGTCTTCTGCATGCCACTTCCTTTGACAGAGCTCACTTTCACACTCTTGGTTCCAAGTGGTGTTCTTTCAGCTCCTGTCTGCTCTCCTGCTGAGACTGCACTCTCCCTAATGTTTCGGTCTTTTTTGTTTATTTGGTTTTTAAGTAAGTAGTAACCTGGAAGACTTTCCTCCTGTTCTGCTTTTCAGGGTGTGCGCAGCCTGTGGAGTTAGTCCATACCAACATGCACCTCGTACACTTCTCCTCACAAGTTGTGACGGAGAAATGTCAAATGTTTTGTTCAGCTAGGGGCAAAAAAAGTCTGTGTTTAAGCATCAGGACAAAGTGTTTTACTTTGTAAAGTTAAGCTCTTTATTTTACAAAGAGTATTTCTCAAGGAGTGTATTGATGCGAATTTAATCATTGTGAAATTGTGTAGAAATTGAGTGCTAATGAATAGGAGTCATGCTGGAGATGAAATGACTGATGTCTAAGAGAAAGCTGTAGTCTGTTGAAGATAATTCTCCTGAGTGTAGTGGGGTGCTAACACTAATCCAAATGCAGCTTTCCACTGCACCAGATTGCTCCTCGTGAAGACTGACCCCTGTTGTTTGTCCAGACTAGAAGGCATGGATGCAACTTTTTCTCCTTTTGCAGAGCTTGTTTTGCATTGATCACATAGAATACAGAAGGTTAACTGTCCTCTCTTTTCTTAATGTCTTGCTAGATCCAGCTTGGAGGTCTGGTAGAGGAAATAGTCCATGTCCTGAGACTTCAGAGGGGGTGAAGGAATCATCACATTAGGAAATAGTGTCCTTTCATTGATTCAGCTGATGAGAAGGAGCAGAAAGACTTAGTGGGTGAAGTCTGGACAGATCAAATGTAGAGCAATTGTCTTTTCTTTCAATAGTACTAGGGGTGTGCTTCTATCGGAATGGTTGATGTGCTTGTTTTAAAGACAGATGTGGGAGATCAGTAAAACTGGTTACAGTCTGCAAAGGTCAGTCTCTTAACCTGTTACTCTCTACAAAGTGTGAGCTGGGAAAAGCCTTAAATATGGAAAGTTTTGGCTGGCCTGGGTTGTTAGGGTGGGGTGTGAATCCGCTGAGACACCTCATTGCTTATCCACATGATGTATGTGATGAAGGTCCCATGGGGCCAGTGCAGCTTCAGAATAGAAACCAGGACTAGACAAATGAAGGAGAATTTTTTAAAATACAGTAAGAACAAAATCACTACTCTACAGAGTTTCCATGTTAGAGATCATCTCCAGATTGAGCCCTGGCTTGAGCCATTGAGTCCTTGGGAACCTGTGCTATACAGCTTTTATGCAGCATTCTCTGTGCCATTTCTTTGTGTTGGGCTTTTGTTTCAACTTTTAATGGTGATAAATATGTGCAGGATCATTCAGGAAAGCCTGGACGCGGTACTGGTACTGGTAATATTTCTCCCTTTTTCTTTTACTCCAGACCAATGAGTGGAATAAGAACGACGATCGGCTGCTGCAGGCGGTGGAGAATGGCGATCCTGAGAAAGTGGCTTCATTGCTGGGTAAAAAAGGAGCCAGTGCCACCAAGCAAGATAGTGAGGGCAAAACTGCGTAAGTCCAATTTACACTTGTGACTTAAGCACAAGGGAGGTGGAAAAAACCAGCCTTGGATGTGTACACCATTTACAGGAATTAGGAACCAGAAACCACACTGAAAATGTTTTCTTTTTCATCTGAAGCACAATATATTCTGGAAAGCTCCTTCCTGGTAGTCTGTGTTTGTAATTCTACATTTAAAAATCCATTTCAGAATCACAAACCCATTGAGATAACTTGAAGCTGGACTGCTGGGTAGATTGAGGCCATTTTAGGACAAGGTATTTTGGGACTTGGGAATTTCACAGCACACTGCAGATTGCATAGTCCGAAAGGCATTAATCTTTGGGGCTATTTTTTCCCCATGGACTTTATTTTAATGATGTAGAAATGAAGATAAATTTTTCTTTCTAATGGGTTAGTTTGAACTGGAACTTTGGTGATTGGGGTTTAAAATCTTGCAGATGCTAATGATTCTTGCGACTGTTCCTTGTTTTGATTGAAGTTTGGCAATGAAAGTTTTGTGTGAATGAGACTTCTCTTGCAGTCTCAATATATTTTATATATAGCTCTTTCTTCTTCTGTTCTTCCTCTTGTTCTCCTGTGAACATTCTGAATTGTGAAAGATAAAAGATTCCAGTAAGAAAATTACAGCCAAGAGATTGCTATCCTTAAACTTTGTTTTTTGGGCCCTAGGAAGATGATAAAATGGATAAATGAGAAATAGGCATCCTGTGACAGAACCAAAGCCTTCATAAAATTCTGGATAGATGGGGAGAAAGAAAAACAGTTTCTAGTCTTGGGAGAGGCAGCACCAGGCAGTTTATACAAAATAATAAGTTCTAATGAATTACCTCTGGGTTACATTTACTGAGTCACACTTTTGCTTCTTAGAATCATAGAATCTTTAAGGTTGGAAAAGACCTTTAAGGTCATCAAGTCCAACCATTAATGTAGCATTGCCAAGTCCACCACTAAACCATGTCCCTAAGACCGTGCTTGGTCTGTTTCAGTTTCCTACATCTGCTCTATTTCTGTTCTGCATCTGATGAAGTTGAGTAATGGTCGTGACTCATAATGACCTGCAACATCTTACTGCAGAAGTCCAAGTCCTCTAATTACTTCAAGTGAGCTTTCTCCACACTTTAATATGTTCTTAATTTTAACAAGTTGCATATGTATGTTTTTCTTTTGGGCATAATCAGAGAATGACTTCTGTTGAATCTTCTGAATTACAGCTATGTCTAGCATCTCATGTTTTCACATTCAGCGTAACTTCAGAGCTAGATTCTTAAGCTGCACTGTATGCAGTGTAACATCTATTTGGAAGGTTTCATATATAATTTGACACTATGAATTTTTCCAGGGAACCAACCAAAACTGAAATTATCAATGAGTACACGTAAGCCACTTAACTCTAAGAAATAGCATTGTTGTAACTGTAGGGATC
The DNA here is from genome assembly GCA_013398915.1 of Dromas ardeola. Lineage (NCBI taxonomy): Eukaryota > Metazoa > Chordata > Aves > Charadriiformes > Dromadidae > Dromas > Dromas ardeola. The sequence goes on along the minus strand of VYZM01002662.1, from coordinate 84,925 downwards.
CGGTGCAATGAGTCTCAGCTTTACAGGGACACACTACAAAATTCCCCTTTTTTCCTCTTTATTTGCAACTACAAAGAAGTTGATGACTATATATTTATAGTAATGATGCAGTTACTGATAATACAGGTACAAATACTTCTTTTAATTGCTTGGAACAAATGTGAATTAATACTATGAAGAACTGTGCCTTTGCTTGTTCTATGTGCTCATTTAATTTTCATTTAGTTTTTTACGTATTTCTATGTAGTGGTTTAAAAGAAAGCTTGAGAGAGAACAAAGAAAAAATATTATTGCTGTGATACAGAAGTACAATGTGTCAACTCTTATTCTGTTCCCAATGCACTGGGAAACTTAGCAGACCTACTCAGGTTATTTCTTTCTCAGTTTTGAAAGATAGAGAGTGACAGGTGTAGAAACAATGACGCTGATCTGGAGAGACGTAGCTACCAGAGTATCGTGACCCAGAAATGTTGCCCAGTATGACTTACTAATAACGGGCAGTGGTTTGATTGCATTTTTCCCTCTTCAGCGTCTTTTTTTAGTGTGTGCAAAATGAAGTACAGCCATCATTTCTGTGTAGGTAGGCTTGTTTCTCCTGTGTTTGCAGTGTGATGCCAGGGTTTCATTCCTGCACAGTGACTCTGGGCGCCTCGCGTAGCTGTTCTGCACATCTCAGAAGCTCTGCTTAGAGGCACAGACCCTGCTGCAGCCCAGCACTGAGGTCTGTTAGTGTCCTGCAGGAACATGGTACCGGTTTGTCAGCTACCTCATCTGTCATGTGGGAGGCTCTCATGCTGGGGAAAGTGGAATCTGGAGAGGTCTTTTGGGGACAACTGGCCACCATCATGCTCAGATTTCACTGGTTACATTTTAGAAAGTGGTCTGCAGTGTCATGTGGAAGGGAGCTGTTTGGATGAGTGGTCTATTGATTCCTGTAAGTATATATTGATGCATTTGTTTACATAATTAGGCTGGAGGTGACTAACCAGAAGAACATAATGGATTCAATTATGTAACAATGTGCATAATGTGATTAAAGATTTTGGAATGTGCTTGAAAGCAAAAAAGGAGAAACAATTATGTGTTGCAGTACAGGTTTGTTAGGTCTGTCATTGTCTCTTCCTCTAAGGTGTTTCTCTAATGTTTCTTTTAAGATCTTTTCTTTTTTTTTGTAATAACCCTGCAAACAAAATTTTTGATACTGCCCACATCTTTATTTGAAGTATAGTAATATAGTACATTATTTTAAACAGAAGGTTGAGAGGACTCTTAATTTTTCATGCTTAAAGGGGTATTCTAAGTTTCTTGTTTATAATCAAGTGGCTTCTTAATATAAAGTGCTTGACCTGAGAGGAACAGAGACTACAACCCTGTATTTTCTGTATTTGTCCTGGGTAGTACTGTATGCATCGTGCCACTGAGTCCTACTATGATGTGCTACAGCTCTGGTTCAGTTTTGGACATAACCACCTAAATGTCACCTATGTTCTCTTTTGCCTCTGTCCTATAAATCCTTTTATTTGTGGCTTGCCTACATGCAATAAAATAGAGATGCTTAAATTAACCAGTAGATTTCTTAGAGGTAATGTTTACAGATTTTCATCAGGAGATTTAACTCTCCAGCAATATCTCTTAAAAAAAGTATTAAAAAAATCTCATCAGAGTAATGAAATGAGTTTTTTAAGACTTGCCTCACTTTCCACACTACCACCCTGCCTCTTAGTCCTTTCTAAAAACAATAAATCAATTTTAAGTCCATGGAGCAAATCCACCTTTGGCATAAGTTGACACAACCCCATTGTTGCTCCCACTTACACAGCACAGACTATTGCCAAGCACCCTTGTAACAGAACCTATCTGGAAATCTGACTCTGCCATTGTAGTCTTATTCTGCCAGATAGGGTTTTTTTTGTCCAGCTTCCTTAAACAACAAAACAGTGCTTTCCAGTTTGGAATTTGATCATTTAAATCCCACTTAAACTAACAAAAAAGGGTTTTCAACAAGAGCCTTTTCAGGAGGGGATAGGATTCATTCACCTACTGCACTTTCCACAAGAGCAAGTGTTCAAATGGGCTGTTATTTAAAGAAGCTGCTGCTATTATTGAAGGGGAGTGCGGAGGGGAGTGAGAATTTTGGAAAGGATTTACAATGTATAAATGGCAGCACTTCCTTGTCCTAAAGTTATTTTGTCTGTGTGCCAGTCCATCATTGCCATGTTTGCATGTTTCTGCAAGGTACTGAACTAGAATTCAATGCTCATGGCTATTAAATGAAACAATAGGTCTCTGTGAATTTTTTTAACTGCAATTGAATCAGCTGTTGTTTAATAAAATGAGACTGACAATGGTACAAAAAAGCTTTCGAAACCTCCACAAATGCACTCTTAAAGGACTTTTTCACAAAACTATTGTCAATAGCAGTTAGTAGAAGTGATATATTTTCATTTGAACCAGAATGTTCATGCCTTGGAGGCTGAACCAAAAATAAATTTTGGAGCATATTCCAACATCAAACCCTTTGTATTTGTCATGTACATAGTATTCATTTTTCTTTTCTTTCGTTTGGATCTCAGTTGTATAAGGAGGTGGGATGAGTGGCATGAAGGACATCACTGTTCCAAAAGTAAATCATGTTTTAATTACCTTTGAGAGACAGTCTTTCCTTGTGCGTAATATTTCTCTTAAAGGAAGGTATTGGAAGAATACAGACTTAGTATAGTGATTATACTGTTCTAGTTGAGAAAGAAAACCATACAAAATGGTTTAGACAGCTGATCTTCATAATTGGAGGAGTCAAGTGAGCTCAGTGCCTATGAAATAGAAGAGGAATTGTATTATCCTCCCTTTTTTGATTAGGAATTGCTATAAATCATCTAGGAGACCTTTGAAATTCAGGCAGTCTCTACATTATTTTCATGTGCATGTGTTGGGGTCCTCAGTCTACCACCATGATATACAAGAAGTTTATTTAGTATGGACTCTGTGTCATCTCTTAAAATTGCCTGAACACTTAAGTAGGAAAGCACACAGCATACTGTCTTTTGAAAAGTGTACCAGGGTAGGAGCTGCAAGAAAGGTCTAGTGCCTGAGGATTGCCAGCTTTCCAGGAATGGGGTTCGTTGTGTTCCACTGACCTGATATGATACGTGATAGAAAATATTTTTAAATTTACTTTTCTCATTATATTTATATTTATTTTATTTATTTAATTTATGGTGGTCCAGATGGTCACAATAATGTCTAGGTTTCAGAGCAGGGATGAAACAAGGAAGACCACAGTGATCTCCACCTGTGTTTTATCTGTAGCCAACAGATGGCTGAAATCTGGTTCTTACTCCAAAATTTCTTGTAAAGTTTATTTCCATGGGAGATTTGGGTGTCAAAGCTTTCGTCTCCCCAAAACCTTCCTGAAGTTCTTTTCAGGTTCGTATCCTGATTGTTCATTTTGGTTTCCCCCTCTCCCTGCAGCATTGTTATGGATATAATTCAATTAAGATGTTGATAATAAGTTTCCTGAAAAATTGTTTTCTACTTTAGACCAACACTTAGAAATGTTAGTGAAACATCTGGGCATAGTTGGGTGAAGACATCCTCTGCCAGGATACTAAATTGGGCTAATTAACTTTCTGTTACGTTCAGTATGAGCCAATTGTTAATGTACAGTGAGAGGAAATGCTCTTATCTCCGTAACAGAGCAACAATACTTAACTTTGATTTTATAATTTGGCAATACATGAAAAAATCCACATTTCATACAAACATTATTCTATTGACAATCATGCAGGCTTTTAAATTAAATCCATGGAGTGGAGTTCATGTTAGTGGTTTGTTCCTGGCCCTTGATTGAAAATGTGTAGAACATTTTTGATGGTTTGAGTGTATGACTGCTCAGTTAGACTTGGAGACGTCATGATCCAATTTTTATTTCTTAGCTATACTTTTGACAGGACTTGAAATCAACACCATTCAGGTTCTGTAATACGCATTTTTGAAGCAATTTTTAATATGAAGGTATAACAATAATAAAATGTCTTCTTATTTTTTAAAAAAGTGAACAGGCCATCTTCTGAAGAAACAGAAATTTATGCTTTTTACTTTTATTTCAATTACTAAGATCCTAATCTTAATTTCTAAAAAACTGAAGCTTTGTACTGTCTCTCTTTAGTGATTTTTCTATATTGTAAAACAAATTCCACCTATTTAAAGAATATACTCCCTACTTCATATAAAGTTCTTTGAGCATTGGGAAACATTCCACGGGTTTTGCATCGTACATGCACAGGACTTCCTGCACCTGATAGCTAGAGTTCAAAGGGGAAAAAATTAGTCTGTAATTTATTTTAGGAGCCAGCTTGCGTCTTCTGTTTTATACTTGTTTTCTTCATGCAGGCTGATAGGATGACTATTCTTAATCAACTATTGTATTTCATTATCTATTAGTAGGGCTATCATCTCGGAAGAAAGCAAGTAATCTCAGAAAGGCCCCTGTACACGTGTTCGGATAGCCTGTGAGCCACCCATTCCACTCCTGCTCACGGCTAGGATTGGCCAAACCTGTAATGCAGCATCAGGCAGCCGCTGGAATTCCCTGTAAAGCAGCTCCACTTGCAGAGTTGCCAGATACCCAGATTTTACCAGACCTGGCCAGGTTTCAAGAAGTTTGTCAGTTGCTTGGATCAGAGCATAACCTAGATGGTTGGAAGTCTTTGTATGCTTGGCTTGAAGCAGCTGCAGCTTGGCTCACATGGAGGCAGAGCCCAGTACCCCACTTCCATGTGAGGAATGCTGTCTCTGCTCCTCGCACTCGTCTTATCTGAGCTGGCAAGGGAGGACGAGGAAGCATGCCTCTCATGGGTCAGACCAGAACCAGGCTCTCTAAGGGTGGAGGGAGCAGGGCTAAGGCAGCAGTTGTTTTTCAGATTTATATCTACATAATGGGGGGCAGTTTTACATGTTTTTCAAAGACTTACGCAACCAAATGAGCTGTATGTGTAGATTTTAATGACACCAACTGGCTGCTACTGCTACTTAAAAATGTACTCTAATCTAGGAAGGGACAGGGAACAGACAGCCAAAACAGAGGGATGTGCAAATGTCAGATTTATTTCATTTTTTTTTAGCTTCAAAATGAGGTCTCATGTAATAGACTATGCTGGTGACTGGTTATTTATTGGGCTCATGTATCACTCCACATTTTCTGCTACCTGCTTTACAGGTGCATTCTGTGTAGGGAAGTACCAACTGGAAAATGCAGGAAAGCTCTGTGTTGCCTTTTCCTGCAAGTGTCTTATGTTCCAGTCCCTACTTCTCTTCAGAAATGTGGAATCTTAAAAGCTTTAGTGGTACAGTTATTCTGAAATGCAAAATAAAAATATATTGCCATAATCATTTGACGAGGTTATAAAAACAAATGTTAAGAGCTTATTTTAACCAGTGGTTTCTGAAGAACATGTTACTAGTAGATCAATTACTATAAGTACATATTATTGCATTTGGTTTGTAATTCCCCTGTGAAGCAAGAGAAGTTCACTTTATGCAGTTTAATAAAAAAATATATTCAAATAGTTATGTTGCTTCAAATCTGAAAATGTCTGAAGTTTTGTAAGTGCAAAAGACACAAAAACTTCAAACGCAGCACGTAACCCTGAGCTATCCTTTGTCAACATCCCTAAAGTCGCATAAGGATCTCCATGCTCTTTGGTTCTTGGAGCACTATATGCAGTTCTTAAGCCTTGCTGGATTTTCATGCAACAAAAATATTTTCTTTAGATTAACTTTTACTCAGTTGTTCTCAGCCTTTCCAGCCTTTTTCCTGGCCTCTTGTTATGCTAACATGGTTTGGGATTTCCGTGCCCTAATTTCATGACTTTTCATCTGCTAGCCCATAGGCAGCAGTACCAAACGGGTTGTATTGGAGGATGAAGGTTGAGGGAGATGCTAGTCATTGCTCTCGTTGTTGGGCTTAACTTTAACTTTGAACTCTATTCTGGCCTTGCAAGAAAGTGCAGCACATGGCCAGCTGGTTTTACCTAGCTCAGGGAGGAAGTTATTTTGATCTGGACACATCCATGGCATCCTCAGGGATTTCACCCTATGCTAAAAAGATGTTTTGCCAGAAGGCATATATATTGAGAAGCTAACTGTGCACCCCTTTGTGCTTTAGGCGTGGGATGTGTTTTGAAAGAAATGGTCAGAGAGATCTTCCCTAGTCCTCTGAACTTGGCTTTAGAGGCACAGGTGACGCTACTTTTATTTCTAGGCTCTTTAAGCTTTTTGAGACTGCATTGTTTCTTGTACTTTGTCCATTTTCCTACTCTACAACACCAAAAATAAAAGTAGTATTTCAAAACTTCAGACTTCCTGTCAACACCTAGGAGTGCCCTGAAGCTTGCCCTTGGCAGAATCTCTGTTGCAATTTGCTGACGTTAGTTATTGAGGGACTTTAAAAATGGACACTCTGCAGGAAACTTCATGTGATAAATCTAAATTGTGAGCACTTATGTTTACAATTAATGGTACATGAAGAAAAGTCTATACGTTTCAGACTTGAAGTAGGAGTTTGTGGTAGTATGGTAACAGAGTTTGCCAAAGAAAACTGTATGAAAATGGGACTGCTGGAACACAACCTGAGAATGAAAAATATAAAGCTTCTGGAGATCCCAGAAATCTCTCTGAAGAGCAGCTGGGTGGAAATTTTTGCTGAGTTTGAAGGCTAAAATCAGGACTCTGTAGCTTGCCAGCTCCTGTGTTGCATGATGCAATTACTTCTTTCCTATTAAGAAAACAGCCGTTCAGCAGGCTTGCCTTTTATTAATGTCCTGTACCTTGAGGTGTGTATGATTGAAACAAGACTTTTTATGCTCTGAGGCAAAGCTGGAAACTTTATATGAAAACTGTATTGGTGGGGGTTTTCTGTTTTTTGTTTGGGTTTTTTGTTTTTTTTTTTTTTTTTTTTTTTTTTTTTTTGAAAGCTGTTCCAGAGTATATGCTAAATCAGTAGTTACATTGTGGGTTTTTGCCAGAGTTTTGTGTGTATTGGGGGAGGGCAGATGCCATCTCATGTTTAAATAGGAGATAGGAGAATACAGGCTATGTGCCCCACTTCAGTTTGCAGTGGCGGGTATTAAGGGAGAGAGAAGGGAAGAATCCCCTACAGCTCCTAGTAAATCCATACCTACCTATGTCAACTTCTTAAAATCTTAACCTGCCTGCACTCCAGAAGGTGTTAGTAGCAACTCATTGATTGACTGTCTTAAAACTCAGAATACTTAATTTTCACAGTTTGATGCCAACTCTGGCTTGAAAACAAAATGTATTTCCTGTAACTTTTTCCTAAGCTGATTTTTAACTCTTGTGGCTGCATGCAGAATGATGACATGGACTGCCAGCATTTAATGAAAGGTCACATTTGTTACATTTACTCTTAGGAGGAGATGGAGTGAGTGCAGTGCGAAGCTATGGCGTTTATTTACTTAAAAAATAATAAAAACCTTAAAGAACTAGTAAGTATTGATAGTGGTACCTGTAGCTGTCTGATTTTCCTTTAAGGCAGTCTGATTTGCCAAACCTGCAGATGGTTCCTCCATAATTGGATGGCTGTTCCTAAGACGTATATCTTCTCAAATGAATGACTGTCTCTTGATAATGTAGTCAGGGAAAGATAAAGATTCTGTTGCTTTCAAGGGGAAACACTCATGGCTTAATCTTAGTAGGTTTAAGGTGAAATTCTACGTCCTGTTCCTTCCTTTTGCACTGAGAGGGTGCATGCACCTGTGACTGTGTGATGAAACTGTGGAAGGCAGCTTTAGATTTCAACTGGTTTTATTCCCTGTACCTTCCTACTTGTGCTGATGCAAGGAAGAAGCAGAACCGGGCAGGTGTTCCTCACAGAAGCATAATCCTTGCTGGAATAAACAGTTACTACTTTGCTAAGAGCCCTGTCTGTCTTGGCAGAGGAAAGCAGAAAACACCTCCAGTTTCAGGACCATTCTGGGACTTTCCCAGTCTTTAAATCTGAAGGTGATAATTTTTCTATTAATTCAATTCAGGATGTGTCAAAAATTTGTTTTGTTTAATAGGCTTACTTTCATCATTGTTTTTATGCTCATAAAATGTCAAACCATTCACAGAAAAGAAAACTGTTTTCTTCTCTAATTACTGGTCATCGTGCTACATGCGAGAGGAGTCCACACTGGACTTCCTCCTGAGTGACAGCTTCCTTCATGCACAAAATATGCTGCGCTAGTGGTACTCACAGCCCTTTCTCCTCCAGGTCAGGTCTCAGGCACTCTATCACTTCTGCTACTCAGCCTTTGGTGGAAAACAATCAAAAGCCAGATATCATCTAATATATTTATTTCTGCTGTTGTTATTAAAGTGGGAATTGAGGCTTTGAGGGCTAATAGACACTGTAAGCTAGGTGCACCTCTAAAACGTCTAAAAGCTCAAGTCAGTGCAGAAAATCAGTCAGTGGGTCTCTTTCTAACTGAGATAGTTAAGAATTGCTTGCCTGTCTGATCTGGTAGCAGCAAAGCTTAAATATCTTCCATTTCTGTATTTTTTTCTTTCTAGTCAGCATTACAAAGACTCCAAGCAGCTCCATGTCTTTATTTTATCAATCTTGTTTGTTTGTGTGAAGATATTGGTCGGTCGGGAAACTATAAATCATCAAACTGTTGGCAGACAAGTCAGACTTTTAAAAAGCCAACAAAGAGTTGATGTACATTAGAAAATGAAGAAGAATGATCTGCCTTGGGGAGGGATGTTTTTACTCAAAATAAACCTTGACAATGAATGTGTGTGAGTTCATAGTGTATTTCAAACATTTTTGTACTTAAAATATTTTCAGAGCACTCAGATTAAAATGTCAGAGAACAATAGTATTATACACTTGCATATAAGTTAGACTTTGTTCCATGTTTGTCATAATAGAAAACAGCAAATACAATATTCATTTTGCCTCCATAATTCAACCATGTTCTTCGTTGAAGTAATGTGGTAAGTAATGTGTCAGACTACTTTCAGGCCATGGAGAAAATCTGTGTTGCACAGAATGCTAATTCTGCCCCCTCAAAAAACTGTGGATTGTGATCTTGCCAAACAGAGATGAAGCCCCCTGACTGGGTGTAATTTTTCTGCTCTTTTTTTTTCTTCTGTTTTTCTTTTCACAAATGAAAATTTTCTAGTTAGAAGGTTACTATCTTAAATTAAGACTTCATATTTATTTCTTATTATTTTATGATGTTCCACTCTATTTTTGTGACATTTTCCCTACATATGTGGACCACCCACTTGTTTTAAGCCAGCTGTCAAAATAACATTCAGTAAGAGGATTGTGCTCACTTTTGCAGGATGTAGCTGTGCAAATGGTTAAGCAGAGAACCTGGATGCGGCATACCCATGTCTTATGGGTAGCACCACGTTACCAAGCTCAATTAGCTCAATTTTTACAAGTCTAACCTCTGAATGTGGATTAGTGCTGTGCTTCTGCCTGTGGTGAAATAATTTGCAAAGTGTTTGATGTGAGCTAAGTAGTAAAAACTACAGCCCTTTTCTGTTTGAGTTAGACTGTCTGGCATTTAAATAATTTTTGGAAAGACTGATTCTCAGCCTTTTAGCAAAGACCAGCTTTTTCTGAATTCTTGTGCTCTGTGTGTCAGACTGATTGAGGAATTCTCCATTCCCTTGCTTGCTTGGCTTTATAAGCAAAACATGGAAAAGGTCCTTTGCCCTGAGTAAGGGATGGGCTTGTTTATGACAGTTCTAAGTGCTTCACCAGTTGACATCTCCCATCAGAAAGAAATTTGCTATTTAAGACTAGTTCAGGGATGTCATGCACAGCTGTCCACTCTGTTTAGTCACCAAGCATTCATAAAAAAGCATCTTTCTACCAGTGCATTTGAAAATGTTATTTGAGTAACGTTTCTAGTCAGGAAATTTGAGGTCCTGACAGGACGTTGAGGTGATAGTCATGTAGCTGTTCTCCAGTTGACCCTGAATCTGATGAAATTTTGCTGTGTGCTTGCTCTTACTCTCAAGGCCTATTTACTCCAACGGGGCTTTGTGTTCCTCCTAAAGAACATCATTTTTTACTTTCTCTTGTTAAGGACTGAGTAGTTATGAGACCTGTATGTTCCTGTACGTGGAAAGAGACCAGGGAGTCCTGGTGGACAACAGGATGACCATGAGCCAGCAATGTGCCCTTGTGGCCAAGAAGGCCAATGGCATCCTGGGGTGCATCAAGAAGAGTGTGGCCAGCAGGTCGAGGGAGGTCATCCTCCCCCTCTACTCTGCCTTGGTGAGGCCACACCTGGAGTACTGTGTCCAGTTCTGGGCTCCCCAGCTCAAGAAGGACAGGGAACTGCTGGAGAGGGGGCAGCAAAGGCTCTAAGTGGTAGTAACAGGCTTATCTATTGTGAAGGGAAAATTATGTATGTTGTAATGGGATTTTAGGCTGAATGAGAATCTGACCCTCAGTGTGGCCCTTGCTCCAAATCAAGCCTTACATGTTTGTTTTTGTTTGCCCAAGTCATTGCACAACCAGGAAGTGGGAGGAATAGTTGTTTGCTTTCATATCAAGGGAAGTTTATTCATGAAAAATGCAAGTAAATGCACCACTGCTTAAGGCTACCAGATGGTGAGAACTCCAATGTTTGGAAACCTGCAGCTTTTGCCTCAAATATTTTAGGAAAGTTTATGTAGCTTGTGAAGAATTATTCTGTACTGAAATGAATGTCTACAGGCTTCTTTGTTTCAAGAGCCTCCCTTGCTACACAGGAGCCCTCAGTATCTATGACTTAAGTGTTTGGGTNGTGTTTTTTTTTTTTTTTTTTTTTTTTTTGTTTTTTAAAAAAGGTTAAAAAAAAAAAAAGAAAGAAGCTGGGGCTGTTAACTTTAAAATCAGTTAGAATTACTCCACAAGGGGAGGGTTTTATGCATCTCTCTGTAAATACTGACTTAAGTAATAGTTTCATCCCAGCCAGAGACGTTCTCCTCTCTCTCTTGAGCAGAGCTGATTTCCTGGTAAGCTAGTTCAGTTTACTAAACCAGCAGCTAACTAGCCATGTCCCCCATTCCCCTCCCAATTGCTTTTAGATTATTAAGAAAAAACATCTCAGTACAGGGTTATGTGAGAGATGGTAGCAGTACAAGGATCTAAGGAGGCAACACACAGCAAGCAACTGGGAGGGAGCTTTAGCTGCCCATTGCTATTTGGCTTAGGTCATTGTATAAATGACTAAGAGTTAAACCTTATTATCCTCTCTTTTCGTGGGACTTTCCACATAGCTTCTATATTTTTGCTGTCAGTTAGATCTTTACATCCTTCATATATGTTTTCTTATCTTTCACACCACCTGTACTGCTTACAGATAATGTTTCTTTCATCTCATCAATTCGGGAGAAGCAATATTTTTAATCAGGCCTTTTTTACTTGAAAATAATTTTGACCGTGTGAAACAAAGCATCTGTGTGTGTGATGACTTGTTGAGAACTGCCATGGGGATTGTTTGCATTGGTGGGACTGATGTGTTCATAGCCTGAGAGGGGTTAAGTTTTTCTTCTCTTTTAGGTACTTTCTTTGCAGTCTGATTTTACCTAAATAAAACTTCTTTTGCACTTGTGTATTCATGTTGCATTTGGCACCATCCTCCGCAGTCTGTCTATAAAACCTCAGTGTCCCAGATTTAGCCAAGTTATTATTATTCAGGTATTTATTATTCTTATGAATATAGTCAAATGTAAGTGAGCCAATTGCGTGCTTCACAGCCTTCCTAATATTTAAGTGACTAAGATTGTATTGTATGTCTACGCAAATGTATCTGAATGTGGTTTGGTATTTGCTGGTATGTTCTGCTGTCTAAATTAGAGATGTTGGAATTTGTCAGACTCTTTTTGTGTCCCTCCCCCAGCCATTTTCCCAGACCCTGAGAAACCTCTTCTCCTAAAGAAGAATGTTTACACAACTTTGTATTGGTCACCAAGTACGTGAAGTTTTGATTTTGAATGACTGTAGAACAGGCAGTAGCAGTGCTTTTTATGCTCTTGGAAGTGCTAACTCTTCAGTTTGTTTATGGCCCTAGTAAGCAGCATGTGGATGAGCACACAGGATACTTTTGTATTTGCAGAGAATGGTTCAAAGCTTAAGTGCTGCCTGTCTGCCATTTGCAATTGCAGCAGCCAGAGTGGAAAGACTCCTCATAGGAAGTGAGATAGTTGCTGTACTTGACAGAGGACTCTGCTCCACGATCTCTCCTGTTTTGATTACTCCTCTGCCCTTTGCCAGATCTTGTCTGTAGGTCTTAGTCTCTGCTGAGTTTTCAAGAAGGCTACAAAGAAGTCTACGGCTCAGAGAAACACAGTGTTGCAGTTCACATACCATGTGCCAGAAAGATCTGTTTGATTCCTGCCAGTTTCCCTGGTTAGCAGGCTGAACTTTCAGTGTTAGTTTTAATGTTTAAAGGAAGCAGTTGTTCAAAATATAAACTCTTCAATACAGTAGTTGCTGTGGCTACATGATTTGTCACATTCCCTTTAGGTTCCAGGACAAAATCCCCTTAACACAGGGGTGCATGATGTTAAAAATGAACATCTCCTTTAAAAGATGTTAGAAAACGTCCCAGGAATACTGGCTTTTTCAGATTGGGGCATGTTTGTAATTGGAAGTGTTTTGTCTTGAATTTGTTTTTTACGTTATTCCTACTGGTAAACAGCTCTGTGTATCAAGCTGATATTAGTAGGACCCACAGGGAAGCAGTGCCTGTACTGTGCCCGTATCTTGGGTCTCACCGATGCTGGCACGATACGCATCATGAGGATATAAACCTCTGTCTTTTCAGAAGCTTTTCCTTTGTTTTTGCTTCCCAGCAAAATTAAGTTAGCAGCATGTGTATAGGACTGCTTCTGTGAATCTTGAGGTGCCAAGAATGTCAAACATGAACCTTCAGCTGTAAAAAGGCTTGAGTTCAGTATAACTTCTTTGGTTTGTTCTGTAATTATATCTTTGGTAATTGATGCTGTTAAGTGTGTCCTGCCATGGTGTGGTTGGTAACCTCTGCAATTTCTTACTGTTCGAACAAACAGCTACTTGAGGTGAAAAGCAAAACCAAAAGTTGAAAAAAATACATCTCTAGCATAGTCTTGCAAATATCCAGTAGCTCTGATTTCTCCAGGTGATATTCAAAAACAGTAAGGGATTTTTTTTTTTTTCCCTCTACATGAAAGAAGGATGAGCTCTGTGAAGCACAGTGCCGAAGTACAACTTGATTTAGTTTAGGAGCTGAATCACCTTTTAGAGGAATTAAATTTTGTCTACTGAAAGGGGAAAATCAGGATTAACTAGAATGACTAGAACAAAGTCAGTCATTGTGAATGTTTTCTTCATTAATTCCCCAAGCCCAGGCATTCTGTGGGGATGTATTACATCACTAGGTACGTTAGTTTAGAAAGTGGGTGGGACTAGATGCACATAAGGTGTATGGCATGGGTTAATGAGACAGCAGCCTGTGTAAGAGTATGACTACAAAAACTTTTTGATGTGCCTTCTCACTTTCAGAGGTATTATCTTCTTGGGAGGCAGTGGAGGGATGCCAAAAGATCTAAGGACAGGGAGGGGAGAACTTGCCAGTACTTGGTGTGTGAATGAAAGAGAAAGGAGGTCTTAATAAAAGAAAAGTGACATGTAAATGCTCTCTTCCAGTTTTCACCTGGCAGCCACGAAAGGGCATGCAGAGTGCCTCAGGATCATGGTGACACACGGTGCAGATGTGACAGCCCAAGACGGTGCAGGTATGCCTCTGTGAACCTACACATGTAGCATAATATATTCAACTTGCCTATATTGTTCTTGATGTGCAGAGTGCAACTACAGATCGGACAACAATGCTTTTCCCCACACACTGTGTAGGAAAAGCATTTATAATGCTTGCAGGTTTAGGCATACGTGCTTTTCTGCACATAGAATTCAGATTCTAAAGCCCTTAAAAGCTTTTACGCTAATACTATGAATTTCAGCATTTATAGTGGGCTCCAGATGCAAAATAGTTGCTTAATTTTTATTTTTTTAATTTATTTTTAAATTTAAAAAAAAAAAAAATTCCCTCCCCCAACTCTTTTTGTTAACTTTGAGGCTTTTCATAGGTTAAATCAAGATCTTTGGTGTTGCTTTTATGTGCATCCAAGCTATTAACCCCATTAACTGTACAGGAGTTGCAGTAAGACATTTGCTCAGGATTATGACATAGTGAAAAGAGCTGATACAGGCCAAAACAGAGCTGAGAGCTATTAAGTATGCTGTTTCAGCCCTCAAAAGTCCTATGCCTTAATTACAGCTCCACTAGAATGATGGGAGCTGAGTTTGAAACTGGTGAACTCTTGTTAATAGATTCCAGTTGACATATCTATGGAATCGGTGCCCAGCTTTTTCTCTGGCTAGCCAAGTCACCTGAACGGGCTGTCAGCGTTCTGCATCTCTGGTAATGATCTGTAAATGTTGGACTCACAGGTTCTGTTTTGGCCACAGAATGCAGCCTGAGGGAATTTGTCATGCATTGAAATGATTTGCCTCTATAAGGAAGTGTCTGTGATACTGGACGAAGCATTCAGATTATATGTAATGATAAGAGAATATATGTACCTGATAGAGACTATTATTCAGAATTCATACTTCATTTTGCCTCAGGACTTATTAGATGTTTGGATAATAAGAGGTTGCCTGCTTTCACCTGAGAGTGTTGACTCAGTGTTCATTAGGGAAAGCCTTGTCTGTAATAGTCACATTATTTACAGTGAGATTCTGCTGTCACAAGTGTCTCTGTATTGAGTATTAAATCTTGGCTCTTCCTTTTCTAAGTTACATGGATAATTTATTCTTTTGCTGTCTTGGCCTCTTTAATTTTTCAGATGCTCTGTAAGATGAAACTAGAGGAGAGACTGCAGTCTTTCATCATAATTCTGTAGTCAGTAAATCACTGTGTTGCATAGCTAAATATGAGCTCACTGATGCTAAATAAATTATCAGAAAAGCGGATCTATGGGATGCAAACTGAAGTAGGCCTGTGTTCCTGTGAGTCCTCTTCTGTGTGCACTCCGTGGGTAATACAAATTCGTTTTAGTGGTACCTGGTGGATTTGGCTGGTTTTGCACTCTGTGCAGGCTGCCTTTTTGATTGCCAAATGGAAGAAATCATGAAGACTCTTGATAGACATCTCTCTGCAAGGGAGGCTGAGTAATGTAGGAAAACTGTTTTTTAAGAAACAAAACCTAACTGCGCAATCTTATACTTAGTTCTGCCAAGATACAGTCTGACACAATGTTTGTGTTATTCCTCTGTACGAAGCTAGACATTAAGATTATTCCGTTACCTGCCTGAACAACAGTCTTTTGTAAATACATTCTGCTTGAAGTAGGTTTTCATTTTATTTTCTCTATCCTATCTTTTCATGTGACATGATAGGAATAAGATGAATAATTCAAAATTTTGCCTTTATCATGGAAGAGTTTATTCCTGTGCTTTGCCATGATTGAATACTCAGTATGCTTTGCTTTTATTCATTTAGGGCACAGCGCTTTACATCTTGCAGCCAAGAACAGTCACCCTGATTGCATTAAGAGGTTACTTCAGGTGAAGTAAAAATTAAATTAATTTTGATTTTTGAAGTTTTCCTTTTTTCCTCTAGTTTGGTTTCACTGGATATTGACGCATTTCCTGCTAATAATCTGCATCACACTCCCATCTCCTTGCAATCAGGAGGTGCTCAAGTTTAAACACCTTTTAGGCACTGTGAATGGATGATAGAAAACAACGTAGTATCTTCCCTGAGTGGTCCAAAAATACAATTTCCCACATTCCAGCAGGTTGCGGCTTCTGTCTAACTTCCTGTGTTTTGCCTGTGTGGTTGGATGGCTTGGAAGTAGAGGGGTTAAGAGGTATAGGTGAAATGGATTTTTCACTTCTGAGGGGATTGTGATATTATTCCTTCCACTGGAATGTTTTCTGTCTTTTGTTGACCATAGAAATATCTGTAAAGTTTAAAGTCAAAAGGAGAAGAAACAATAGTAGTTTAGATGATAAAATGTGGAAATGCTTGAAACCTCAGTGAAATGAGGCATAGGATAGCGAGGGGTTAGAAAGGGAGTGGAAAGAATGGGGAAAGAAAATAAGAACAACAAAAGTGAAGATGAAGAAAAGAGTCTTGTGTTGTTGAGGCTGAAGTTGTGCATTAGTAAGCAAGAAGAGACATTGTCCTTCGCAGCTCAGTTTCGGAAAGCCAGGTGAATTTCTTTGGAGGTGATTAGAGAAATGGGACAGATTTTTAGGAGTTTGGAATTATCAGTGAGACTGTGGCTCAGATACAGATGACATAATGAATAATAACCCTGCTCAAGCGCAGTGGTACAGAAACAATGGATCCCATATCCCAGCCCCTAAATTGCTTTTCCCTGGTTACCACAAGGCTTTGCAGTTGTCCTGTGACTGACCCTCTCAATGTCTCTGACCATATTGGGTCCAATTTCACTGATTCCCACCTCCATACTCGTTGCAAGCTGACTCTCCTCTTCCTCCACACCTGGAAAGGGTTATTAACCACTGAGACTCCCCTCTTCAGGATTTCATTGCGAATGTCTACTACTTCTGTTGTAAACACGTTTACAGTATAAACAGTGACATCAAGCTGTCACTGATGGTATTGCATGCAGCAGTGTGATCAGCTCGATATGTATTTGATACCAAATATCTGATGCCCATTCACTTACCAGCTACAACCACAGAGAACTTTTGTTGATATTTTGCTAATTTTATTACAATATGAAGCTTTCTAAACATGTTCATAAGTGCAAATGCATTGGTAATATTCTCCAATAATTCATGCTCTTTGTATTGCTTTCTTGCTTCTGTGGACCAGCTTGGTGACATAAACTCTACATGTGAGGAATGTCTAATCTTGATATGCTGGAACTGAATTAAAACAGGCTAAATAATTATTTTACACAGGCAGAATCTTGACATTTTTGTTACATAGTGTGGTAATCTATGTGAACCTGTTTTCCTAGAATATCATGAAAGTGTTGGAGGCAGTTCTACATTTCAAATCGAAAAGCTATAATGTTTGTCTTTTAGAAGCCCATTATTTCAGGGTCATATTGTCTTGTGTCCGAAGAAGAGCAATGAAGCTGGTGAAGGGTCTAGAGAACAAGTCCTGCTGAGGGAGCTGGGGTTGTTCAGCCTGGAGAAAAGGAGGCTGAGGGGAGACCTTATCGCTCTCTACAACTACCTGAAGGGAGGTTGTAGTGAGGTGGGGGTCAGTCTCTTCTCCCAGGTATCAAGTGATAAGACAAGAGGAAAACGGCCTCAAGTTGCACCAGGGGAGGTCTGTATTGGATATTGGGAAAAATGCCTTCACCGAAAGTGTTGTCAAGCATTGGAACAGGCTGCCCAGGGAAATGGTGGAGTCACCATCCCTGCAGTTATTTAAAAGACGTGTAGATGCAGCACTTAGGGACATGGTTTAGTGGTGGTTTTGGTAGTGTTTGGTTTACAGTGGGACTCGATGATCTGGAAGGTCTTTTCCAACCTAAATGATTCTATGATTCTATAATTCCCTTTCTTTGCTGTAAACTAAAGTCTTGTGTACCAAAACAAGTCTTGGTAAAGATTTGAAATTTGATTTATTTATTACCTTGAAGTCTAGATTGATCAATCATAGCTGATGGCTTATAATACCACAAAATGTAACTGTATTGTTGATGTTTAATTTTTACAAATGCAAGTGAGGCCATATTGCCTTTGACAGAAATAATGCAAGAGTAATTGCCTTAGGATGTGGTTGTTTAGCTCTTACTGTAATGTAAAAAACAAAAAAAGCAAAGTTTTTCTGAGGCAAGGGAGAGAGGGGAGAGAGTTTTTTTCCTTTTTTATTTCCTGCTGTAAGTTGTTCCAAAACTGTAACATTTTTAGGGATACCTCTGTCACCACGAGTATTTCCTGTCCTTCAGTATAAGCTGGTACCAAGAAAGGAGAGACCAGCTTGGTAAGGAGGAAAGCTGTGCCTTTCTTCACTATTGTTTTCTGGAGTAGTTCATAAAACTTGTCTCAAAGATGTTCAACACTATGTCCATAGAATCAAACATATGTTTTGTTTTCTGGGTGTTTCTCTAATTGCTTTTTTTTTTTCCCCTTCTCTGTATTGAACTGTGCAGAGTAAATGTCCAACAGACAGCACTGACAATTCTGGGAAAACAGCTTTACATTATGCAGGTAACTTTGTTGAAAGTTTGTACTATCTATTTTGTTGTGCTTGTTATTTCTAGTTCTTCAGCCTGGTGGAGCTTTTTAGGTTCTAATTACATAACTCTAGTGTTTCCACCTGACGGTTTACAAATTTCATGTATTTTTTTAGATAAATACTATGAATATTGAATTTCAGTTATTAAGCTTAACTTGCACGCTTGTAAGTGCGGAGACATTGCAATATGTAAGATTAGGTTGATTTTGATTTCAATTTCAGTCCTTAAAGGTTATATCTTCTTGTGCTAATTTGGAGCATGAATATTGGTTGTATTTCTGCATACAACTTCTTGTTCAGCCTTTTAGTCTTTCTCTCCTTCCTTCTTAAAACAGAGAAATACAGTTTAATTTGTTTTTCTTGGACTGCACTGTAATGCTGCAGTATTGCAAGTGGAAGCACAGAACACAAATTGAAAATGGGGTTTAATGGACATTCATGTTTATCTTTTTTTTTTTATCTTTTTCTTTTTTCCCCAGCTGCATGTGGCGGTCTTCAGGCAGTTCAACTTCTGTGTGAATACAAGTGTCCGATTAACGTCAAAGATTTGGTACGTACCTCTTCTTCTGTTGTGTACTTCGGGTACTTCAGAACTTTTACCACCCTCCACTCCAGTCAATCTCAGGTGCAGCAGTTCAAACCGATACTATGCTTATTCTTTGCCATAGCAGAGGTGGGGAAGTACTTCGCAATCTAATAAAGTTGTGGCAGGATTTCTTGCTCGTTGAATTGGGTGCAAGAGACATTCGTACGAGTAGCTAGAATCAATTCTGATATGTTCGAAACATGATTAAAAGTCTTTCCTTTGCCTCCAGTAGGCTTTGGAGAAGGCCCATTATGTGGCCAAGTGCTGTGAAATGTTCACAAAGCCCAGCCAGAGTAAAATAAGCTTAAGGGGAGAAAATATACTTGATGTAGTCTAAAGCCTCAGGGCCATTACATTCACTATTATGAAATGTCTGCAAACAAGTAGGTCTGTTTCTGGGAATGATGCAACTGCCTGATAGAAAACCCTCTGATGATAAAGGGAGGGGACCTGACAGAAATGAGACACAAAAGAAAAAAAAAAAAAGAATGAAAATATTTTAACTTCTTTTCGTTTTGACTTAGATCTGTCTCCTCCTTATCTGGTCTTTCTAACAAAAAAATCTGTCACAGAGGTTAGACCTAAAATTTCAGTGGATGCATTTTAAAGGCAGAAAAGGTTTGTTCAGTCTTAAAAAGAGAAGGCTGTAGGAGTATCTAATGTAGTCAGCTACATCACGGTTGATCACAGGAAGAGGGAGCCAGATCAGCCTCAGAGGTACATGACAAAATGGTGACAAGCAGTGGTCGGAATTTGGGCAGTGGACCTAACTGGGAAATTACAGGTACGTGCCAGGAAAAAAATAATCTCACCATGAAGTTTGTCAAACATTGGAACTGGTACACAGAGATGTCATGGTATCTCTGCCTTTGGAAATGCTTAAAAGTTGACTGGACAAGTCTCTGAGCGATGTACTGTAACTTGAAGTTTGCCTAGCTGTGGATTGAGAGCAAAGGGAGCAAACCCCAGAAGACCTCTAAAGGTGTCTTCCAACTAAGTTTTTCTATGATTATGATTTCTGTGACTGTTTTTGCCTTGTACTTAGTTAAAATTATCATTTTTGTTGTGGAGCTGCTTAAAGGTATTGTGTAGTTCCAAAATGATCATGTTACAGCATTAACCAGACAGCAAAGGGAGTACAAAGAGCAAAAAAGCATTCTTACTCCTAATGCTTTGCATTGCCAGTGGTCAAGAAAGGAAATAAAGTAAACCCAGCTACATTTATGGTACGGAAGGAAAATGTACTAATAGCACCTTGTTTTTGCTATATGGAAGTAAAGTTCATAGCTGACCTTTAAATCTCAGAGTGATATTTGTAAGTGGATGGATTGTTGTTCATAGTTTCTTTAAATGCATTCCTAGGATGGGAACATACCCCTGCTGCTTGCAGTACAAAATGGTCATACGGAAGTCTGTAAATACCTTCTGGATCATGGAGCAGACATCAACACCAGGGATAAAAATGGAAGGTACAGCAGGTTAACATGTTAATTCTTCCCCAAGGCTGACTGTCAAATGAAGCTTTCTTCTCAAATCCTTCCCAAAGTAGTTGTTGTTAGGTGAAATAATGACTTCTGTACTAGACGGCATATCCTGATTGTTGAGAAGGCTTACAGAATTCTGCCTAAAGGGAAAGATGAAACAGAAACTATGCAACTATAAAACTAGATGTACCTGCAAGATTTCCCTAGGGCTACCAGAGCAGTAAATCCAATTCCTACAAGAATCTGATTGATAGCACTTACACACAAATCACTTTGTATGTGTTCCAGTTTAAATGCTTCTCCCTTCTTGGCATGAGTTAGTTTCTCCAACATCAATCCTAAAACTGTTACTTGGGAATGACATCTGTGCAGGATTCTTTTTTTCTACCATAATGCAGCCACAGCAGCAAGAAGAAAAATACAGTGAAGCTAAATAGTGGAGATGCTGTCATCTTACAAGGTGTCATTTAGTGATTTGTTGCATTAATAGATAGTGCATGGGTCAGAAAACTGTTTTTAAAAAGCAACAACCTTGTAGTAAAAAGTGCACTTGTTTTGATGATACTGATGAAGATCAAGAGTCTTTGAAAATTATGGGCTTTTTTATAAACAGTTTGTTAAACTGTGAAGATAAAGCAGGATGCTAAGAAGACTTGGCACTTAAACCTGATAGCAATTTTGATTATTGTATGCGATACAATGCTTATATTGTTCTTTGGCAGCACCTGGGAGGAAGTTTGGGCCCTAACTTGTTTTTTATCAGTCCAAAGTTTATTACCACACTGTTTTAAGTTGTCTAAAGAAGACCCCTTTGTCATCTTGGTTGGTTTGAATGGCCTCATCGGTGCTTTGAACCTGAGGTGCCGCCCGCTCTGGGACCTCTGCCTTTGCCTCACTCTCTTACTCTTTAATCAACACTGTCAAGAGTTCATAGTTTAATTGGATGAAGGTGTTTCTGTCATAGATAAGACTTGTATTTTTGTATTTTCTTTTTTGAGAAAGTACTCTGTATACAGGCAAGAAAATGATATAACATGGAATATACCGTTTCATTTATTGCTCTTCTTCTGATAAGGAGGGTCTTGCATCTCGTGTTCACAAAAGTTGTTACTGAAAAAGGAGAAGCCTTACTGGGAGAGGAAGGGGATAACCTTTGAAAATGACATCTCCAATTTTCTATCTTGTCCAGACTAAGTAGATTATTTTGGTAATCTAAAACCATCCCTGTGACTGGAGGTGTTATCCAAGTTGCCACTCGGCACTACTTTTTAGCACAGCACTGCAACAGCCATCACTTCTGCAGGGCTCACCCACTACAGGGAGTATGTTTAATTCATCAGTGAAATGATTGTCTTAATATCTAGCAAATATTATCACTGTAGTAACATTTCAGTTTCATATCTGCACTGAGGAACGTGTTTACCAATTAACTTGGACAACCTACTTGGCATGTTGTCATGTTGAGAAGGGAGAATTATGCCCAATGAGGAAAGCAGTATTAGACCATGCTTGAAAGGCAGAGTTTTCTGTGTGATTATAATTATTCTGTACATCTTTTACGACCCCTTCAGGTAATTGAGAAAACAGATAGAACCTGTTAGGAAAACACTTCTTCTGTATGCCACCCTTACTCTAGGATCTGTCACTGTCCAATTACGCTGTGTTGGAGAAGGAACTGTGTCTAATGGACTTTTTTTTTAACTGAGAATAAATCAGGATTTGAGGTCAAACCCATCTCGCTGTCTCACTGAAGAGCTTTGAGATTTGTTTGGCTTTTTGGTTGAAATCATGTTTGTCTATTTTGTCTTAAAAGCAACATGTGAAGGAGAGCAGCAATGACATAAATGCTTTCATGTTTTACCACCACTTACAGAGCTGTTAATTGGAGTGTGGCAGGGAGATTTGATAGTCTGACTTCATCCTGCAGCCATTTCTATCTATGACGCTCCTTTTAGCCTCATGAACCCATTTTTAGAAAGGTCTATGTAGAAGGTCCAGCTGGGGACTATGTGGAGGAGGAAGAAGAGCAGGCAGATGTTTGTAAGGAGAAACAACGGTTACATATATGTGTCAACACACATGTTGATAAAATCTTGGACTTTGTTGCACAATAACTGTCACACTTTTTTTTTCCTGAAAAAATGAGCTGCTACTTAAAGAGTACACTCTTCACACTTACTCCTTGTGTGTTTTGTTTGTTTTGTGCAGAACTGCTTTGATGATGGCTTGTGAAGCTGGTAGTCTTAACATGGTGGAAGCCTTCCTTAGGAAAGGTGCAGATGTCAGTTTAGTAGATGTCTTTGGACAGAATGCCCAGCATTACTCCAAGCTCTCTGAGAATACAGGGATCCAGAATCTCCTATCATCAAAGTTATCTCAGGATGTAGGTATGTAAGAGATGCAGATCTGCAGTTTGTCACTTCTTGAATAGGCTGCATGTATGTTTAGCGATGAAAAAAATTACTTCATAAGGTAGCCTGAAAAGTTTCAAAAACCATCTTCAAGATGGTCTGGATGAGGCTTCCCAAAAGCAGGAAAATGTGGTCTTTGCCGTAGATGGTAGTATTTAGGGTGGGATGAAGCACTGAGCAGGGCAAAAAGGGGTGTTTTGGAGAAAGAAAAGGAAAACTTATGTAGCAGCATCATGAAGTCTTGCATACAATTTGGAAAAGATCCCTTTTTATTATGTGAAAGAGTAAGTGGAACATACAGCTCCTCAATAGAGGGGTTGGAGTAGAAACTAATTCAGGCAGAGGGTTTTATGGTCAAACTAAGACAGATACCTAAAGTAGGAAGCTAATGTGCAAGAATGGTGTGAGACTATAGTAGAAGAATAATTGTCACAATCCTTCAAATTTTATCTCAATATGAAACCCAAAAAGCAGCAGAGAAAGGTTCAAAGGGAATTTGAAAATTAAAATGTATTTCTCAGATTTCAGACAGGAATTAAAAAATCAAACAAAGTATTTATGGTGTGGGAAGTAGAGCTGAGAGATAGGTTAGGAATGGCAAATAACTTTTTATTTGATAGCTTTCTTAATTCCACTTCTTTTCTGCTTCACAGACACAAAGTCACCAACAAAAGCAAAGCAGGTATTTCTCCTTTTTTTTCTAAAAATACTTGGGCTATATAGACTTGTAACTTAAGAAACAACAGTAATTGACATGACTTGAAGCACTAGTAAATGCCACTGTGAGATGTGCTGCCATTGCATGCTGTAATGTGAAAGGTTTCTGTTGCTTATTCCAGAAATGTGTTTCAGGAACATTGCTTTTAGACTTAGCTTCTCTCTGTAACAGCAGCCAGCACACTCAGTGAGAAAAGGAAGGGAGAGCGAGTGTGCACATGCGTGCTGGGAAGGTACGCCACTTCTCTCATGTAATGCAGGGGCTTGGCTTTTGGGCTCCCTATCTCTTTAAGCTGTAGAGAAGATGATCGAGAAAAGTTCCCTGTTTCCAAAACATATAATTTAAGGTTATCCCTGGTTACATCTTACTGAAGACCCCCACCCGTGAGAATCCCAGCAGATTTAGGCAATTAAATCAGTTTCTTACATTTTTTATTTAGTATCATATCTTGGAATGCAGGTAACCTTGTAGACCTGCTGGTGGCTGGGAGCTGGATGAGGGTACAATGCATTGGTTCATTCCTTCTCTGAGTGGAGAGGTGGGTTTTTCAGGGAGCGCAGGCAGAAGCTGGTGGAGAGGAAAGATGGTAGCCATTAAGAATGGCATGACTGGACTATGTGTGAATGGAATTATTCAAGATTAGTAGTGCTAAACCTGTTGTCAACTTCTTGCTTTTTCACTAAATCTTGTTTGTTTTCACTGAAGCATGGACTACAAGCGGGCAGATTCTTGTTGTCAGGCATGTTTAATATCTTTTTGTTAGTAGAGATGTAGTCCTTAAATAGAAGAAAAAAAAAAAAAAAAGGCACTGCATGAGCTGCTAAAGTTGGTATTAATGTGGGATTTTTTTTATTTATTTTTTTTATAAAACAACTTGCTCGGACTTTACTAACCAAACTAACAAACCTACCTTTTCTGGCTGGTGAAACTTTCAGCATGATCAAGGCTCTAAATTAAGTTCTGAAAGAAGTGGAACTCCAAAAAAACGCAAAGCCCCACCTCCTCCTATCAGTCCAGTTCAGGTAAAGAAAAGACCAATTTTGAGATGCTTTTAGGGGGTGAAAAGCATTTTGAACATTATGTGAATGATGTGGGCTGGATTTGCTCTATCACTGTTACTTGGTATGCCTGTCTTACTGTGAGTGCCTTTCCTGACATGAGGATGACACCATGAAACCACCTGTTGGTTAGGTTAACTAAGCAAAATTGCTTGAAATACAGCATGGTCTAAGATACAAATGTAAAAATTTTACTGTTCAATTACTTCTTCCATCTAAAGTTGGAGGTTTTCTAGTTTTGCCAACTTCCATAAGTAAATAATTATGTATATTTTAATTATACATATATATATGTACACATTATTATATACATATGAAAGTAAAATACTTAAATAGATTTACGTAGTGTCAAAATGCGATTTAACAGTTAGGTTTAATGTATGGAGTATTACCTGTGTAATAGTTACACTGCATATGTAATACTGACTCAGAAGAGCACTGAATAATTAGATCTGCTCTTTGAAACTAGCCTAGAGTGATGACTTATGTTACTGCAGGAAAAAGTACTCTTTAGTGTGTGCCCATATATATATGGGCACATGTTAGAGAGGTAGTTATATATG
>VYZM01002662.1:47987-59777 GCA_013398915.1 Dromas ardeola | reverse complement strand
CACGAATGTATACATACCTATTTACGTAAAATCTTTCACAGCTTAGTGATTTGTCCTCTCCACACTCATCAACTTCGACTCCCATGACTGGAAAAGGGCAGGCTTTCTTTGCTGATCAAGTATCCAAGGTATCAGTTTTCTGTTCTTACGAAGTTTAGGGAAGGAAGTTGTTGTATCTTAATAATGTATTTTGGTTAATAATCTGTTTTGCTCACTGCTCTCCTGTGAATTTAAGTAGCTGAGTTTTAGGAGCAGAAGGGGATCCGAGTCTATTGCAATGTAATTTATAAGCAAGTGTGGGTTACTTTAATGTTTACTGAATATGTAAATAGAAGTAGTCATAAATTAGTTAGTATTTAGGAATTTGGTTATGAATATGGTATTGATGTTGTGAGAGCTCATTACCTAATACCAGTGAAGTGCATGGCATTGTGCAATGCAAAAGGTAGAGACCCTTTCACCAAAACACATCAGGGAAATGGTTGAGTGTGTTCTGTAGGATCTTTACCTTACAGTATTGAAGATTTTTATTTTTTAACACATGACAATATATTGCTATTTGTCACAGGGGCTGCAGTCTTCCGAACTATCTATGAGATAGTTGCCCATATTTCATTACTATTTAATGAGAATTGGGCAATGGAATTTGAATGGCTTTAGCAGATTTTGAAATGCTGGCTGCGTGCTATAGTTAAACAAGACCCCAAAAATAAAAGAAACCCACTTTGCCATGCTTTATCCAGCTGTCTATACTTCGCTTTGGTCAACTGTCTGACTTTACATCTGCTTCCTGTGAAAGCTTTGTCTTTTGGTGTCTCAGCAGGAAGAATTCAGCTCCTTGCATCGAGATAGTAAGGAGAGATTGAGTGACAGCACAACAGGTATACAGTAACACTTAATCCTTATTTTCGTATTTGGTTAGATGTTTTAGGTGCTGTGAAATGTTGAAATCTGGTCAGAAATCCTCTGTGCCTTTCTGCTTAGAAGGTGAGACACAATAAGTATTGGGAGTAATGTTTTGTAATTTCACCAGCAGCTCCCTACCAAAACCTCCTGCTTCTGTTGGGTGATCTAACACATTTTTGGGGAAAGAGTGTCTAGGAACAGTTTGCTTGCTCCCTACCCTTAGTGGTCATGGGAACAAATTGTTTAAATTGAAAGGTTAGAATAACTAACTAGCTAGCACTTAAGCTTTTTGAAAGCTTTTGAGTCTTTGTTTTTCTCCAAAGGTGCTGATAGTTTATTGGATGTGAGTTCTGAAGCTGACCAGCAAGATCTACTTCTGTTGATGCAAGCAAAAATTGCTTCTTTGACATTGCACAATAAGGAGCTGCAGGACAAATTACAGGTGGCATATTTTTGTGCTGTTCTAGTGCTCTCTTAATCTGCTAGCAGAACAAAGAGTTGCTTACCATTTTAAAGAGATGTACTGTGAAGATAATTTAATGAGCACGTGGGTGGTAAAATCATGGAAACACTCTGCCCCAAAGGATTAAATCAGTGTTTTGATCTTCGCACTTTTCCCATAAATTACTGAATAACTTTGTTTATTATGATAACCACATTCTAAAAGATGTTGTTAACAGTTGTGTTAGGAGAATTTTAATTTGCATAGTTTTGATTATTAGCTTATGGAGATCAGCCCAGACTTTCAGAGGAGCTTGGCACTTACTGCCTTCTCTCACTGTAGATGACTAAATGGGAGCAGCTGGATTTTGAATTTTTCTAAAACTTTCTTCCATGGTGCTTTAATTGCTGGTCTCTGTAGCATGTGGGAAGATTTCCTTGCTTACTGTATTCTAAAAAATGTAATTGTTTTTACTGTGCAATTGTATGGGTTTCTTTTTGCACAGGAAAGAACACCTAAAGAAGTGGATTCAACCATAGAATCTTATCATTCCACCCAAACAGAGCTTGAGCAAACAGCAGATAGACAAAATGAGTTCTCAGCTCAGGAGCTGAAGTCTACATTAAATGCCACCCAAATTCAAGAAAAGTTGACAAGTCCCACTGAAGTAAAAATGAAGTACCTCCAGGAAGACTTAAAGGATGTGCAGGGGAAATCAGAGAATTCTGAAGCCAAAAGAAAGCACGTAGAAGCTCAGGTCCAGTCTAGAGTCCCAGAAACGGGTACTTTAAATAGCACAGACATTTCAGAAAATGGCTCTGATCTTAACCTGAAGTTCCAAGAAACTCAAAACAGATGTGAGGAAGCTGTGAAAGAGGTTTTGAATGTGCAAAGGCAAATGAAGCTGGGTCTTGTTTCCTCTGAAAGTGAAGAAACCAGCTCTGATCTGAGTAGATTGAAGGCTACATGCAGAGAAGTTGAAACGCTTAGGCAAGAATTGAAGAGAGCGTTGGAGGAAAGTGAAAGACAAAAAGAGAAAGTGAGAGAGCTACAAAAAAAGTTTGAAGACAGAGAGCAGAATGTGGCAAGCAAATTGTCTGTGGAAGAGTGTGAGGAAATGAAGAATTCATATTGTTCAGTTATTGATAACATTAATCAAGAGAAAGCATTGTTGATTGAGAGGTACAAAGAAGGGCAAGAGGAAATTAAAAGGCTACAGGACAAGCTGACAAATCAGGCACAGTTGGAATCTGGTGCTGAAGCTGGAGAAATGAAAGAAGGGATGCACAGAATGATAGATGAGCTCAACAGACAACTTAGTGAATTGTCTCAGTTGTACAAAGAAGCACAAACAGAGCTTGAAGATTATAGGAAGAGAAAAACTGTAGATGATATAGCTTTGGACTACATTCCCAGAGATGAACATGAGAAACTGATGCAGGTAACAAATTCTTTGAAATACAAAGCAGAGAATGAGTTATTGGAAATGAAATCTCTGTACGCAAAAGTATTAGATGAAGCAGAAGAACTAAAGCAACTGTTAGACGCTCAGAAACAAACCTCATTGCCCATTACTGAACATCATCAGGTGATGAATGCACTCAGAAATACTGTAAAGGAAATGGAGGAAGAAATAAATGAGCTTAAAGAGCTGCTTACCAGCAAGGAAAGCGAAGTAAGAAACTTACAGCAGGAATTACTGGAAGAAAAAGCTGCAATTAATGAAGCAATGGTACCCAAGGCTACATATGAAAAGCTCCAGTCATCACTAGAGGGTGAAGTTAGTGTTTTGTCATCCAAACTGAAGAATGTAATCCAAGAGAAGGAAAATGTGTCCTTAGATGCTATGCAACTGAGAAATGAAGTGTTGCACTTGAAAGAAGAGAAAGAAGGTATGCATACTCTGCTTGAAGCAAAGGAACGGGAGGTGACTGGTCTTCACCAAAAGTACCATCAAGCTCAAGAAGATCTTCTTGAGCTGAAAAGATGTTCTGAAAGCTCATCTAAACAAGAGGAGGATAAAGATAAGAAGGTTAGTGATATACCACAGTGGAGGGGTGTTACGTGAGTTCAGACTGCAAAACAGGTGGGATGGTGCATGGGTGACCTAATAGACGATGTTGTGTCAAGTGGCGTGGAGTAACTTTTGAGTGTATTTGCCCATCTAAAAATTCAGATATCAAATTCAAAGAAGTTTTCAATATGTTTAGCTTTACAGTTGCTTTCCTTCCCCTGTGGAGATACGCATGATCTTTCTTTCAATTTGCTTACTTTAAGTTCTTAGGTTGGGTTCAAACTATTCAGGCAACTGAAGTCAAAGAAGTGGGATTTACAGCAGGAAGAGATTCCATGAGAGACAAGAAAACAAATGAACAGAGAGGAGCAAAAAGTTCACTATTCTGATTTGATCATATCATCTGAACTTTAGCGTGACTTGACTGTTTTTCCTCAGCAGCTACCATATCTGTCACTACAAATTTCTTCATAAAAAGCAATGTATTTTGCTAGCTGTGAATAGCTAGCCTGTGTTTAGTATGTTTCTGTCTCATGTTTAGCAGCAGTACTTGTAAAGGTGGTAAATGCAATCCTTATTTGTAAATATTGCTCACTTTCAGAACAAGGAATGCATTTTGAATTGACTGTGTTAGGATGGGTGATAGAGACGCAATGTAACCTTTGCTTACATGATATCTCTGTTTGTCCATCAAGTTTATTTACATCTTGGTTTTCCCCACTTAAATTCATGACTTAAATTTAAGTCATGAATAACCCCAAGATGAGACCCACAAGAATACAATATGCTTTGCAGCTTTTCATGAAAGCCTGTTTTTTCCCTCCCTAGATCAATGAAATGTCCAAGGAAGTTAGCAAATTAAAAGAAGCATTGAACAGTCTTTCTCAGCTTTCGTACTCGACCAGTGCCCCCAAAAGACAAAGCCAGCAGCTAGAGGCGTTACAACAACAAGTGAAGCAATTGCAAAACCAGCTGACTGTAAGTGTGATAATTTGTAAACCCATCATTATTCCCAGTTCTCCAAAGATACACGTGCCATTCTTCACACTGCCTTATTTAAAATGGAGCATAGTCAATGAGTACAAGGAAAGGAATTTCATCCAGAAATTCTGTAATTTCTCTGTTTCTCTGAAACATTTAAGAATCTGCAAATCACAAATTGCTCTTTAGAAATAGTCTAACTAAAGTAAAGCTGTTTTCCCCTGTCTAGCTGACAGATGGCTCACTGACTTCAGGGAAGAGCTCAGTTGCCGCTGAGGGTTGATTTCTCATAATATCGTTGGCTTTCCTCAATTCTTACTGCTGATAAGCTCAGAAGTAGAGTATGTGCTTATTCCACGTCTTTGCAGCTCAGTGCTTCTTATAACTTACATCATCTCACCAGCTTTTTTACCGGGATGGGTAGAATTACAGTGTTTCTGTGGACCATGCTTACAAGTAAATTATGTTTTGGGTGGCCAGTGGCACGGTACCATCTGAGCTGGTTTTCCATGCATGCATGAGACCGTGATTTGTAATTCCCCAGAGCTCTCTAAATCTAGTTGGGGAGTTCTGAGTTCAACAGTTCTGAATGCTCTGTGTCTTCCTGCTTAACTGTTTTCTAGGAAACAAAGAAACAACATCAGGAAATTGTCTCAGTTTACAGGATGCATCTTCTCTATGCTGTGCAGGTATGGTTGTGTATGGTTAGTTACAAAGTGTTGGTATTTTAATAAAAGATGTTTATTCTGCAGATCTAGTAAGAACTTCGCATGTTTTATCTAAGACACCCTACCCAAAAGGTATGACTGTTTAAGCACAAATTTAACACTGCTTCCTTTGGGGAAATTGATCTAATTACTATACCTCAAAAACAGTTTGTAAATCTTCTAAAAGAGAAGAGAGATGCTTGAATTCAATCATCTTTTCTTTTTTTCTCCCGTTGTCTAGGGTCAAATGGATGAAGATGTTCAGAAGGTGCTCAAACAAATCTTATCGATGTGTAAAAGCCAATCACAGAAAAAGTAAACAAAAAAGCCAAGGAAAACTCCCATTTTTATTAATCTTGTTATGGGTGTTTATCTAGATTTGCCTTAACATAAGATTTAAAATTGGCAATTTGCTGCTTTTGTGTTATTGTGCTGTTTGTGAGGTGGATTTGTTTGTCTCTACCACTTCCCATGTGCATTTGCATGTGCAGTAATGAAACACATGCCTGCTTTTCTTATCCAAATGCAATTATGTTCTTTAGACTTTGTACTTATGCCACTCCATGTCATGTTTACCCTGAAAGTACTTTCTAGCTTCCTCCAATAGAGGGAGGTTAATTTAGAGGAAAGCACTCGTGTTGCCTGGGTAAAGGCAAAATTCTTGATAAGGTCTTCTGTACTGTTTATAAGCTGCATCTTATTATTGGGGATTAACTTTGCTGCTTGATGTTGTAGCACTCGGATTCTTGACATTTTGCCATATGCAGTCTTTGGCAGAGCAGAAGTGAGCCTTGCAGCAGTGAGCAGAAATAGGTATTTATGCTAAGCCAGAGCATCAAACAGCTACACTTATTAGTATAATATTATTTAAGATTAACATACCATAAGGTAGCTGTGCCAACCCATCCAATGCACTGAGTACACAAAAATCATACCATGCTTCATAGTTTCCTTGAACTCCCTGGTAGTGGGATGAAACTATTTCAAAAGGTAAAATCATTAGTTTATTGAAGTTCTGTACAAAGCAGTACAGAAACGTCTGTATAAACAACCCTTTATCATAGGTTTAGCTATCTATGCAAGCGTTGGCCGTGAAGCTCAGGAACAAAACCAGAACATACACTTTAGACAAGGGATTCTAGTGAACACAGGATGTTTACAGTGAATGTCAATGCCTCATACTTCCTAACCTCACTTTTGTAAAGATCTTCTCTTCAGTATATTTTTATTGGCCCTCTAATGAATTTTTTTGTAACTAAACCATTTTTTCTACATAATGTTTGCATTAAGCTTATTAACAAATATTTTTAGGTAATCGTGTTTTAGAGAGTTTCTTTTTATACCCCCCAAGTATTCAGTAGTAGTGAAGCATAGTGAAGTGTTTTCTGTTTGTAAAAGATCTGTACGGAATAATAGGCCTGTCTGTCAGTGTGGTCCAGAGCAGTGAAGTGTAAAATGCAGTTCAGCCTGCTGTTTCGAATAATGTAGAAATGATAGGCAGAGAACAGCAAAAGTTGTCAAAAATTTCTACATGTTGTTTCTAGAGGCTCTAGGGGCATCAGTAAAGCCTTTATCAGCACTTTTAAGTTTAAGGTAAAATAAAAATGCCTCATGTGGTATAGTATGAAACTATGGAAAAATGTTTCTAAGCACACACTGCACTTGAGGGTACAACCATTCTAACTAGCTTGCAGCTTCACTATGGTATTTGTTTTATTCCTGTTAGTGGATATGTCTCTAATAGAGAAATCTTCCAGAGCTATATAATCTATGAAGTTTATATAGAGTCATAATATGACAAGAGTCAGCAGTGCCTCAGGCTGACTGGACTCATAGTGCACTTATATCAGATAATTCCTAACCCTGGCAAAACTAAAACGGATTCTAAAAGCAAAAAGAAAAATCACACCTTTGCATCAGTTAGACCTTGGTGTTACTTTTCTTGGGTGGTTTAACTAATGCCTGCTAATTTTGAACAGTATTTCATAGTTAGATGGTTTTGAAAATGCTCCAAAGAAATGTGAAAAGAATTTTGCTGCAGCACTTCGAAATGAACAACAAGATTTTAAGCATGCTAATGCTGCAAAGTACAAAACTTGATGAACCATTTTGTAGGTTGCCTGATGGATTTAGTCTTCTACTTTGTTTTGGTTTGTATATTTATTACAATTATCTTTGTGGAATATTGAAAATTATATACTACAGCATAGCAAGTTTCTTTATATGTAATTTACAAGAAGTTTCCTTATGCAGCAAATAAACTATTTCCAATTTTTTCATCTTTGCTTTTTGTGCCTTCATTTACTTTTTGTATTGAGGGAAGTCTCACTACTCTGTTTTAACATAGTGCAAATGTGTTCTGTATCTCATGTTTAGATAGCTGTCAGATGTACCGGGTTTTCCTCCCTGAAATTGCGATTTGATCGTTAACTTTCTTGATCTGTCAGGTACAATAGAATTCACCGCAAACCCCGTGCAACCAGCTTTGCAAATTGTGCCTTCCATCTGATTGGTAAGTTCAGAGCCATTTCTCACATGGACATCCCACTGGCGGCAATACGGGTTCCCCATTCCCCACTGGATAAATTCCAACTAAGTCTAAAACTACCTTAGAGCCGCAGCACAGATTGGTGAGGTCCCACAATTTTTCAAAACTGCAGTTCTCTATCACTTAGCTCTTCACGGACAGAACTACAGTGCAAGTAGTTGCATATGGATATATGGATATGTATACTTCTCTTTAAACTTAGCAATAGTTACACAGTCAGCCCCTGTTGCCTTTTATCATCTCTCCCTCTCCTGAGTTTATTTGAGAAACTAGTTTTTCAGTAACTTACTTCCTAATATCTTCCTGTCTGAGGGTGGAACGCACAAATGGCAGGAGTTGCACCGCTTCTGGTTACATCCTGAGGGTCAAGTAGCTCTTTAGCCTCCTGTAGAAGTTTCCTAGAAGCTGCTCAGTACTGGGTTTCCTTTGAATAAGGTTGCCGACAAACTGGTATGCAGAATCCATTCATGGTGAGATCACCTGGCAGGGAAGATTGCCTCTGCTTTGATGGCATTTGTGCTGTCACAAGCAATAGGCTGCCTAGAATCTCCCATGGGAATTGCCATTTGTTTCCCTTGTGGATGGCCGGATGCCAGCTCTGTTGCGTAACAGGTTGGGGTTTTTTTTAGGGGCAGATCTGTGGCAGTGCTGCATTTTGCCTTCAGCATTGGTTGTTGCCACATTTGAGCTGAAGTGCTTCCCGAGCATCGCTGCTCTGGTAGTTATTTATTTCTGGCCTCCTGCGTGGGCAGTCACGACAGCATGGGTCTTTTCCTGGGCAGCGTTTTTATAGCTGATTTCTTCCCCCATCGCCACTAAGTGTATGAGCACTGGGGATGAACAATCCTCTTACCGACCTCACGACTGCAGTTTGCACACAACAGAGACAATTTGGTCAGACTGCTCAGCCACAACATACTGGCTCATCTCACCCATCCCATGCCCTGTCACAGTAGAGAACAGTGACAAATGGTGGCAGCAGACTCCAGAGGACTGTGAGTGCGTTGAGATTTGGGAGGAGATGTCTGTTTAGATCTGCACTAAGATCACCTCTTTTTTTTTTTCTTTTTTTTTTTTCCTCTCTTGCTGGAAAAAGGAAGTGCCAGTCCCTGTAGGCAGGTTATTTGGCATCTGGCAGCCACAGGCTCCCTCCTTTGCTAACCCAGGTGAGCATGAGAAAGTGATGGAGACTGAAGTGGTTCAGGAGATTTCAGCAGCAGTCAGGCCAGAACTTCTTGGAGTGTGACATGTTTCCTTGATGGCACATAGCTGATACTTGAGCCCTCTTAGATGAGTCTGGCTACCTGGGCGTGCGCCACACCAGCAGGACAGCAGCACCCTCTTGTTCCTTTCCTCACCGAAGCGTGTGCATGCTCCCACTGTGGCCATTTCCTGCTCACAGGTCGCATATGCAGAAAAGGGAAAGTGCTCATCAGTCTGCCTGTGCCTGGATTTCGTACGTTTGGGGTTTTTTCCGCACAGTCCTACTTCTGGAGAACTGACAGCATCAGTAAGTGTCATTCTCTGAGGCTGGCTTTTCAGAGGAACAGGAGATTGAGGGTAAGAGAAACAGCTGCCAGATGGTTCATTCGGGTACCTCATGGGTAGAGGCACAAGGTAGGGAGCTGATGTTTCCCCGTGCTGGCTGAGCAGGGGGCTCAGTGGTGACAGAAAGGCCTGCTGGTTTCCCTTCCCTTCCACCACTCCTCGGGTCAACTAAATGACGATCTGCTGCGTGTCAGCACGAGAGAGCAAAAGCCGAGGGAAGGCCATGCTGCTGTGTGCCCCAGTGAAGTGTGGCGCAGTGCCCCAGGAGAAGCAGACAGAGGAAAAGCTGGCTGAAAATCGCTTGGCAGATGCTACATCACTATGTGGAGCTGCAATTTGTTTTTAAAGCCCACTTCATGCTATGTGAGTTTTCCTGAGCAATGGCTGGCTGGCTGGGGGAAGGAGGTGGGTGGTGTGAGATTTCCCTGCTCTGGATGTTTCCGAGCTAAATAAATTACTGTTGCTATACGTATGTTGTGTTTAGACCATAAAAGTTGCTCTCAGGGGGTCTTTGGCGCTGTGGAGTAGCAGCCTCTATAGAGCGTGTGGGAGGGAGGAGGGTAAGCGAAGATGCTGGAGGTCCATGTCGGTGGAACAGGGTTGTCCACATGAGCCTTCACTGGTCTGACCTGCCCCCAGGGAGGCTCTGGCTTGAGTTGGAGCAACCAAAGCGTCCTGGGTCTTTCTCCACCCTGATGCCTGCCTTCATCTGAGCAAA
This sequence comes from Dromas ardeola, assembly GCA_013398915.1. NCBI lineage: Eukaryota > Metazoa > Chordata > Aves > Charadriiformes > Dromadidae > Dromas > Dromas ardeola. The sequence goes on along the minus strand of VYZM01002662.1, from coordinate 49,913 downwards.
AGGCAGACACAAAAGGCTGATGCAATCTGCCCGTAAACATGGCAGGGACCCTTGTGCTGGAGGGAAGTGTCTGTCTGAAGCGGCGTGGGCAGCTCCTGGATCAGGAGCAGCCTCTCATGGCTTGGGCTGCCCCCGGGGCCTCTGCCTGCGGCTGCGGGAGGTCTTGGGACCCCGGCTGCAGAGAGCTGCGCCGTGGGTCACGGTGCTGCACGTGGTACAAACCCATGGAAACGCTCCTGGAGAAGCTGGGTGTTGAGGTTTCGGAGTAGGGGCATCGGCAGACGTGATGTCACCCAGCACAGATTCCGCAGCCACAAGCATAACCCAGCAAAATTTTTTTTCAAATAAGTAGGAACGAGTGCAAGGCTTTTAGGGCAGATCAGTGGTTTAAATCCTCTATTCACTGTGGTTTTGGTCTGCCACAGGGAGCACTAAAACTGCTCCAAATTTAAGGTCAAGCTGCAGTTCAAGAGTTTGTCTGAGCACCTTGAAACCTTCATCTGTAGAGACACTGTCTAGTTCTGCAAACACAGGTCCCCGGGGGTGCTCGTGGGTGCAAGCCAGCTCAGCAAAATGTTTCATAAAAGTGAAGTTTCCAAATGCTTTTCTTCAACCCTGCCTCCTTCTCCTCCTCCTCTTTTTGGATCCTTCACTCATGCTTTTGAAAATCAGTAATGGAGATACTATGTACATACTAGAACCATACTTTATTTTGGGTTTATGTGTGTGTTCTTCCCAGGGCAGTAACAAGTTAATCCTCGTCATGTTAACAGTCATTTCCATAAACCCTCTGTCTTAGAACTGTGTACAGTGGAGAACTGCAGCTGAAGCAAATTAAAATCTGTGATTTAATCAGTTTCTACTTATTTGAGGAAGCCTGAGATACAGTTTTTGTAGCTAGGGAATAGTCCTACCAGCAGACCCTGCTGCTGGCGAGAAAGCTGTGTGCTTTCCTTGACACCTACAAGTGTTGGGTTCCCCAGGTTACGGTAGCATGTGACAAAATGTATTCGAGGATAAACATCTCATTGGATCTGGTGATGGCATCCTGGGGTGGTGTGTCACCAGCATAAGGCTCCTCTGACGGCCGGGTTTGCCCCTTTGCGGAAGCCGTAGAGGTTTGGGTGTTTACTCCTGCAGATGACAGTCCCCAGTCCCACCGGTGGCTTCAGGAGGGTCTATTTTGTGATACTGCTTGTAGTTCTTGAGGCGTTTTATGGCAATGCATCTGTTGCAGTTGACAAACCTTTGGCTGCCCTGACAGACTCGTCTGACGAGTTTAACACAGGTTCTTACACAATCATCAGGTTTTCAGTCTGCTGTTGTAAAAACCTGCTTGCACGCTGATCTGCCCAGATTCCCAGTGTTGGCCCTCCTCGTACATTTTCCAACAGCCTGAAATGCTCAGACGGTTGGTAATGGGGCCTCCCACCAGCGGCTGGAGATTGGAAACAGGCACATCTCGGTGACATCATCCCCCGCACGGAGATGGGGCTGGAGCCTGCCTCCCCACGGCCCGGCGGGCGGCCGCCGTCCGCTCCTGTCCGGCCGGCCCTGTGCGCTCGCCCTGGTCCCTCAACCCTGCCCAGGAGCCGTGCCACAGCCGCTGCCCGGCCCTTCGTGGTTCTCGGGAGGTGACTGCTGCCTGCGTCAAAACACTCATATGGAAAAGCTGTCACTCCTGTGTGGCTGCTCTTCCCCGTGGGATTAGCCAAAATGCTGCCCAGGTGATGGCCGGCCTCGGACTCTTCTTGCGTCCCCTGTCCTGAAGCAGCCACAGTCCCGCACCCTGCTTCGTGCTCGGAAGCCCCCCGTCCAAAAATGCGTGGATGCGCTTTCTTCTCTGTAAGCGTGTTGCTGCCCACCAGGAGGCATCCCGCAAAGAAAAGGTTGAGGAGCAGGAGGGGGGGAGCTGGCTGAAGCTGC
>VYZM01002662.1:29869-47965 GCA_013398915.1 Dromas ardeola | reverse complement strand
GGGGGGGAGCTGGCTGAAGCTGCATTTTCCAGAAAAAAAAAAAAAAAAGGAAAGAAAGAGTAGGGGAGGGACAGAGAGATGAACCTGGCCTTCCTTCCCCTCCGACCCTCCCTGGCAGCTGGAAAACAGTGCGGGGAGCGAAGACACAAGGCACAAAGGTCTGCGCTGTCCCATTCCTCAAAATAGCTCCGTGGGGCTCTTGCGGCTCCCAAAAAAAGCTGCGCTGCATTCCGCAGCTGGTGGGGCTGCAGCTGGGTGCGAGCACAGCTGGCCAGATGTTGCAGAGCCGGTAGAGACGTGCCTGTGCAGATGTTGTGGAGCCGGGCCCCTGCTGGAAGGTGGCAGTGGGGGGGTGGCGGGGTCCCCATGTCCCTGGGGAGGGCAGCCTGCCCCCCGCTCGTGCTCCTCCTGCCTCGCCCCCCGCAGCAGGCGTGCGGGGGGTTGGGAGTGGGGCTGCCCCCCGCAGCCCCGAGCCCCCCGAGGACGTGGCTGCGTGGCATCCACCACGTTTCTAGAATTCCCGCCCTCGCTGCCACGTGAAGAAACCGCGCCAGGGCCCGGCGAGGGGCAAGCTGGCAGGGTGTCCTCCGCAGATGCGCTGGCTGGTGGGTCTCCGGCAGTACGTTCCTTTGCAAACATCTGCGTAATTAAAGCCGCGCGCGATCGCCCGGTCTGGGTTGTAGCACGGAGGAGGAGGGCGTGCAGCCCTGCCAGCTGCCCTCCAGCAGCTCCGTGCAGCCCGCGCCTCGCTGGCAGCCCTGGCCACCCCCACGGAGCGGTGGCTTGCAGGGGACACGCTCCCCCGTCCTGCGAGCAGGTGACAGCCTGGGGTTGTCCCAGCTCCTCCCGGTCCTGTTTCTTGCCTCTAATTAGTTTATTAGGAGAGTGAATGTCTCCAAGCAGCTGGTGGCAGTGTTTGAGACGGACGTCTCTGTGTCCAGGTAAACAGCTCATTGTAAAGCTGTAGGGTGAAGAAACGCGTTCTTGGTGATTCATCGGGATGTGCCTAGAAAAGTGGCCAGGAACATTCTCGGGCGCTAAAACGAGACCACCCCTATCATTACGCTGCTGAGCTGGGCCCTGCCATGGTGTCGGTGGTGTCCTGCTTTCTGCTGGCTTGTTCATTTTCAGTCAATCCCACGGTATCATCTGACCTGGAAGGGCAGGAGGCTGCTAAATTCTCCATGGAGAGCTTTCATTGTCCCTTTCCGCAGCCTCACGCTGGGAGATTTGGAAAACCCAGCACCCCCTCCAGCTTCCTCTGCAGAACCAGCCACCACCAAAGCAGGTTCAACCTCTGTTTTGTGACCAGTGGCTCACACCAGGGTTTTGATCTGCAAAATAAATGGTTGGGCTCAGGGGATTTCCAAAGTGCTGACCCGAACTCGCCAAACGCTGCTGCTCCGGAGGGACTGACATTCCCACCATCTCTCTGGCCCCCGTGGGAGCAGATTCTCAATGGTGTAGCAAAAGGGGAGCTTTTCCTGGATTTCTTTGTCATGCAGTTCAGATCTTTCTAGAATTCCTTTGGGTGTATTTCTCCGTGGAGGCCCAGGATACTTGCACAAAATGACAGTGACGTTTGAGGTGGGGATTCAAACCCACTTCTCACTATTAACTCCACAGAGAGACTAGAGCCGTGTGGGCACCCCATTACATCCCCTGCAACACTCACTGCCTTGCAGAGCCCTTGCAATTAGATTTATCGATGCTAATGCACCGCCCTGTCAGCCGTTATGGCCCGGATGAGGAGCGGAGTGAGACAGAGAGGCTGAAGCAGCTTTATATACATCCATCTATATGTATCTTCCGTAGCTTCCATCTTACCCAGGTAGTCCTGCCCCTCCTCAGAGACAGATTCACATAAAAATGAGTTTCTCTCCCAACAGGAAGCCTACATTCTGCAATAGCTCAATTTTTAAAATAATGTTAGTGTTCTACTAGCAAAAAACAGTTCGGCGTTACTATAATTATTTATACAATTTCTACGTATTTATTTTGGTAAGACCCACCTGCTGGATTCTTAGGGGTTTACAAGCTGCTACAAGATGAAGTTCAAAACAGGAACCTACAAGAACCAGCATGTGGCTTATCTCAGCTTTTCCAACTACTCTGGAAACTCCAACTACTCCCCCATCTAGTCAGGAATACAAGAATATATTCCCTTAAAAATCCACACCTAACTAGATATTAAGCAACTGACTCTTTCCTGTGACTAACTTTGAAATGGAGATATGGAACTCAATTCCTTTTGGGGAATTTTGTGCTCAACAGCCTTTACAGAGCCAAATGGTTGTGGATGGGCCTCAACATGTGAAAGCCAGAGAGAAAAAAAGAACTTCTCAATGCATCGGGAGGCAAGAGATAACGTTAGCACCGTCATCATCGGTGTTTTGTTGCACAAAGAGTGTCAGGACCAGGAGCCAAAGTCATTATTTTGGCTTCCAGTACCGCAGCAGACCGACAGGAGCCAAGGCCTGTTGGTGGTGGTTTGCCAGTAGAATAAAAGCAGCGCCTTCTTGAAGACGTGAGGTCAGTGCTTACTCTGAAAAGCACAAATCAAAGTAATTGGAGGAAAAGTCACGTGTCAGTTTTGTGCCCTCTGGATCTAGGTTGCCCAGAGCCCCCAGAGCAGCAAACCAGAGCAGCCAGGCAGCACCTACTATTGAACCTGCTGGTTCGTTTCCCACCTCCAGCAACTGTTTTGAGTTTACACCACCAGTCACTCTGAGTACTTACACGTTCAATTTTACAAGAAAGCAGGTGGGCAAAATCCAAGTCATGACAAGTCCGTTCTGTGATACTACTAAAGGAAAAAACATGAACTAAATGTTTCCTCTACTGCAGGTTTCCCATTGCCTGCAAGGGGAAAAGACGCGTCGAGTAGAAGAGAGAAAATGCTCAAGGTCACTCAAGTCCTGGATCTCAGGCAAAGTGTGGTAAGAAATGAAATCTAATCCAACAGTGGGGGTTTGCAGAATTTAAGCAACTTACCAGGTCAAAAAGATGCACAGCCCTTCCCGTCATTCTCCTCTTCACCCTTTTTTATTTTGCTGTGTTTGAAGGCAGAGATGGAAGAGAGAGAATCCACCACGGCTGGATCCTAAATCCACACCTTGCCTTGCTGCAAGGAGTCCGTAGCCCAGGCATTCCACGTTTTTGTCCACCTAGAACCACATCCAGAGAGGCACAAGGTGCACGAGCACCTCCCGCCTCGGTGAGTCAAGGCGCCGACTTCAAGGGGTTGGGGTACAGACGTAACGTCCTGCACAGGACCGTCTGTAATAGCTATTATTTATGAAATGCAACAGTTAACTTTCTGGTATTTTGTGGTGTTCCAGCTTCTTAGGATATTATTTCCATGGTCACTGTTAGTAGGTTACAGGAGAAATTGTCAAGAGTACTATTTTAAGGAGTAATACAGTACATCCGTAGGCAGTTATATAAAAGTACAAATGTTAAGCCACAGTAATGTCCTTGAACACAATACAAGGAACTTTGCTACTCTAAAATAAATCACATTAGGAAAGTGATGTCTTCTGTTCCAGTTTTATCCTGTCACCCAGAGATTATGCAAATCATTCTTTACACTCAGTAGTCAGGGATAATATAATTCCCCATGAGACCATCAAATTTTTTTTTCACTGAAGAGAGAGAGAGAGAGACAGTAAGCCACAAGGAAATTGACCTACACTGAATACTTAAGTTTGAAAAAAAAATAAAAAAATACAGTAAATAAGAGTAATTTAGAATATTATTACGCATCTTTGTCAGTCCTGTAGTTCAAAGATTTGTAGTTGTTTTTCAAATGTAAAATTTACTGCAATAAATGGATGATCCGCACGAAGACAACAAGCGACCTGCTGACATACGCAAGAGGTAAAAAATGGTCAACAAAAGCATTTTAAACTTAAAATAAACCCAGAGGACTTGGATGCTGTTGAATTGTGGAGCAATCAACTTGGTAACGTACAAACATACCGTTTTCCACGTGTGCAAAGCAGGAGTTCGTCTTCTGACAAACAATAAAACTCAAAACCTGTAGGAACTACGCGCAGGTCGCTGACTCTCAGATCACACCCCCCAGCGGGAAGATTTCAGTCTCCTGCGGTGCGATGTGCAGTCTCTGCATCTGGTTCGAGGCCCATCTGGGTCGGTGGACCTCCTGCTTTGAGCAGGCTGTTTGCAACGGAGAGGTGTGAAAGGGGAAGTGCAACTTTTGACCGAAGCGTACAGCCCACCTCGCTGTATTGCAAAGCTGGACACTGCAGAAAACTCTCCAGAATGCGCTCTCCCTTTTCGGTGAGTTAAGAGGTTAGGCCCATTTTTATCAGTGGTATGAATACACCACTCCATGGGACACAGGCAGACATTTCTTTACATCAGTTTAGGAGCCCCTCCTGTTGCTGGAAAAAGGCTATTGAGAAGGTAAACAAACTTCACAAATAATCTCAAATATGAAACTTTTCTCTCTTATGATTCTTAACAGCATTAGCAGAAAGTAGCAGGGTAGGAACAGGGACATGGACACACAGAAACGTGTCAGCAGCAGCATTCTTGTGGATGTGTAATAAATTACTAGATACAAAACACTAAGGTTGCCAGAACAGTTATGATCTGTAAGTAAATGATCTGTAAGTAAATCCTGGCTTCTATCTTAATTTACCAATTCAACATGAGTACTGCAGACGAAAGGGTAAACTGGTATCAGATGAAATTCCAAGGGACTGAGTTATATTAATTAATCAAGATAAAGAGGAGCCTACTGGCTTCACCAGCAAAACATGTCAGCATTTGCCAGAAAGAAACCACCTGCTGCTATTAAGAAATCAGTTTGAAAATGCCATCCTCTTTCAAGACAACTTTGGTTTTATTTTTAAGTCATTGAAAGTTAACTGGCTAACATATAGCTGGGATTCAGATTTTCCCTTGTGTAATTGCTTAGAACAAGCCAAAGAGAAAAACCAAAACACAAAAATTCTTGGAGAACACTGTAAAAAGTAACATATTACACGAACACCACTTTAACATCTGTGCTGGAATCAGTTACCTACAGGAGATCAACTCCACTCTTCGCTTTTTCAGCTTCAGTTTTTGGAGTCAAGGCTAAGAAATGCTTGCAAGGGAATATAAAGGAAGTCTTCGAATTTCTAATTCCAGAGTTAAAAACAAGCCAACAATATTAAGTGTATCAATCTTTACAGCTTTCATTCAGTTTTTAAAAAAATATAGTATTCATATATGTCCATAAATGTAATACAGACACCAAAACATACACCTAGAGTTCAGCTTCAGTAATATCCTCATCAGGGCAACAATAGTATTCCACAAAACAGATTTGTCCATCTTCATTCCTAATCATATACTGCAGTGAAAGAAATCCTTGAGCATCTGTTCGAATGGACACTTTACAAGATAAAGCCAGTGCCTTTGTAGATGGTTTAAGCAAAGATATCTTGTACCTGCAGGGGGGGAAAAAAAAAGTAATCTGAAAAAAAATAACACTGTGTAGAGAGGAGCTGAAACATCACTTCCAATTAAAGTGACAGAATAACTAAAAAACCATTAGCAATGTGCTAATTTGATCTCTTCCTGGTAACAACATTGGACGGACATTGTTATTGATTAGCTTTTGGTCACAGATTTTTATTAGATGGAAAGTTACTCCCCCCCCCGCCCCGTACTGGTGAAATAAATGTTACAGTAACATAAAACCAGCTTTTTAAACTTTCCAGCAAGAACACATGAGCTGCCAGAGAGGGCACTGATCACAGACTTCCCAACCTGTTTGTCTGGGTCTGGTTACAGTGGAATGCTTCCATCAAATCAGAGTCCCTAGGGTAGTCCAGATGCGCGCTTCCTGCATTTCCAAAAGTGGATAACCTGGAAGACAAAAGGCACCATCTCAAAGTACCTGATCACAGCTCTCTAAAAGCTCATCAGAATCAGTCATCTTGCATATCTCAATGGCTGTTTCACAAACACTATTGGGTTTTTTTGCTTTATTTAATAAAAAATGCTAAACTGTCTGCATCGGTGTCGCATTTACCAGGTTGTCAATATATTTGTTACTACGTTAATTAGATTACATATGGTGATTTGCTATACTCATTACAATTCTTCTTGAAATAAAGCAATATTCTAAAATATCTCCCCGCTCTTCACCCTGAAAACTTCCAGTCCTTACCAATGGAGGCCAAGCATCAACATTTGAGTTGAATGCAGTTTCTAGTACCTGAAGTAGGGTTTATCTGGAGACATGGTAATCTGCAGAACTTCGCTGGTCATATCCAGTTCGGCAAATGCTTCTCGTAGCCCTTCTGACTGCAGGATAATTTTATTAACAACCTTTGTACTGCAGAAATCAAAGTCTAACAGCTCATCAGGTTCTTGAGTGTTAATTTTGCACACTGTCACTACTCCTCCTTCTTCCAAGAACAGCATCAAGGGGTAACCATAACCACGATAACACATCCTAAGGGCCGTTGTTATTCCTGAAAAAGAGAAGGAAATACACATTCTTCTGAGAGCTAGCTTGCACATCTGTTCACTTCAGAAAATTCACATTTTGCTGGCATACGGGACACAGATCAATTTGATTTAGCATGTTTGATCCAGCCTCCCATATACTAATGTAGCATGCTTAGTGAAGCCTCCTGGATGCCCTGTGAAGTGCTAATGGTTACGCAGCAAAATGAAATGACTTGTACACAGACACCAGTTCAAATCCAACTCGTGTCATGTACCAAACAGGGAACACCGGCTGCGACAATGAAGCTGGATACGCTACAAATAGTTTAGTGGAACTGGAAAATCCTCCACGGTCCTGAGGCTCTCTCCGGCTCACATCGCCTTTCTTCACTACTCTTGTTACTTGTGCAACCTAAAACGAAGCTAATGCAGCTTAGCTTGCATTGCAATCACATCCTCCTTTTGCTATGTAATCATAATCCGAATGTTTGTTTTTCCAAAACCAGAGTGCTGTTTAGTACAGTTGATTTAGGTCTTTAGGTCAGAGTCGCAACAGAAACAGCAGAGGAATGTGGAGTTCAACACACAGCTCCAATGGTAGAGCTGCCCAAAAAAAATGGGTCATGGTATCACTCTACTTCACACGAGTACGTAGTGCATCCCGTAGCACCCACACAGCCATGCTAACTTGTTGTTATTTTTGCTTGTGAAAATATTCTTTGAACCACCATCACGTGAAAAAAAAAAAAAAATTAACTTACAGGAAATAAAATTCACTAAGGCCTTTTTTTTTGTTTAAACAAATGGGTTAATGCAATTCAGTATTTGCACACATAAGTGTGAAGGCAGCTTCCCACGCACCTCTGTCACTGAAAATACTACAAACAGGGTCAATAATACAGTCTACTTGATTTTTGTAATTCACACACTTGACAAGCAAAATTTAAAGTGCTCTTACAGCACCTGAAGTGCTACCAATCCAGCCAGTTGTGGTGAGACCTTAGGTAAGTATCATTCCTCAGTACTTTATCTGCAAGCTGGAGATAATACTCACAAAACAGGTGTAGCCTGAAGAAGGGAAGGAACAAAAGGTGCCACATAACAGCATTGGGAGCTGGAGCACAGTGAACTGACGGTGCTACCTAGAACGCCTGCACACTTCTTCAAGACCAGTAAATCTGCACCAGAACATTTCCTAATTCATGTATTCGCTTGTTAATGTTTCTGAGGTAGCTGCATGTTCCAGCGTTGCAAAAGCCACAGAAATATTGGAAAAGAGATCACATTTATCGAGTTAATACAAAATTTGTTAGCAAGACAAATTCCAAGCTATGTCTATACTGTCTCTCAGTCTGCTGATTTTTGCTACAGTTGACAGCAGTTACTCAGCCTGAGTCCCTTGCAAGCCCAGCGCGGATCCCCTGCTGCCTTAATATGTACTGACAGCTTTTGTGCTTTTTCAGCTCAAAGTGACAGCTCTGATGAGAGACTGCCCCAGCTTGCCCAAGCAGTGGTCTTTTAGTCGGATGCTATGTGCAGCCTGCCCTGCTGGCCACTTAAAAGCATGTGACAACGTGAAGCACCGTCCCCAGTAGAGGGAACCTTGGCGCTCTCTGCATCCACACTGACCACCGTGAATGGGCTGCAGAGGAACTATTCTGCCAGCTGTGCCCAGGCCTCCCCCGTAAGTGAAGGGCACTCAGGAACAAATTAGCATTTGTGTGATGTGGATGATCTGGGCCCTGGACTGAAAACAGATCGACAGGAAGGCAGTCATGGCATGTGTCAGTGCTAGGGTACAGCACTGGTCTCAGAGTCAGAACTCCAGCCTAAACATCACACAACCTGCCAAAGATGCCTGAACAAATTACTTGACATGTTTTCTTATCAAGATTACAGATATCATTTGAGATCTTCACCCTCAAACTAGAGAGAGGGTGCACGCTGGGGCTGTTCATTGGACCTCATGCCACTAAAGGGTTCTCTCCCAAAACAAGCGGTTCTTTTGTGCCTTACATAGATCCAGGAAACATTATCTTCACAGGAAGACTCTTCTGTTTCTCAGTTACCCCAACAGCGTCACACAGACATAGATCTTTATTCTATCTTACCAACTGAATCGGCCTTTTTTAGCTCCTCCTGCCAGTGAGACCGGCTGCAGCAATCCCTGACACACTGGCTAGGTCACATCCATCAGCTCCTTTCTTCTCTCCATCGACTGTTACCACAGCACACACTTGCATTAGCTTCAGTAAACAGGATGGATTTTACAGCGATAGCTGCCATGCTCAGAAGGACTTAAGGGGAGGAAGTCAGATGTCTTTGCCAAGACTGGAAATCTCCCTGTAGCTACATACAGGTTTCGCTATGTGACTACACGTGATACACATACACTGTCAAGGTAAATATGCACCATACCTGGCAAAGAACTGGTACCAAAAATGGTCAAGCAGTCAAGGAGAACAGACAAATTGATCCGGAATGTCACCGATTCCTCCTGAACAGCAAATTCCTGAAAAATTTCTGCCTGTAAGAGAAAGGAAAAAGATGAAGAGAGGGGAGTTTCTGCAATTATTTTACAGTTTACACTCCTTTTCTCAAATTCAGTGCTTTCACTTTCAGAGATTGGTGCAATACAAAGTAATTTCTACATATAACAATATCAATTAAAGAAAAAAGGGGTCTGCATCCTCAATAGTTAAATAGTTAAATAAAATCAGGCCACAGCTGAAACAATATAGCATGACATAAGCATGAAAACCTAAAGACTTACCTTTTATAGTTTAAAAACAAGCCACAAATGTTAAAGCCTAAAGCTGCCTTTAGTTCTGGGCCTCACCACTTAAGAAGGATGTGAAGAGACCTGAATGCGTCCAGAGGAGGGCAACAAAGCTGGTGAGAGACTGGAAGGAATGTCCTGTGAGGAGCGTCTGAGCACTTTGGGCTTGTCTAGTGTGGAGAAAAGGAGGCTGAGAGTGACCTGATGGCTCTCTGCAGCTCCCTGAGGAGGGGACGTGGAGAGGGAGGTGCTGAGCTCTTCTCCCTGGTACCCAGTGACAGGACACATGGGAATGGTTCAAAGCTGCACCAGAGGAGGTGTAGTCTGGACATTAGGAAGCATTTCTTTACCGAGAGGGTGGTCACACACTGGAACAGGCTTCCTAGAGAGGTGGTCGATGCCCCAGGGCTGTCAGTGTTTCAGAGGCATTGGGACAATGCCCTTAATAACAGGCTTTAACTTTTGGTCAGTCCTGAAGTGGTCAGGCAGTTGGACTCGATGATGATTGTAGGTCCCTTCCAACTGGAACTACTCTACACTATTCTTAACAGCTCAACACTCTCCAAGGAACTTCCAGTCAGTGTTCCTCTGCTCCTGCCTACTGCTTAACTTCACCTTGCACATGCTGGCCACTTCATGAGCCAGCTTAACTCACTCAAATAGCAGAAAGCTACCAAACAAATACAGGACAAGTGTAAAGAAGGACTGTGCAGCAAGAAGCAGGAGAAAGCAAGGAGAGATGCAGGAACAGGCAGACCCAGGCTTCTCCCCTTTCACACACAGCTCAGGCTGGTGTTTCACAGACAGCAAATAAACAGACTCTAAAGGACAAAAGAAAGGTAAAGTTGGGTTTGAGTTACTACCATAAAATAGTCCTCGCCCCTTCCATCTACATCCCCAATATCATACATACTTTCAAAAATGGGAACCAGCATGATGCCTGTTCTTATGAACAAAGCATTTACAAGTTGGATATGCATTAAATAAAAACAAACAAACACAGTCAGAAACTAAACCATTGTTAAAAGAAGAAAAAATTAAAAGTGCACCTTAAAAAATTAAAATGAAGCAAAGGCAGCAGACACAGCTGCAAAAGAGGTAGGAGAGAAGCAAGGAATGCTGCTTTTGATCTTATACTAAATCCAAGTTAAGAAAAAATAACTTAGATTGCTATTTAAAGCTGTCTGTTCGGACAGTGCAGTGTAGCTGAGATCCTGCCTATGCGTAACCTCTCAAGCACCGTTTCTGGACAAAGTTCTGCACAGGCTGAGAGAGAGTGCAAAAGGGGCAGCCCACCGCTCCAATCTTGTGACGGAGCACACACTCCTGCCCTGCAGTTGTAAGCGCTTGGCTTATCCCGCTGATACACTGCAGATGAGTGTCTCTGAATTGTTACTCTCTTCCAGAGTTGACTTAAACCTACTTCTTTGGCTTTGGGATGAAACATAATAGAAATACTTAAAGACAGACCATTCATGAACTTGCTCAAGCATCTAAGAACGGTATGGCTGGAAGGAGCAGTGGGCTGAGCAGGTGCCAACACATTAAACAAGGGTGCAAGCTCATCACACCAGCAGGCACACGTGAACAAACCAGGGGCTGAGCTCGGCCTTTCGGCAGCGCGGACATCTCATAAACGACCACAGCCTCATCACAGTCCTTCCTTCGCGCCAGCCCGCGCGGCTACGTCGCCGTTTCACTGCAGTTTCCCCTTCCCCGCGGGTACACTCGCTGCACAGCGCCTCCGCCAGGTCACCGGGGCCTCTCTAACAGCGGCACCAGCCCCTCCTGACGGCTGAGGCCGGGGAGGGGCTGCTCCGGGACCCGGGCGGGGAGCGCGGCCCCCACCTGGACGAAGGCGTTGGCCTGGATGCATTTGGCGTCCTCCACTGTCACCCGGAGGCCGTTGGCGGTGGCGAAGCAGGTGGCGTGGTCCTGGAAGTGGACGGCCCTGAGGAGGCTGGAGAGGTGGCGGGCATTGTCCAGGCTGGCGGACAGCAGGTAGGGCTGCCCGCTGGCGGGCGGCGGGGCGGACAGCGGCATGGCGACCAACCCCGGCACTTCCGGCAAGGGGCCGGAACTGAAGGGCACCGGAAGTGAAGGCGGCCGGAAGTGCGGCCGGCCGGAAGTGCCCGTGACTGCGGGCCCGGCGTGGTGCGGGCAAGATGGCGGCGGCCAAGAGGAAGCCTGACGGCCCGGCTGGGCGTCCGAAGAAGCGAGCGAAGAAAGCCCTGAATGTGGCTGAGCCGGATGCCAAGCCGGGCCCGGAGGGAGCGGGCCAGGCCGAGTACAGCATCCCGCCGCCGGTCTCGCAGGTACCTCCTAGTCCCCCCGCCCTGGGCCGTGCCGTGCCGTGCCGTGCCGTGCCGTGCCGTGCCGTGCCGTGCCGTGCCGTGCCGTGCCGTGCCGGTTGTCCCCGCTCGGCTCCCTGACCGGGCCGGGCCGGGCCTGGCCTGGCCTTCGCCCGTGGGAAGGGCACCTCGTCCACCTGCGCCGGCCGGGCGTTCCGGAGGTGTTCCGCCTCTGTGGGCTGGGGTAGCAGGACGAGGGTTGTCTGGGGGGAGCCCAGCTACTAAGCAAGGATAGAGAGGCTTATTTGTAAGTTGTTTTAATGATCTCTGCAAAAATGGAAGTAACGTGCGATGGTATGTTATTTCTATAAAAATATACGACGAGCATTATTTTGGCCAGTGTAAATAAATTGTATTGCCTTAATCTCTGAAGTATTTTAGGTGGTTGGGTAATTTGTTATATACAAAGGATACGTGGAAATTATGTCTGTTTCATTTAGGAATCACCCTGATAAGGCTTCCATAATGGCCTTGCAGTTTGCTTAAAAGAAAAAAAGTAGCACGTTGAAGTCTGAGATTTCATCTGTAGGAAAAACTAAATTGTGCTCTGAGGCTGTAGCTCAGCTCATTCTGCAGGGATGAGCTTTTGCACATAAGTAATTCATACGCCTTTCTTAATATGTACATGTTTTGTACGAGTGAAAGTATGTTGGAACATACTGAAGCAGGATGGATGGCAGTTCTTCACGTGAAAACTTCTGCCCCCGTGTTCTGTAGGGAAGTCTGCACTGTTGCTGAGAGTGATTCTATGCGGATGGGCAGATGATGTTAAGAGATGTTCTTACTGTGTTTTCCTGTAATTACAGTGCAAATGTTTATTGTTAGCGTGTTGTAGTAGTTTTAAGGCTAGAAACTTAATGCTTTGCTTTTGTGTCTTTTTCGTAGGGTAAATGGAAAAACAAGGAGCGAGTGCTTATTTTCTCTTCTCGTGGAATTAATTTCAGAACAAGGCACCTAATGCAAGACTTAAGGACATTGATGCCTCACTCTAAAGCAGGTAAGGTTTGACATCATCCCTAACTCACATTTTCAAAATAGTTTTAAACCAACAATTTATAACAGCCTGTTCTTTTTAAAAATGTGGTACATAACTGTTTTGATTAAACTTTTATCTTAAACAAGCAAACACCAAACCCCTTTTGAGCCAAGAAATACAGCAACTGTTGTTGTATCTTAGTATTTTTCTGGGAAATTACTCCTATGGCCTCAGTCCTGTAAGTGCACAGACACTTTTGTTGCTCTGTTTATTTATTGCATAACATGGCTGAAACAACTTGATAGTTGTTCTTAATTTTTCGTTTATAATATGTGACGTTTTTACGAAAGGACTGACTGTTAAAAGAACGTCTTGTGTTAAATTGGTTTTCCAGCCTTCTTAACGTCGTTCTTGTCTTCCAGATACTAAAATGGACCGTAAAGACCAGTTGTTTGTAATTAATGAGGTAAGCCAGGGTTTAAGTAGTGCTTCTTTATTTTCTCTGGAAATACAATGTGCAAGAGAAAAGCGCAACCAAATATAAAGGGTGTCATAGTAGTTATAGGAGCTGTGTAAGTTCATAGATGAAAATTACTGATATTCAAAAAGTGCTCATGTTGAAACAGAAAGTTGACTTTTGATTAATAAAACCAAAATGAAACTTTTAATTAAACATGGACTTTTGTCAGGAAGAAATAAAACACAATGTGCCTTTCTAGATAGGTGAAAGGTGTACTACAGTTAATACTTGAAGAAAGAAGGGAACATCTATGTAGCGAGGGCAAACAATTTAGTAGAACATTGGTAATTCTTCACATAGAACCTAATGTTCTATGAGCTTCTGCTCTAATGTTTATATTCTGGAGAGTTTATCAGATTGCCTGTAGCTTTAGTGAAGTTATTACTCCTGGTAACAAATACGTGAGACTTCTAAAAAAAAACAAGTGCTACAACTTAAGTTGGGGGATCAGTGGGTGAAATTTGTTAAAACGAGACTTTTTGCTTTTGAACTTACATATTGGAGAGGGAAACGTAATAGAGAATAATGCGAAAAGATTTTGAAAATGTCTTCAGAATTTTGTAAGCAGCTAATTTGATGTGTCTTGTGTAGGCATGTGAAATGAAAAACTGCAATAAGTGCATCTTTTTTGAAGCCAAAAAGAAACAGGATCTCTATATGTGGTAAGGGAATGTTATGTTTTCTTACATTTCTATATCTAGCTGGAGATGCTTCTGTTCTATCTAAAGTTTCTTACTGTAATACTGAAGATACGTGAAATTGTGTCACTTACTAATCTGTATTAATCTCGCACTTCTGTGGGTCGTGAAAGTTTACAATGCATCACCAGCTTTTGTAGACTGTCTACAGAAGCATTGTAGAAAATTGTTTAGAAAGCATTTTTTTATAAGTATGTTAAAGGAGCTCAATAATGCTATAAAACAAACTGAAATTACTTCAATACCGAAATGGCTGGTTGGAGTGTACTGTAGAAATCCAGCATACCTTCTGGCTGTTGTTAACATTTCTCTTTTCTCTCCTCCCCACTACCTGTCCTCCGCAGGCTTTCAAATACACCACAGGGACCATCAGCTAAATTCTTAGTGCAGAACGGTAAGTTGGTTGACGTTATTGTGTTTGGACTCTTGCTTTCTTGTCTGTACAGTTGTCTGTAAGTACTAAAATGATCTTTTTAAAAAAAATCACTGTAGTTCACACACTGGCTGAATTGAAGATGACCGGAAACTGCCTACGGGGCTCACGACCCCTTTTGTCTTTTGATCCAGTAAGTATGGGTTTATTGCGTTGATTATGCTTTTGTTTTCTTTACATGACTATTGCATTTAGCTTTGTATGTAAAATTACATTTTTTCCTTTGTAGACATTTGACAAGGAGCCACACTATGCCCTGCTAAAAGAATTGTTTATTCAGGTCAGTCTCTAGTACTGCTGCCTGGCGTTTCTTCCTCATTGGAAATGTGTTTTGGCAACGTATTTAAAAATCTCAGGGTTTTTTTAAGTTGTAGTTTTACATTTCTGAACTTGAAAAAAATCTTCAAAGAGTTAGGGTCATGTGCTTAAAAATCACGGTGACATTTGTTCTAAAGTTCTGGGTTTTGAAATGTAACTTGGGATTGGAATCTTAGTAAATTAAAATGAATTAAAAATGAGCCATTTATGTTTGGCCTCTTACAATTACAGATATTTAGAAATAGTGTCTTTTTTTGCAGATATTTAGTACACCACGGTATCACCCCAAAAGCCAGCCTTTTGTAGATCATGTTTTCACCTTCACCATTACAGATGAGAGGATCTGGTTTCGGAATTACCAGGTTAGTGGTTTCTTTTAGCTCTTCAAGAGGAGCTCTTGTGGAGTAATTTTGTATCGAATCCATTAATTACCAAAAAACAGGAAGAATGGTTATTTTTAGGATATGCCAACACCTAGTACTTGCACACAGTAATTTCAGCGATTGGCCTGGACTGTCGCGGTTTAACCCCAGTCGGCAGATAGGACCACACATCCGCTCGTTCTCTACCCCTGGTTGGGATTGAGGAGAGAATCGGAAGACTAAAACGGAGAAAACTTGTGGGCTGAGATAAAGCCAGTTTAATGGGTAAAGCAAAAGCTGTGCACACAAGCAAAGCAAAACAAGGAATTCATTCACTACTTCCCATCATCAGGCAGGTGGTCAGCCATCTCCAGGAAAGCAGGGCTCCATCACATGTAATGGTTACTTGGGAAGACAAATGCCATCACTCCCAGTGTCCCCCCTTTCCTTCATTTTCCCCAGATTTCTAAACTGAGCATGACGTCATATGGTATGGAATATCCCTTTGGTCAGCTGGGGTCAGCTGTCCCAGCTGTGTTTCCTCCCAGCTTTTTGTGTCCCCTCAGCTTGCTCGCTGGCGGGGCGGTGTGAGGAGCACAAAAGGCCTTGACTAAAATGACTTATCTTCTTCCATGTCTCTGGAGAGAGCTGGTTTAAGTTCTGTGTACTTCAGCTGACCCTCTGTTAGTTGTGATTCTGTGATGGTTGTCTTGATAATAGGAAATAGTAGCCAAAGCCTAAGCTTCGCCTGTCTTTTAACCTTACTTGTTCTAAAGGAGGGATTCACGGATACCTAGCACTCTCTAGTGCTTGCTTGAACCCAACAGATCTGTGTTATATAGAGAGCTGTGTTTGTGCAATTCCGGCTTATCAGCTTCACTGGCATCGTATCTTGGATTTAAAACCAGTTGTGTATCACTGCATGCAAGGTGCCTATGAGGTCATACGCTTTGATTCAGTCTATGAGAGATTAATCTTTTTATTGCAGATAATAGAAGAAGATGCATCCCTAGTAGAAATTGGGCCTCGTTTTGTCCTCAACCTCATAAAAATATTCCAAGGTAGCTTTGGAGGAGCAACTCTGTATGAAAATCCCCATTACCAGTCCCCAAATATGGTAAGGAGCTTTATCTTCTCTTTGATTTAGCAACTAATTTTGAAGACTGGTCTCGCAAGCTGTCTGTCCAGGAGAACCACGCATGCCTTTCCCTGGAACCTTTTGTAGAAAAGAGTGCCCTAACTGATCACAACTGAAGAACAAAGTGAATGTGTGAAAAATTGAATCAATGCAAAATTCACGTAACTGAAACAATGGCATTATGATGAGGATTTTGACAATTAAGCAGAGGAATTACCACCTGTTTCTTTAATACCTGATTTCTTCCATCTTGCTTATTTGAAACCTGATGCAATTTAAATTCTTATTTTTTATAGCATCGTCGGCTAATAAGATTGTCAGTGGCGGCTAAGCTTAGAGAGAAACAGCAAGTGAAGGAAGTCCAAAAGATTAAGAAAAAAGGCAGTAAGGTGCTTATTGGAGAAGATCCCACTGAAGTGGTCTTTGAAACTCCAGCTGAAGAAAAGCCAGTGGAAATACAGCTCGTGAAACCAGAGTCAAAGCCAATTGTTAAAGATAAAAAGAAGCCACGCAAAATTCAGAGGAAGAAGCAAAAAAAGCTTTTCCGAACTGAAGCATCAGCGTAAATGTTACAAGTGAAGAAACTAAGCAGACTCTAAAGTCACATTAGTCTGGTATAGGTAATACCTAGCTATATTTCGTAGCTATATTGACATCATCTTGTAAATACTTGTTTTTACAGGCATAACTAACTGGACTTCATTTTTAAGTAAACAAAATACCAATTCCTTTATTACAATTGAGTTTGCACTCTTTTGTTGTCGTCTTCTCTTTGAGATGATTCTGGGTTTTGAAAAACAACATGGCAGCAGGGAAGGGGGCATGATACTCCATATATTTCTGCTTTTGAGAATTGCCTTTTATACTTTAGTACCTCTGGGAAATAACTCACTGTAACGTGTACAAGGAATACAAATAACTGGATAGTCATTTGCCCTCATTATCTGGAATTCAAAAGTCAGCTTTCCTAGTCTGACAGCTGTAGAAAATCCTTTTAAAAGTTTTAACTTTATATGAATTGTCTCTTGGGGAGAGGTGTTAATTTTTTTTGTCTTTATAATCCCTAGGGACTGCAAAGGGTTATGGCCTCTTAATTGCTCTTTTTCATTAATAGTAAAAAAGCTGCTACTCTTGCCTGCAGTAGCTCCTGGACGTGAAATGTAGCTATGGATGAGAAAAGGGCTAAGTTAGCCTGCGAAGTAGGCTAACTTGGTTCTGCTGATTCTAGTGCTGTTTCCCCATTTGCCTGCTCAGTTTCCCTGTGTTTCAAGGTCTTGCTCATGCCCTCCTTTCTATTTGGTTCCTCTGCTGGTTTCAGCCTCTGATGCCTTGGTGCTGCACTGTTGGCACAAGGGGACACTGACCTGTTAAGTGCTGCATTTTATCCCTCCTGGTAGGGCAAGGGAAATCCAGTGTTACCTCTGTAACGAGGGGGCCTGTGTGCCATCTGCTTGGAAAGAACAACTGGTGAATACAAGCATCTGCTTGGTTTGTGTAGTCTAGTACACAGAAACACAAAGTATCTTGAGTTGGAAGGGACCCATGAGGATCATCAAGTCCAACTCCCTGCTCCTTGCAGGACCACCTGAAACTAAACCACATCACTAACAGCACTGAACTCTTCAGAGGCTTGGTGCCGTGACCACTTCCTTGGGGAGCCTGTTCCAGGCACCGACCACACTCAGTGAAGAACTTCCTGATGTCCAACCTGAACTTCCCCTGGCACAGCTCCATTCCATCCCCTCGTCCTGTCACAGGTCCTCAGAGAGGAGGTCAGCACTTCATGCTCCGCTGCCCCCCGTGGGGAAGGTGCAGACGGCCATGAGGGCACCCCTCGGCCTTCTCCAAGCTGAACAAGCCCAGTGGCCTCAGCCGCTCCTCATGAGTCTCGCCCTCGAGGCCTTTCACCATCTTGGTCGCCCTCCTCTGCACACACTCGAGTAGTTTGATAGCTTTGATGTCCTTCTTACATGGGGGCACCCAAAACCGCACACACAACTCGAGGTGGGGCTGCACCCGTGCAGGACAGTCACCCAGCCAGCTGTGCTGT
>VYZM01002662.1:2125-29110 GCA_013398915.1 Dromas ardeola | reverse complement strand
GTTGGGTCGTTCACGGCGTCATGAAATTGTCTTACAGATAAAAACCTCGAGAACGCGGAGGAAGCGGCAGAACAGTTCAAGTTAATCCAGGCAGCGTACGATGTGCTCAGCGACCCCCAGGAGCGAGCCTGGTGAGCAGCCTTCGTCTGTTAGCGGTCGGGAAAAGACTGCTTCAAATTCTGTTTTAGCCAGGACTTTGAATTCACCGCTGTCTGGGCCTTGCTGCTGGTCAGGGCGGGCCTCAGGGGCAGAAGCAGCCCCCGTGCTTCAGGCTTTGAAAGGATTGAGAGCCATGCGACCTGCAGCCTCCTGGGGAGGTGGCAGCGGGTGCTGAGGAGTCCTCTGGGGACATCCCACGCCAGTGCAGGCCTCCCCTCCTCTAGGGACACGCCAGTGCTGGCGTCCGTCTCTTCCTCCCAGAGCGGGAGGCAGCTTGCAGGTTAGCTCTGGTATCCCTTCGGGCATAGCCCTCCCCGCGCCTTAGCTGGGAAGAGGGAGCACCACACTGAGTGCATGCAGGTGCTTAACATGATATTGATGGCTGCAGGTGGTCAGCCTTAACGACATACATAGTGTCATGTTTCTGTAACAGTACTAATTTGAAATGTACACACACACATTTAAGAGTTTGCTACTTCACATGTTCTGTGTGACTTGTTTTTCAAATGGGCTGCAGCCAAAACCACCTGTACTAAGTTTGCCCTTCTTGAAAATACCATTTCTCAATTTTTATATGCTAGTGTATGATTTTGGGGTTTTTGAGTGTGTGTAAGTATTGGATGATTTAAATAATGTCCTACCCATTTCTGAAAGCTTATTGAAGCACCTGGCTAAATGTGTTTGCTACCTTCCTGTTAAGAAATTGCTGCTAAGGAAATATTTACTGAGCCTGTCGTTTTCCTCTCTGAAGACTGTGGATATGAAACTCAAATTCCAGACACTGAGCTAAGTTATACATTGAGGTGATACATGTACTGTGTTAGCTTACCAGCACTGGGGAATGTTCTGTGTCTCTACATCCTTAATATTGTGAATTTTCGCTAGGTATGATAATCACAGAGAGGCTCTGCTGAAAGGAGGAGTTGATGGAGACTATCAAGATGATAGTTTAGATCTGCTGCACTACTTCACTGTTAGCTGTTACTCTGGATACGGAGATGATGAAAAGGTAATGCATTAATTCATCTTTAATGAATCAATTTAAATTTCTTGAAAAGTGTTGAAAAGCTATGCATGGAATCGTTGAGCGCAGGTAGTAAAAATGCTCCTGCAAATCTTTCTAAGACAAAACTTAGGCTGGATGTTTAGGCAAGCTTTAATTCCCGCTTACTGTACAACAACTACTTATAATTTCAGTGATTTCCAACTATACCATACAACTACAGAGTGTGTGTATGTTATTTATGTATGTTACATAGTGAAGCGTTCCAGTGCTTTGCAATACCATCTGTTTATTCAGAAATAGCTTTAGCAAGCTAGAATGCTTCAGGCTAAAGAAAAGCAATACAATAACAGTGCCTGGGGGAAGTGTGCTTCCTATAATTGAATTCCTTGTTAGATTTTAAGACATTTGGCATAACTTGAAAAGCTCCAGGTGATTACAAAAACCTTTGCCAGAGAAAATCCTTATCTGTCTTTGGGTTACTGTAGTAGGAATGTGTTAGTAACATCTTCATTTAAAAAGTAAAGAGATAGCTAGGGTACTTAATAAGGAATTCTGTATTTGGAACTTCTTCAAAACTTGGTCCTGGGTAACCAGAAACATATCGGTATCCCGAGCATGCTGAAACTTTTTTGGTTTAGACTTGGGTGTGAGAGCTTCATGTGTGAGAGAGACAGAGGCTACATGAAAGAAATGGAAATAAAAGGAATGGGAGAGAATGAGAAATTTGTTAAACAAGAGTCTTGCTACCTAGAGCAATAGTTTACAAGGCCTTCATCCCGATTTTGAGTTGCTGTTACAGAATTCTAATATTCTCTAAAATACATCACTGTAGTTGAGCATTTGTACATCAATTATTAAACCACACAAAATGAATCAGAATTTTTTTTTTATTTCAGGGATTCTTTACAGTCTATCGACAAGTTTTTGAAAAGATTGCAAAAGAAGAGATGGAATATATGACCCAGGAAGATACTGAAGAATTCCCTATGTTTGGATATTCCCAAAGTGACTATGATACGGTAAGAGCAAGTGTAAATCTGAACTGAAAGTAACATAGTTAAGTCATTATTTTGTCTCACACTGGAATCAAAGGAAAGGCTCCTGCTGATGTCTGAGGTGAATACAAAACCACGTATCTTCTGTCTTGTCTTCTGCTGTAGACCATTACTGTAAAGGAAGTGCTTGTGTTCTGATTCATAATATTTAGGTGAATTAAAATTGGTATTTCCTGTTGGACTATATTATTAGCCAGGCTTTTAGTATAAGTTGTCAGACAAACACTTCAGAGGGCTAACCATCAATCATGCCAAGGAAACGTGTATGTAGTGTGTTGCCTCATTTAAGAAGATGGCATAGCACTTGCTGCATAACGCAGCCTATAGGAAATGGGATTGACCTGCAATGTGAGCTCCCACTAGGATACTCTTATCCTTTACAATTATTCTGTAGTAAGATTTAATTTCCAAAATACTGCATCCTTTCTTTTGGGAAGAAAGAAAAGAAAATAGGTGGGGGACACTTGAATTCTTGTCCTCTGGTTTGCCAACGATTTGTTGTTCTATCAAACTTCTTTTTTGTTTTGTTTTTTTTTTTTTAAGGTAACCAATATTCCAGTGTTGAAATCAAATAGGAAAGTACTAGCACTTTCTCCAGATACTGCACAGTATCAGTGTACTCAAATCCTGCTCCTAGTCTGTTACTTCTCCCTTTCATATTTAGTGGAATTGTACTGTATGACTAATTATTTATGAAATTTAAATTGATATGTGCCTTAAAAATGAGTAACTTCAATGGTACAAAACTTTTCTGGAGTTGGAAACAAAGTTACAAATCAAACTAAGAGTGTCGGAATGGGTGTTTGAATGTCAGATAAAATTACAGGATGGTTTAACAAACAGAAGTCTTTCCCAGGGAGAGAATATTTACTGTCTCTGAAGTTACGAAAATCAGTCTATTAATGGAGTTATTTTGAAACATCTTTTGGAAACCACTTGTTTTGAGGCCACAGGATAGATACGATTATAGACCCAAAATAGCTTTTTTGTTGTCATTTAATTGCAAAAATGGCTGGAATTCTAGCACCAGCATGCTTGGACATTTCCATCTCATCATACTGCTCTGGAGGCAGAATTCTCACTTTTTCTTTTTTTTAAAGGGATCCATAGGGATATTTTATGGAAAATAGCCTCAGTTAAATGGGAAAGTCGTTATCCCCGTTACCTTATATCCAGACAAAGAGATTACACTGTCAGAAGATTCCAGCATTGTAGTGGCCACTACTCAGTGGGAGTATTGTGGGGAAAGAGTTTTAGAAGGGAGCTACAAAAACTCTAGAGAGACTTCTGAGTCTGTGATGTGAATGCTCTCTGGTTCAGTCTACTGAGTTAATTCAAAAGAAGCTTGAGAGGCGGCTCAATCAATGCCAGGCAGACAGGGAAGATATTCTTAAGTCACTTCACAAGACTTCATGGGAAGAGAAGGCTTGTAGGTCAATTAGGTGCAGAAACAAAAGTGATCGGCTCCAAGTATAAGTAGTAGGCAAAACAAAATCCACCTGGGAGTTCAGCAAGAGCTGCTGCACAGTCTTCTGGAGAATGTCAGAGATGTATCTGTATTTCAGGTAGTCGCTGAGGAGGAGGAAAGCCTTAGCTCATACAGCTACTGAAGGGGAGGATGATCCCTATCACCAGTTAATGGCCATGCATCCTTATTGCACAGAAGATATCCCTTTCTGAAGCAGAAATCTGACACAGAGTCTAATCTCACTTAGGTTATTGGATAAAATACGAATATTTATTGGTTATTACAGATCTACGGTTTTGTGGTAGCAGAAAAAAATTGTAGTGACTTAACCTGCCAGAGGCCACAGCCATAACCTTTGCATGTAGATAGGCCATTAGAAATTAGTGTTGAGGTGTTGATAGTTGTAGTTTGTGTGAGTGCCAATGGCAGAAGGAGGAGGAGGTACTAAACTGTTAGATTAAATACTTCCGTGAGGTATTCCAAAATACAAGTGCTAGTAGGAGTAAGTAGTAAAAAGGCAGCTTAATGGGGCAAGTAGTGTAACAAAGGAGTTTAGGCATATCTTATTTCCTGAATATACAAAATGCAGAAGGTTAAGAATTACTTGGAGAGGAATGGAGACTAAAACAAAAAATTATTGTGCCATTTTATTAATCCAGCATTTACTCATGAATAGTAAAAGGAAGGGGGAAAAGGAAAGATCATTTACTGTTACTTTTAATTGTGAGAGCTAGAGGGCATAATTTTAACATGCAGTCATATAATTTACGAACAAATCAGGAGTTTTGTTAGCATCTACACATTGCCCCTTGTTAAACTGTGCAAGTTACAGCTCGATAATACTGTATATGCCAACAATTTACACGGGTTAATAAATACTGAACAAATTTATGAAAGAAAAATCCATCAAGGGCTGTTAATTTCTCTCTTGCTCTGGAAGCAGAGAGAATATACTGGGAAGAAATAGCATTATGTACATGTGCTTGTTTTATTGCTGTTTTTATGCTGATTGTTGGCTGCTTTTGGAAATGTATGGCTGACCTTTGGTATAATTTGGTACGGCAGTTTTTAGGCAATATGTGCACATGCTTGCTTGTGGACTGCATATCTGATTCTGATGGTGCTTTTCAGTTTGACAGGAAAAGTACAGCAAAGCAAAGTAACTGGGCACTAGCATCAGCACAATCCAATCCTGCAAGGGGACCTTTTTTTAAAAGTTGCAGTTTGGAATAGTTTGGACAAGGTTGCTGATTCATCATGGTTTGAAATCTTAAGGATGGTATTAGAGGTTTCTCTAAAACTTCATTTGATTTCTTTATACTCTGGGGAAAAACTGGCCTGTGTAGAAGACACAAAACTGCTGTAAAAATCCTGAATTATTTGGTATGGTTTTTGTCCCCCTTCTAAACAAGTGACCTGTTTAAATATTCTTTTCTTACAGGTAGTCCACCCTTTCTATGCATATTGGCAGAGTTTCTGTACTCAGAAAAATTTTGCTTGGAAAGAAGAATATGACACAAGACAAGCGTCAAACCGCTGGGAGAAGAGAGCTATGGAAAAAGAGAACAAGAAAACGAGAGATAAAGCAAGGAAAGAGAGGAATGAACTGGTCCGTCAGCTAGTAGCCTTTATTCGTAAAAGAGATAAAAGAGTACAGGCTCATAGAAAACTTGTAGAAGAAAAAAATGCAGAAAAAACTAGGAAAGCAGAGGAATTTCGGAGGCAGCAGAAGCTCAAACAAGCTGGGTATGTAAATGTGGAACAAATCTTTCCTTTAAACTTGGAAAAAGTATCCATGGGGATACCATATAGAGTTAGATTCTAATAGTAGCTCTACTTGCTCTTTTAAACATCCTTGAAAATTTCATATATAAGTTTTGGTCTCAAGTCAGACCTTTTTAAAACGGGAGTCCCTTTGCGTTGTACTGACATGTAGAGATCTGAAGTAACTAGGGAATAGTTATCTGTGTGCTGCAGGTAACTGGCTGTAGTAGCATCCAGTGTGCTTTGAATTACCTGAGGAAGTAAAATTTAATAGTTATCATTATTACTTTAAAGAAAAAAGAGTGTATGTTGGGGAGAACAGCACTATGACAACCTGGACTTAGATCAGCTTCATCTGTCTTGGAATGATACCAGCTAAAAAGAAAGTGGGGGAAAATTAACTTAGTTTTGCTTTTCCTTGTAACTCTTTGGAAAGGATCCTTTCAACGGAATAAGCGCATTTCTTTGATGCTTTATTTTTCCCAAAATTAAGTAGAAGGAAGAGGCAATCTCCCGACTGTAAGCACAATTTATTCTTCCAACTAGAAGAGCTTTTTGCCTGAAAAGGGGAAGAAGTAGCTTAAATACTTAACAAGACTGCACTTGCAAAATAATTGCATATTGATTAAAATTATATAGCAATAGCTAAAATATATATGAAATACGTTATGTAGACTTTATTTTTTTTATATAGATATATACTTTTTTTTTTCCCGTGAAGGGAGAATGAAACAGAGTTATGCATTTACTGACAAGTGGCTTGGTAATCCTGAGTCCAGAAACCAGCTGGAGCAAAATTCCGCTGTTTGATAACTGGATCCACACACAGATTTGGAAAACCGGGCTGGCACATTCCCATAGCGCAGAGTCAAGGAGTAATGTGCTTGTGGCTTTTGTGGTCCTGTATTGTTTGTGGGTTTAGATCTTGCAGCAGGTAAAAGCAGCTGTGCTGCTTTGGGGATTGAGCTGATTTTCCTGCTGTCAGCTTGATATTGACCATGCTGCATAGCATTTCTTGCCTGAAATTCGGGCAGATACAGCATCACAAATGCTCAGATTTCCAGGTCCTACAAACAATTGTTTACTCCATCATAATATGTTCAGGACTTCCCTCCTAAAATATCAGAGAAGAACAAGTTATCTTTTAAATAATACTGTTTCTGTAATTCCCATCTCATGGACACAATGTAAAGTTACTGTATTATTCTACTTAAAGGCTTGCTGAGCAGTATAAAGAGCAGAGCTGGATAACTATGTCAGATCTGGAGAAAGAGTTGCAAGAGATGGAGGCACAATATGAAAAGGAATTTGGAGATGGATCAGATGATGAAGATGAGTTAGAGGAACAGGAGACAAAAGGCATCGAAGGTATGGGGTGCAGGGGGGTGATCTACAGTGAGCCGTTGCAGCCTGAGTATTGTCTCACTGCACTTAAAGCCCCAGATTCACAGTTCTGACTGTGGTGCAGCTCCCTGCCTCCAGCTGAGGCGTGCCAGGATAGAGTTTGTCCCTCTCTGGTGTTCTCCGTTGAACATGAGAAGACATTGAGCTACTGCTGTTAATTTACCCTAATGTATGATTTGGTGAGATGGTCTTAATCTGTCTGCATGTCAGTAATACTAAAGAAATTGAATGTCAGTGTTGTGACTATTTGCTGGGGCTTTAAGAGCAGCTTACTCAAAAATCGCTCATCTGACTTTGTCTCTCTGATCCCCACTGATCTCTTCAGACAAACTGAATGATGAGACTGAAGAAGCTGAATTTGTTGATGGTCTGTACTGCCCTGCTTGTGACAAATTGTTAAAAACTGAGAAAGCGTAAGTGCTTGTGGTTGGGGATTCAGGGGTGGGGGTGTTAGGTTTTTAACTTTTTTAAAAATGTGTTTAAAAGACTTTTTGACTTCACATAATGGTCAGTGTTGTCTTTCCAGTAGAGACATTGTCAGGGCAGAATTTCCCATACTTAGTAGTGATGGATAACAGGCCTGTTATTAATTTATATGCAAATATAACAATGTTTGCTCAGAGCTACCTGCAGTAACAATTTGCTGGTCTTCACAGCATGAAAAATCACGAAAAATCAAAGAAGCATCGAGAGATGGTGGCACTCCTACGACTGCAACTGGAACAAGAAGAAGGGAAGTTGCCTGTGTCTTTGGATGATGCAAATGGAATACATACCAAAGAGGAGGAAGAAACAGAAGACGTGCCCAAACAGAAGTACTTTAAATTGGTTTTAATTTTATGTGACTAATGATTTAATAAGTCTTGGAGGCCCTGGGAGGGAGCTTCTGATGATTTATAGTTGTGATGGAATTCACAGAATTGTGCAATTTAAAATATTTCTTAGCATCATAGTTCCAGTAAAATGCATGCATTAGTATGACTGGATTCAAATGTTGTAGGATAATAGTCTCATATTTTCTCTGCTTCTTAAAGGTACACGTTAAGGAAAAGTAGTGATTGTTATTTTTCAAACAGGGGAACTTGGAAAGGGACAGTGTTTATTGATTTGGTACTTTTTGTCAGTTGGATGCTGGCATACATAGAAAATGAGTGTGCTTAAAATCAGAATTGATGAAGTTGCATAACTTCTTTTTTTGAACAGCCAAAGCATGATACCAGCTATCTCACTAGTATCACTAGTTGAGTCTGAGCAGAATAAATGCTTTACTAAATGCATGAGTAGTTTAGGAGAACTGTTGTTTTCATTTCGGGCACGCGTAGTTTTCTGTTTGTGACTACTGTCACCGTAATAACATGTTAAGAGGATAAGCAAAAATATAACTTGACACCTTTTTAGAAATTGTACTCGTTTTGTGTTTTCTCTTGAAAAAAGGGTAAACTTAAATTCGTATCTTTACAGACTCTCGAAGAAGCAGAGGAAGAAACAGAAAACAATGATGGTATGTAGTAATATAATAATATTCATGGAACTTTACAACCCAGTTTTGTTATCTTCTAACTTAACTTTTTTTTTTCCTGAAAAATAAGAGAGAACTTGGAATTCTACAGAGCTTGAAGACTGTTTTCAGATATTTTTAATTCTTCTTTGGTGGCAAAATAATTTTTATTACACTTATTATGATCAACTTTTATGATAATAATCTCATAGACCTCATTTTGTTCTGTTTGTGCAGATCCTAATAAATGTGGTGCTGACTCTGAAAAGGCTACAGGCTGAAGTGTAAGGAAAACAGATGGGAACAGGCAGATAGGGAGAATATAAGGAATTCATTAGAAAGACCAGCAATGGCCTTAGCGCATTAGCAGCTCAATTATTTGGCAGTTGTTTTCTGCTGTGGTTGCTAGAGTTGGTATAATGTATTGTTTCTTAACCTCTAATTTGGGGAAAAAAAGCTAACACATTATTGGCATCCTGGTGACGCTGTAGTTGCTGGAATGAACACATCTGTTCCACCTTTCACTTGGATTGTAAACACAAGTAAGGCCAATCTGTTGTACTCCAGGATCTGAGTCTGTGCATGATATAACTGGTCTGCGCTGACAGCAGCAAGGTGACATTCAAGAACTGCAAGCTGTTTCAGGCTTGAGTGGCAGGAGCACCATAGTGAGCAGACTCTTCTGTCTGCCTTCCTCAAGCTCGATCCTTTTCAAGTCTTACCTCTTCTCTGCGTACTACCTCAATCCCAGCCTTGTCCCAGTGAGTTGTCTGTACCAGGTCCTGCCTCTTCCGTACTTTCCCAAGGTGGTCTTCTGTCTTCCCCTAACCTAACCCCTCTAGTCTCCTATTATGTGTTCACATTCTCTGCCCTTTCCCACACCATCGTTATCTCTCATCATCAAGAAAAGGATCCTGAGACCTTTAAGCAACTGAATTTTTCTTGCTTCTCTTTAGCTGGTATTGCATAGTCCAAGTCAGTATTGGCGTGACCTTCTTGTTTCCATGCAGGCCATCAGGCTGTTGTTCAATTCTTGACTCCTCAGTTTGAAATCAGAAGGTCTTGTTCTCACCGTATAGGTTGCATATAGGCTACATATAGGCACTGCGTCTCTTCCATCAGTTTGGTCACAAAGTCTTCTGCAGCCCAGACAGTAGGTGCCACTCTTGCGTAGCATGAGCTGGAATCTTGTGCAGAGAGATTCTTCTGGAAACATCACCTCCATCCTCTACCAAACTTTACAGAGTGCATGGAATCACTATGGGTTTTGTTTTGTTTTCCTTTCAGTAGGTAGATTAACCAATTTTTTTCAGGTAGCTGAAACTCCACAAAAGATACTAGAGGTGACAGAGTTGCATTAATGTAGTGTTAGGTCAAATTTATTATCCTGCTTTTGGGAGCTGAGCCGTTTTGCTTCAGTCATGCTCAGGGGTTGATCTTTTGGCAAACTGCATGTATTGAGTCTACTCTCTGTTCTGGCACATGGACAAGGCTGCCAGCATTTCTAATGTTAGGGAGGGAAAATACAGGGTGTCTGTCTGGCTTCAGTCCACTCCGTTATTTTGGCTTAAGCGTCCTAATGCAGGTGTCTGGCACAAAAAACTTTAGCTTAAATAATTAACGTTTTGCAAAGTTATAAGCAAAGCCACTGTCTCATAATGTGAAATGGTAGCCAGAACAGAACGAGCCCTGTGTATAATTAAAAGCTACCTTCATTTTCCTCTTCCATAGTTCTAGAGGCTATTTTATTGGTGTTTCTTCCCTTCATCACAGGTGGCCTCATCTTTCAGAACAGGAGAACTAAGGTTTTACCTGTTACAGTCTCACTGAAAACACACAGTAAAATTAAGAGGGTCCATGGCTTTGTGTTCTCCCCACCCACCCATGTTTGAGGTAAATGAGGTATAATACTATAAACATAATCACTAATGAACTTAAAGTAGTTAACTTGCATTTCTTCTGTTTGGACAGACTTACGAGGACTCTTTTGATAAAAGCGCTGATGAAGAAACAGTTGAACAAAAGGAGGTGCCCTGCATGGACAAGGGCAGTGGCTCAGCAGAGGAGTTGCTAAACGATGGCCCGAGATGTGCTGTGTCAGAGGACGCAAGCGCTACAGAAGACGTCATCCGAGTGAATGAAGCAAAAACTGAAGCGAAAAGGTGTGCTGACCTGCAATATCGCAGTCTCTGTGTCATTCTGTGTCACGTTTGATACTGTCAAACAGGTCTAGATTTACTCACCGATGTGAACTGGGGGCTATTCCACCAAGAGCTGAAAATATGTGATACTAAACAAGGAGCGTTGGGATCTACTTTGGAAATGGCGTTTGACTGCACATCTCTGCCACATCACTTATCAGTAGCAGATTTGTCATGTAGCTGAATCTTGAGATCAACAATTGCTCATATAAGTTAAATTGCTCTATCTTTTTTCTGGATGCACTTGTGTTGCGTGAAGGAAGAACAGGGGGAAGCAGCAGAGACACTGATTCGAAACCATCAGCAGCTTTTATATGTTGAATGCTCCTGTGCACTGATCTTGGTTTCTCTTTGTTTATCAGCAGTACTAAGCCTAAAGGGAAAAAAGCCAAGGACGCAAAAAGGCCTGCTAAGGCATCTTCAGGGCAACCAACAACGGTATGTCAAATTACTTACGCTATTTAAAAGCTGGTGGTCATGTTATTACAAAGAAGGTTGGTTGGCTGATCACCTACAATCCACAAATTCTGTTTCAGTGTTTTTGCTTATTTTTTAATGGTAAAGCTGTTTGTATCCCTGTGATTTTATTAGAAGCTAGGAGACTGGAACATCAGCTCTTGTCCTCGCAGAGAAGAGCAGGACTAAATTTCACTTCTAATAGAGGTGGTAAAGCTCTGTACCCAAGGCAGTTCAAACCAACTGCCTGGAATTAAATAACTGAAGACAGAGCTGCTGACATCAGGCAGGTGACAGGCAGTACCGCTGCATCTTTCCCAGTATCAATGCTTCCCAGAAAGAGCAAAATCTTGCAATAACTAGAGCTAAGACACATGAAATTGACTAAATCTCAGAGCCCAAAGTATTGTGTGTATCGTCAGGTCAGATCGAAAGTATCTTGAATTAGATTTGCAAGGCATCTATTCTTGTTCTTGTTTCTGCTTAGTACTCTTTGAAATTTCAAGGAGTTATACCTGTGATTTTTTAAAAAAATACATATATTTAATTGTTAATCAGTAATGGAATATCTGTGATAGAAACAAACAGCTTATTCACATTTCATTGTCTAAGAGAAACGGCATACAAGAAATTGGTGTATTAACATTTATTACATATGTGAAGCATTTCCATTTTTCCCTCCTTGTAGAATGAAGTTCCCATCCACTGTGTAACCTGCAACTCTGCATTTCCATCCCGAAATAAACTGTTTGAGCACCTAAAAGCCACGGGACATGCAAAAGCAACACAAGCGCCAGCTGTAAATGGAGCTGTGAACACCAGAAACAAAAAAGAGAAACGTAAAAACAGATAGAACTTTGCTACAGTGACAGTCTTCAGAACCGTACATGAAAACTCTCCCAAAACTGAAAGGTGCACACTGCCTGTGTCTGGGGATAAATGGGAGAATTTTTTGGGGAAAAAAAAAAAACAAAGATGATGCAACAAAAGGAGTAATATCTTGTGAAGGAATCTGTGCTTTCTTTTGGTTTTATGAGCCTTTAATGACTGGCTTAGACCTACTGTCTCAGCAGCTTTCATGGTGGTGATGGGGAAATAGTAATTCAAAGCTACTCACCTTGTAGTCCTGTAGGAACTTGCATGGAGGAAATAATAACTTATTTTAACACTTGCATTGCTGCTTTTCTTTTGAGAGGGCTTAGCTTAGGCTAAGTGTAGCCGTTAAGAGGGGCCTGTGCTGCTTTGATCATCTATCAAAGATTAAACATCACCAAGACATGGAAAAACACTGGCTTTTCTTCTGCCATTCCCAAGGGTCCTTTCAAATTACTTAATTACGTTAAAGAGCAGGCAGAAGGGGAAAGAGTAAGATGACAAAGCTGGTTAATCAGTTTTGACAATTCCTGTTGGTTTTGTATGTATACCTGCATGCCAGGTGTTGGAAAAAAACACCGTCTGGAAAAGCCTTGCTGGAATAAGTGACACAAATAAACTCATTTCATTTGATTTCTAATGAAAAACAACATGGGAATTGGTATTGTACATCTGTTTAAATGCATAATCTACTTGATCTTGAGCAGCACTTTAAAACAAAAAAAGGTGGGAAAACACTTGATTTTTGCAGTGGAAGTGGATTTTACACCGGAATTGTCAATGCGTGTAGAGTGGGCCGTGCTATGTTGTTTAGGAAACCCCTAATTTTCCAGAAGCACTCGCTGATTTTGCATTAACCAAGTTTCTCTAAAGTTTCAGCTTGTCTCAAATGTTAAAATTTGAATGAAAGTGAAATGATAAATGTACAGTTCTTGCTGACCATCCACAACACCATTTTTTTTGGTTGGAAACCGAAAGAGGTCATTAACTAAACCATTTTTAAAAAGTGATTATGTAAGAAAGAAACGTGGCATCTTACTTCACCAGCCAGAGTTTGCATCTTTGCTAAATGACTAATGAGTGTGCTGCGTAGTCCCAAAAGCAGCAGGAGGAAAAGAAAAGCACGTTTTGGAGATGATGATGACTGGATTAGAGCCCTGTGATAAAAATAATTACTGTAATTAGAAACTTTTCAGCTTCTGTGTGCACACAGATTTTTTTTTCATGCTCTAATTACAGTGTATCCTTGTGGTAAGGGTAAACAGTTTTAACTCTGAAACCTCCAGTGATGTTCTGCTCAGGCAGAGATTGAATATGCTTATGTAAGTGAAATCTCACAGACTTAACCCTGCAGCATTAGTTGTGACTGAAGTTTTTTTTTTTCTTATTTAAATAAACCCAAATACTTTATCATTTATGTGTTTTACACATGCATGTATGCATTGGGTATAAATGGGAAGGTTGTGGTAGCAGGGGTGGGTGCAGGAGCAGCGGTGACTGCTGTGGAAGGCAGCCGGGGACACCTGCGCTGGTCCCAGCCAGCACTCGGCCGCTGGGGAGCAGGCGCTGCTTCTGTGAAAAAGCATTTCCGAGCCCACAGTAAACAGTAGAAGGACCCAGGCCAGAGCAGTAGGACGCACTTCACGTCAGCGCTAGTAACACCCTACAGGGGACTCTGGTAACACCCTACAGGGGACTCTGGATGCTACAAAGTCCAAACACTATGTACTTCCCCAAAACAACTTTTATTTTTGCTGTCACTCTTTCTAAAAATTACTGATTTTGTTACGACTTTCACAGATGCAAGATGAATGCGTGTCTGCCTCTTCATCTGACACCCAGTTAATCCCATCAGGGTTTTTTATGCTAAGGCTACAATAGGTGTGCAGCTTATTTGTGACACCACTGTATGTTTACAAAACAGATTAGACCATATTCTTTATTAAATGCTGAATCTCCAACTGCTCTTGTGATACTGGACGAGCATTTAATCTTCAGACGATGATTTTCTTATCTAGTGTAGATTAGTGCGGAGTTTGCGTGGCAAGTATCAGTGGTTCTGTGTGCATCTCACGCAAGGGAACAAATCACATCTATTTTGCAGCTGCTCTTTCCGCGTGTCTCTGTAAAGCAGTATGAAATACTTCCACAGCAAAGTCGACATCCTTTTTAGTAATGCACATCGGAGGTTTAATTCTAAATGTCTGAGGAGAGGAAAAAAAAAATCCTTAAAATTGTATGGAAGGCATACAGTTTCTAGCAGCCCATCTCGGTCAGCGCTCACCTTCTGCCCAAAAAAATATAACCAAAAGTGTGAAAAATAGTATTATAGGAGAACAGCAGAGCAGGAACTGAGGCTTCTGGTAAACAAATGCTAAAGTGGGACAGTTTTGGACTTGACTGCATCCAACGCCCTGCTCCGCTCTCGTCACAAACCAACTGCCTCCAAAGGAGACCTGACCGGAGCAGGTTGTGTTTGCAGCTCTGTTATTCCAGATAGAGCTGGTGTAAAACCTTAGATGGGTTTGTATTAAGAAAAGGTGTATCTTCGTGTATCGTCCTCTCTGGCAGCTTTGCCACAGCGAAAAGCAGTATCTATTGAGAGTGGGAACTTCTTGTATTGCACCAGCTGATTTGCTGTTACAGGCTTTTTTTAAGGCTTCTAAGAGAATGTCTGATCAAAGAATCACTAAACGCTAACTTTCAGTGAGGGTACTCTAGCCTGAATGCACGTTGAACAGGAAGGGATATATGCAGTTTAACTTGTCAAGAACTTAGGTTCTTAAATCCAAACGTTTGATCTACATTATATTTCCAAGAATATTTAACTTCCGTAAGAATCTTAAACTTTCAGTTTAAATTTTTTTGTCATCATATCACAGGACTTCAACTGAAGTGAACACTCACAGATAAACTGCAGTTTCGTGACACAGAATCAGATTTTACTACACTCTGAGATGCAGCCTGTTAGGTTCTGTGTGTTCTGGTCTGTGACTTGTGGAAGAACCAATGAGCTGACGGATGCAGTGGCCTATATATTTTAGCCATCCTTCATCTATCGCATACACAAGCTGCTTCCTCTATGTCTGGAGGCTTCGCTGACCCGAGCAGCGCGCAGGCAATTCCCTGCTGTTAACTGGCGTGCTGTAAAAAGCTGCTGACACAGTGCCCTGGGTACAGCATGGTGCATCTTGAATTGGTGTGGGCTGACGGCCATTCACATGCAATTCTCACTTTTGTTCTCCTTTGCTGAGCTTGCTATTAATGACTTTTTTTTTTTTTATTACCATCCAGGTGGAATGTTACCAGCTCTACAGAATGGAAAAACTCCCAAAACTACACTTGTTCTGTGCCGACAGGTCAGGTGATAACCTGAACAGTGGCAAAGACTTGCCAGACCTGAATATTGCTGATTTCTTCTAATTTACACACATTATAGTACATTTCTTTTCTAGGGGAGGTTGTTCCTCTAAAGGAAAACTGCAAGCTTAGAGCTAGTTCAGCATACTTGAAAAGAAACAAGTATCTCCTGCCCAATTTGTAAATTAAGCAAAATTAAGCAAAGCTAGTTCCTAAGAGTTTATGTTTTCTAGTTTATTTACTAAAGTCAATTTAGGTTGACAGAAACGTGCTGCAGTTCATAAAGAGAGAAAATAAGCTTTATGTATAACACGAGGTTCAGTACCTGACTGTAGAGTCCTCCTCGTCCGATCAGAACCCCCATGTCTTTACAGTCCTCCCAGATCTGACTGATCTCTTCAGCTGGAAGAGGCTGGCGACTGTCCTAAGGAAAGTAAACATTAAACTTCACATAGATACTCTAAATTAGTTCTACAAAAAAAGATGCATATTCCTGTCTGTCTAATAAATCCCATGCCCATCTCTGGCTGAAAACATTAGCTGCATAATTTATGCGCTTTATAAGATGTTTTTATGCAATTGAGGTACACAAGTCACTGTTTACTCAAAGCTTGTGAAATATTTGAAGTGCTGGAACATTCTGGCTCAATTTAAACCAGCGCAATGTTTTTGTACTTCACTATCTGTTTTTTAATAGAAATCTTCATATATATATAAAGAAATAAAATGTGATAAAACTTTCTATGGCACTGTAAACTGACAGGAATAAAGTAAATCACTAACCTTATCTGCCACCATTTCTACTCCAATCATAAGACCCTTGCCACGGACATCTCCAACAATCTCGAATTTATCCCGTAGTTTAGCCAACTCCAGTAGCATGTATGTTCCCACATCCTCACTGTTTTTTTGCAGACCATCTTCTTCAATAGCCTGGTTAAAATGAGGCACAGTGACAGTGTTGCAGGAAAAGCTTCCAATACAGTCGGTTAATCCCCGTTTAGCTTGATGACACATTATGTTTATCTCACTTCCTTGAAGACTATGTTCCTTCGCTACTACGGTCCTTACATTCTTCTCTCACAATCCTCTACTGGCATGACAGTACAATTGAACATAATATTTTAATGTTGCTGTGGCCTCTTTCACATTTTACTTACTATTCCATAAACGTAATCCAGTAATTCACATGTAGTCATAACCGAAAAATACCTGACCAGCAAAATTATTTTCAAAATCTTACCAGAAATATTTTAATTCTTTATCCAGTATCATGAGAAGAATATAATTTGACAAGGCACACCTATGCTTATTAGGCAGCCTTTTAGGAAACAACTTGAGTGTTTTAATTAGATTCATCAACACCATGCTTTTTAATCACAATTGGTTTCGGTTTGGTTTTTTTTTTCCTACTCCACTGTCTTTAATCAAAGTTCTGACATGCAGGCAGCTATCAGCAGTGACACAAACCAACCATTTTATGAACTGCATATTTGCATTAAGAACATTCACATGAAAAAAAAACAAGAAATACCATTACAGGAGTTAAAGTGGGTGCTCTTTCCCTTTTATTCTTCCTGACCCTAACAACCTCCTTGGACTTACTTCAGATCCAGGATCCAAGTTACTTCAGAGCCAAAAAACCCCAAAATACGGGTTCACGCTATCTTATTTGTAAACTGATTTTTCAAACTGTTTTTACTTATATGATCAGCCTTCTTATAAAATAGATTAAGAAAACCTCAAAACACTCGGGAAAGCAACATGAGTAGAAACAGCTTCTGCTGTAATGAAGTGAGATTAAAGGAAAAATAGTCTGTCCATGATCAACACAGATTAAAGAGCGATCTACTGCCCCACTGACCGATTTTTTGCTGGATAATAGGTGAAATATGTTGCAAATTTTTCTACTGTCTTTTTCATGAGGTTTTGGGTTAGTTTTTTTTTTTTTTACAAAAAGGAATTCTGACCTTAAATATTTTTAACTAATCGGTTGTTAAGGCTTTTTAGGCATAACATAAAAGCTGTGGAGTTAAAACAATTTTGTTAAGCACATGTGCCAGAGAATAAACTGGGTTTAGCTGAGGATTTGCTTAGTTGATGAGGGTTAGCTAACGCTTTTGAGAAAGTGCTTTCCTACGTTTCTATTAAAGAATGTAACGGAGACAAAGAAAGATGATTCTGAAAACACAATTAGAGGACTCCTATTCATGCTAAAGGGATGAAAATTTTTGCAATGTAACTAACCAGGAATTTGTTTTTTCCTACACATAAGGCACACTGGCCATGTACGCATAATACATATGTATGTTCATGCATTTTATATGTGGGCAATTTTTTTAAATAACTGTATAACTTTACAGTAAGAATAAATGTAAACATTTTTCATCTTTTGTTACAAGAAAGACCGTGCAATATATACATTTATATAACATTCTCCCTACATCAAGAACCGCAGCTCCAACTACACAGGCCAAAGGGCTTCCTCCAAATGTATTAAAGTGAAGGTTTTGAGCCAAGGAACTTGCAATCTCTAAAAGAAAAAGAACATTGATTACTCTTACAGTTGCCTTATGTTAGGTAACAGTACTTACCTGCCTAAACTTAACAGTTAAGTTAAATTTGCTGTGCTTCAACCCTGATTCTACTGGAGACAATGGAAGTAATTATGTGCAAAATATGACTATTTCCCAAAATTATAGTGTCTGGCAGATGCTAAACCCAGACTTTTTCAAAAAAGTCACAGTTCTAACATACGCTGTCAGTTGTCCCCTTAAACAGACATCTACAAATTTTCCTCAATGGATTCAGACAGTCATTTGTATGTTATCCAGTAGCTGGCTAACATGTTGCCTTACATACTCACAGTACCCTGATCAGTAAAACGGTGAATTTAGTGAGGACTTCCAGGATCTGTTACCAGCCCTACCAATGACTCATATAGTCATTCCTGCTTCAGTTACACAACTAACCCCATTTAAATAAAGCTTTGCATAGCTTTGTATAGCACAGCACTTGGTAAAACAAGTGAGTCATGAGAATGCAATTCATTTGTCAAAAGATAGATTGAGACAAAGATCATTAATGAAGCTCAGCTGTTTCAACATACATCTCTCCAGTTAA
Organism: Dromas ardeola; assembly: GCA_013398915.1. Lineage (NCBI taxonomy): Eukaryota > Metazoa > Chordata > Aves > Charadriiformes > Dromadidae > Dromas > Dromas ardeola. Next base: position 10,743 of record VYZM01002662.1, on the reverse strand, counting down.
GTAATTATCGTATAGTATATTTTGTAATTGCTCTATTTTAATCCTTAGCAGAACAGAACACTTATACCTTTTGTTGTAACAACAGCTGCCATTGGAAAGCCATTGCCAATTCCTTTTGCCAAAGTAACAATGTCAGGGACTACATCATGTGTTTGAAATCCCCAGAAATGACTGCCTGTCCGTCCAAATCCGGTCTGTACCTTTCAAAAGAAAAATCCAGAGAAATGCCTTTCTCACATTTTCCAATATGGATTCTTTTTCTTGTCTCTCTCTGTTACTGATTTGCATTAAATTACAACTACATCCGGAGTCAACTTGTATTAGGATCCTCATTCAGATGGCTTTGCTATTTATTGTAATTGGGTTTTTCTTTCTCTATCGTGAAAGAGATAACATGTCACCACATCTTAGGCATGGTGAGACGCACAAATAAGCTGCAGCTTCCATTTCAAAAGGGAGAGGAAATGCAGTTGCTTACCACATTTCAAAATTGCAACCCTGTGACTGCTGATTTCTACTACTGCAATGCTTGAGGTACGTATCACTGTCACTTTGAAGTGTTTGCTACTGTTCCAGAATAGCTTTAGCTAAGCAAATTCTATTTATAAAATATATTTGCAGAGGCACAGCAATCAATGCCCTTCTAGAATTTAATGTATGCAACAACACTCATAAGAGCAACTGTTACTGTAACACACGTCACACCACAGCTGGCATTTATTAGCTGGATATTTGTGTAAATTTACTGCTCCCAAAAGGTAAGGACTGATGTCTGCTACTAACGTTACCTGCGTCTAAAATCAGAATACCACATAGCAGAATAAAGACAGTAAAAACCGGGAGGTGCCTATGCTTGGAAAGATGCATTGTGTTAAACTGAAGCTATGAAACGTATAGCATTTAATTTAGATTATTTCCAGGCTTCCAGTCTGCATTCACTTGGGTTCTTTTAAGACAGCTTTCAGAGGTACCCCAAACTCTAGATCTCTTATGTCAAGAAAAACTCACTTCATCCGAAATACAAATGCCCCCTCTTTCCCGTACTAGCTGATAAGCTTCCTTTAAGAAATTTCTTGGGTACTGAACAGCTCCATTAACACCCTGCCAAGACAAAAAAGACAATGTCTTAAGGAACAGACAAGGAAACAGGAGTTCCACTATATGACTATCCTACAATGAAAAAATACCAGCAGCCCTCAGGTAAGCAAGGCTGTTGTCTCAAGTTTCTGGCTTCAGCAGTGAAACTGCTTCAGAAAGTTACTGCTCAGGTCACTCATTCCCATCTCACAGAGATTCCACATTCCCATTGCACCAAAGAATGAATCCTGTGGCCACCACTTGCTGGACAGCTGCTAAAAACATAGTGGACAACATGGCTGGGAAGACGTGGAAGGGGAATTGAGTTAAAGTTTACAGAAATAGTAAAGAAAAAAACAATTATGAAATTTGGAAGAAGGTATTAGAAACCAAACAATAGCATGCTCCATACTTCCCATTTAAATGCAGAAGAAGAGTGTATGTTCAATCATGATTCTCTGTTTAACTTCATGAGCAAAATTGTAGCTCCACTGAAATCAATGACAAAAGCTGAAATTTTAAGACAGTACATCCATTCTTTCAAATACTTAAGGTGTTTAAGGCATTAAAAATAATATAAATCAGCAGAAGTATGTTTAGGATGTAGCTAAAGAATATCAGATTTGAGTGTTTCAAACAGATCGTATGATCAGAATTGAGAAATGGCAAAATACCTACTTGAATCGGTTCAGCAATAAAACCAGCTATTGTCTTTGGCACCGAGGTATTCAGAGTATCTTTGAACTGTTCAATGTACTGGTCATTTGCCTGACATACACCTGTTTACAGGGGAAAGAGTTTAAAGGGAATTTACTTAAAATGACACAAAACTAGCTTCAAAACATGAAATTACACATCTAAGCAACAAGTATTATCTGACTGCATGGTAAACATCACCTCTCAAATACACAATAGCAGGCCAAACATTAAAGGAGAGAGTCCCTCATTTTCTCTTAAACCATTCATACTCTAAGGAATGCCACTTCCAAAACAGCAAGGCAAAGGTGCCAGACAGTAAGATGATACACATTATCCAGGTCAGTAAGCTGTAGGTTAGAGAAAATATGAATCACCTACATCAGCAGAAGGAATATGCAGACACTCAGGGGTTAATAAGCATCAGCATAAGACATAAGGAATAGTTAGGTTAGTGCAGGTATGAGGATTATGGAGAATACAGCTGCGAATCTGAATACTGAAATGAAGAACAGAGCAATTAGTACAGCTAATGCTCCCATTCACTACGGAGGGCAAGGCTAAAAAACTATTGTTTTGTATGCATGTGAATTAAAATACTAAAGAATGCCTGTTAAAACAGTGGCAAAAGATTACTGTAATTGCTGTTAACAGGAAAGCAGTAGAGGAGTTTTCACATTGTGCTGCGTATCACTGGGTTCAGGTTGTCCTTACTATTCATATTATTCCAAAACAAAAGCTGAAGAGCTGTCAAAACTTCAGACTGGTGCAGAAAGCACCAATCAATATTCTGTGCTAAACTGAGTTCCACAGCTGACACAATCACATGTGCTAAACTGAGTTCCACAGCTTCCAGAGTTGATCATGACAAAAGCTGGAAATAAAGGTTGGGATTTTAAGAAGACATCTGAGAACATGAGGTGTCACCTACCCAAAATTTTTCTCAGCAGGAAGCATGTGTCTGAGGTTCTCTGCAATATTTTCTTTGGTTGCCCTTGCAAATCCTAACCAGAGATCTACCTTTCTTGAGGAGGTAAATATAACCTATTTCCACAGCTCTCTAGTATTCTCTAATCTAAAAGCCGAACACTTTTTGTCATTGACCAACCTTCTAAACAGCTGCATTTTCGAACAGTTTGCACTGGAGAATCTCTACAATGGCTGCCTCCCCATGGACCACGAAAAACATCTGGTAACATTGTCTGTCAAGCATAAGAGAAACAGCTACAGATTTGATGACACCTTTCTAAGAGATGTTTTAACCATGATTAGGGGTAACTAATGAAAAAAACTAAAAAAAGTCCTTTAGAGTCTAAGGGCATACCTAGTTCAAGCAACTGGTTTGAAGAACACTTGTGGAATAATACCAAACGTAGCCCTCAAGGAATAGCAGAGCAGAAACAGAAGTTTTGGAAACAACAAGTTTTGAGTATTCACTCAATTGTTGATTTCCTTTGTTTTGTTCTTTAAGTTAATCAGCAGTTTTGGTTATCTAAGAGTACTAGCAACATTTTTAGAGTTGCCAACGGCACTTCAATAATCTAAAGCATGATAAAAATCTGCAAAATACAGGAAGGCAAGCAGATCTTGTAGAGTAATTTCAGCCTGGAAATTAGGAACTCCAGCCTTCTAATCCTGACTGCTGATGAAACACTGCGTGACTTCTGGCAACTCATTTATTGAGCCAGACTGGGGGTCTGCTATAAAGGAGCCTTCCTACAGCCAGTGCTGTGGCTGAGCTATCACCAGTACAGATCAGAGTATCTAAGGACAGTTTCTAGCAGACAGAAAGTCATTCCCATCCGCTTAAGGGCAGAAAGATAACATACTGCCATTCATTCTCAATGTACCTTTTAAACATTACGTCTCCTGTCTTGCTGAAATGAGGGACATAGGGTTTTTTTTCATTCCAGGGGATAATCTACTTCAGACCAGCTAAAAGCAGCTTTGAACAGACTTGCCAAAACAAACTAGAAAGAAGGGGTTCTGAGCATTGTTATTTTGCACCTTACATAGACTTCCATGCAATCACCAAGCATGAATAAAGCACTGTAAATCATGATCATTCCTGTTATGACTGTCCTGACTCCAAATTAGCACAAGTAACTATACTGAGAAGGAATGGGGGCTTCGTCTCTTGTTCTTACATAGCAGAAACAGCTCTACTGCAGTTTAGTTAGTAACCACAGAGCACTGTGAGGATAGAAAATGTAGTAATTGTTGAAATATTAAAATAAACTGTTAGCTACCCACATTATTAATAAATAAATAAATAAATATCTCACTGTTGAACAGCCAAAGCCATTGGCAACACCATGCTTATAAAGACCAATAGATGTCAATCCCAGGGTGTAAGGGCTGCCTCCATGGTATGCTCCTCTGCGCAAACAAACAAAGCACATGAACATCACTCATTTCCAAAAAGAGACTGTAGCAATATTAATTCCGAGAAGGTATGCTTCTGAGCTACAAATTATTGGGAAAAATATGCATTGTTACACTCAAGACAAGAAGATTCCTACTGCCATTCTTTGCTCTGGTTTTGGAAGATCCATGACTGCCCATCTGCATTGATTCCCTGAAATCTCAAATATTAAAACTGTGAGGTAATGTTTGCGAGAGAAGAGAACAATGATTGGAACCAACAGCAATTCAGACAGTGCCTCATGAAGTTCTGTTGTAGCACCTGAGCCCTACAGAGCAAACATCTCCGTTCTTTGAATCTTGGGAACTACTGCTCTCTCCAACAGATGCTGCCAATCATTAAACTACATGGTGGTTTGCTGCCAGTTTTATATATAAATCAAAAGTTCATTAATGACAATACACAAGCTAGGTGGGTACCCAATGTTCTGCTGAATAGAATAACAGAAAAATACAGCTCTTCATAACAAGGCCTTTTATCCTAATATTTGAGGCTGCCTGGGATGCACAGTAAAGAGGACTGCTTTCAGTGGTGCTTACATAGCCCTCACCCTTGCACCACCTCTGTTGTTAAGCCAGAAGAGCTGTTTGTGTACCTGTGCAGTGAACTACGGTTCAGGGATCTGGCAGAAAAATAAGGCTGCAAAACAAACAAAACGAAACAATCCTTCCGCTAGGTTAGCTTTTAGCCAGAGCAGCTCTCTGCTGTGGTTCACTGCACCGCCGTTCCAGAGGTATCTTTGTACCCTCACAAAGGGGTGCACTGCAGGACTGGAATGAAGGAAGAAAGTAGCAATTGCTGAAGCCTGCTCTGGCCCTGAATGAAGACCCACCAAAGCTCACCCTAAACACAGAGACTAGACCCTTTTCTAAGTAAGAAAAGCAAAAATTGCAGGTTGTATTTTGTATGCAAACTAGTCCTAATATACTGTATCAAATATTCAACTCCTGTTTCACACCTCTTCGTCGAATAAAATAATTTTATAGCATTCTCCTCAGCAGATCTGGGGTTAAAGAGTTCTCTATTATTTCTTGGTTTAGGCACACAGAGACTGATCACACACACAAATGAGTTTTGTGAAGATCTATCACCATTACCTGAAAGAGATGATGTCGAAGTTACGAGTATATAGCCTTGCCATGAACATAGCCAAATCGTTGGCTTCTGACCCGCTGTTTGTTAGATAAACCACCTATTGGAGGATGCTTAGGATCAGTACAGTGCACAACCACCACCTTCTAGTTCAGTATCAGACTATGTCACTTAACAACATTAAGAGCTACAACCTATCACTACCACAAGGTGACTTCACTGCAATAAACTTAACATTGCCCATACACTACAGATGTGAACCAAAATTAAGCTGATCTACTTCTGATACAGAAAATCTTTAAGAGTTGGAGTCTTCAGGTTTTCCTAAGATGGAACAGTGATTCAAAGAAAAATGAAAGCGTCTGGGTTAAACTGAGCATGACTGACGGAATAGAAATAATCTTCACGTAGATAAAAAGGTCTGTACAGAGTCCCCGCATGTTAGTTACCAAGAGTGACATACACAGACGCAATCGTGGAACAGAATAGGTAAGCAGATCTTGCTTATTGGGAGCAAATGGGAATTAAGGGTATATCCTGAATACAAGTTCTGAGATCTGAAAACAGCTCAAAATTCTACTGTCACTGCTTTTAAAGTTCATTTTCAGAAGTAACTGAGATACTCCACTACTTAAACTATGCAGATGCTTTACATTTTTTTTTTAAACTCTCCTTCCATTTTTAAGATTGCGACAGCTTCGCACTCTTCTGTTAACCCAATTGCATTTAATGACCAGTTCATTTTACCTGAAAGCAAAAACAATATTTTTCTTACTGTTTCTGGGCATATGATAAGTGACATTTATGTGGTTTATTTATTTAAATGTCAGTAAGCCTCCCTACACAAAGGCCTTGAGGGTCATCATGCTCTCTTTATCTGACAGTTTATAGTCCCCATACAGGTTTTCTACTCACAGGTATTGTGGCTCTCATTTAATAAATATTTTTATATTAAATATTTCTCATAAACAGATAGCCCCTTCTCCAGCCCCTGCTCCTATCAGAAGCAAAGTACCTTAAGTGGATCTGGAAGAAGAGAAGTTAGCTTTTCAGCATACTCTTGGATTGAAGGGTGCATGTAGATATTAGTGGAATGCCACAGGCGAGCAAGCTGTTTCTGGGTAGCCATAGTTACCTTCCTGCATGTAGCACAAGAAGAGACAAACGGATTCAATTCAACACAGATGTGCACACACAGATGCACACACCTACCCGTTACTAATTCTGAAAATGCAGACACTGCGCCATTTGCCAGAGGGATGAACAAATAGACAAAATTAATGAACTATGTAGTGGAAATTGACCTCAGTATAAGACACACATGAACATTTAGTGAATTACATTCTGTTTTTAGGCTCACAGTGCCACAGACTAACAAAGAACAAAACCAACACAGCTGTATCTTCCTGTATTTTATAGTATAAATTAAATAGTAACAAACTTACGGGTGACAGTGACCAACACTGACAGTGACAATTCCGGCAAAGAGATCAAGGTATCTTTTTCCTTCATAATCAAACAACCACTGCATATGTCCTTGATGCAGCAACAATGGTTTCTTGTAATACAGTCGCAGCGAAGGAGAAACATTTTGTTCACGAATCTTCTGCATACGTTCATATGGATAGGACTGAACGGAATAAAAAAGTCAGCATCTGTTTAGGCTTTCTAAAGATCCAGACTAATGGAGCTATAGTGGATCAAGGAGACTACAGAGCTGTCCAGAGCAGTTTTTCACAGAACTAAGATTTTAACAAATTCTGGCATATAAAGGGTTTTACAAACCTCTGAAACTCAGCTTTTGAAATAAGACTGCTGTTCTGCACTTACCTCTTCCTTAAAGTTTTTCAAATCAGCAATTTAGCAATAAGTTACAGAACTGTCACACAGGTACACCTATAGTTTATATCCTGGTTGTAACAGAATTGGTTTTTGCCCAAATTAACAAATTTTATAACCATATTTAATGCACTGACTATTTATAGCAGATGAGCCTGTCACTCAGATGTAGTAATGCAATCTTACTTAAATTCAGTGTAATACATATGACTTACTTTGTATTTTTCAGGTACAAAATTGCAAGGAGGCATTTCTGCTTGTATGGAGACGGAGCTTTTCCATTTCTGCTGTCTAAAGGCAACTGCAAAATAGTAAGAGAATTATCAAACACTTATCAAAGTGCACATCTGAAAGAGTTTCTCAATAAGCTTGCATAGAGAACACAGAAGCTACGGTCAAAGCAAAGTTTTGGGTTTGGTTTTTTTTTGTTTTTTTTTTTTTTTTGTCTGAGAGATTTTCTTGGGAGAAAAAATAATAAAGTAACATCTTGTAAAGGCAAAATACATAGAGATTTATGTGTATATGCGAGCCAGAAACCCAGGGTGACTGCAGCACAGGTGGTGCTCTCAAAGACCAGGATGCAGACCCAACGGATGTCAACAAGGTGGGCAAAGCAGGGTCCACTGAGAGTGCCCCACAGAAGCGGAGGAGATGAATCAGGTCCAGGGTCTCCCCAGGGAGTCCAGTCAGGAGCAGCAGCAGATGGGGCCAGAGACGGGGCTGGAGACAAGGCTACAACACAGGTCCAAGGTCCATCCAGGGCCAGAGGCTGGACTGGTGGCAAGGCCGTACCCCGGGCACAGCTGAGGCAGGGCCTGAAGGCTTGGGGCTGAGCTAAAACAGGGCTCCCAGGCAGTGGGCATGGGCAGAGGCCCCCAGTGAGGCTGCTCAGGGCGGGCAAGGCATGCCCTGGGCCCTGACAACTCTCACTGCCACCTTCTGTCCTCTTTCCAAAATCCTAAAAACATCACACTGTCTTACCTTTCACTTAACTGCAAGTGTAATTAAACAGGTATCAGAAAAAAGTTATAATTTACTTACGTGCTCTCTCTGCATCCCTAACACTGCCTGCTGACAACTCCATGTTTATTTTTACATGTCCAGGGTTTTAAACAATTTCTAAAACACATTACAATGTAAATTAATTAAGAATAAAGTTTCTTGGAATAGATTACATACACTGTCACTTCCCTTACAACCACTTATAGCACTAATGTGGTAATTAATCAGCGACGAGAGTCCAGCCTCAAAAATACTAATTGAAAACTGTAAGTTTGAGAAGTTCTGCCTTTGGGACCTCTTTCAAAGGGATCTAAAGCTACACCGAAAGCGCTTCTTTCCCCGCCATGTACGAACACGGTGCTTCGCCAAACCCCCCTGAGGGCGGCCGCTGAGGGAGACAGGCCGAGCCCCCCAGGCCTCCCCCCGTCCCACCCGCCCAGCCCAGGCCTGCGGCGCGTTTGGGCAGACCCCGCTGGGGCGAGGCCGC